>OY796658.1:10204246-10804246 GCA_963680705.1 Rhagium mordax | reverse complement strand
ATAGAGGCCGAGATTTGTTAAATGAGAAAACTGAATGTATACAACACGAACAAAATGTGCATGTGCTGGAGAAGAAGGCAAAATAAGGAAATTCAGAATTGGTAAAAATGCGAGACGATAGCCATGTTTATGTGTAAGAATTGACGATTAATTCCGTTCCAAAGCTTTCAAACTAACACCCAAATTACGCAACTTCGATTCTGGAATGGAAATCTCTCATTTACATTGATGGTCTCCAATACGTCTTCGTTTTTATGCCCATTACTGTTGAGTGAAGAAATTTCAATGCTATTACAAACAATTTTAAAATTCTAAATGTCGCAATTAACTCCGACGTAGTTTCCACAAACAGCAAAACAATATTATATTTATTTGGTGCTTGAGGAAACTACGTCGGAGTTACTTACACCAAAAGTTTCAACCCTCTGCAGGATTGCAATTAACTTATTTTATTCTGTATATGAACGATTCAGCTCGTTTTCTACTTATACTGTTTCCTCTTTCCTCAGTTAATATTTCTTATGGCCCCCATACTTTTTAAAAGATTTTGATAGATTTTAGTTTCAAAATCTTTCCAGTGACATCATTTAATAAAAACGCAAATAAATCATTTAGAAGTCTTTTACAAATTTCATATATTCTTTGTTTTCACCTGTCAATATAATCATTAAAAACTGCAATATTGCAAGTTTCGTTGACCAAATTATAATCTAGTCTATTTAACATTCCGGACATTTTCATCGAAATCATTCAAAAGAGGAGTTGCTCCCCCCTCTGAAACCTAACCTATTCCATGTCACTTTGGCGCCTAATCCGGCCCTGAACACCGTTATCGAAATACAAACCATAAAACAAATTAATAAATTTGTGAGGAGGGATACGATAACGAAGCCGTTTCAAAAGCGTGCCGTCACTTCGGCTTAACTTAATATCACGCAAAGAAGCTATATAAGTAGAAGGACGTTCAACTTCTATTCATTCATTATCATACAATACGAAAATAGTGTTGTTAAAAAGCACCAACAAGTCTACAAGTTTTATTGTTTTACTAGTTTTACTCGAGATCCTAAGCATCTCCAAAGTCCAAAGATGACGAAAATATCGTCTATATTTTCAAAGCCACTGCCGACCACTGTCAAGATTATGCCGAAACTAGCAGAAGCAAGGATCGACGTTACTGAAGCACAATACAGGATTATAACTCTAGAAGAGGTTTCTTGGCACGACCATGAGAAGGACTGTTGGATAATAATATACGACAGGGTTTATGACATAACCCACTTTCTAGAAGAGGTAATTATTGAGTGTTCATTTCGCTTTGTTAATTTTTTAACTGAGGTTGATAGAAACTATAAGCAGTTAAATGGTTGTTTATCAAACGTTGCAACAGATTTAACTGATGTATTTTATGCTTTACTAAAATTCCATAATTTTTTCAGCATCCTGGAGGCAGTGACATTCTCCTCGAATACGCAGGGAGAGAAGCCAGCGTAGCCTTCCGAGGAACGGGTCACAGTGCCCAAGCCATACGGGCATTAGACAGATTTCTAGTTGGAGAATTGCCGATGAATGAACGCATTTTCAGGAAGCCAGGAGGGTTTAAACTTAGCGATTTGCCGGAATAGTTCTTGCAGGCAGCATTTTTTTCTTTAGTTCCTTTGCAAATGAATGGTACCTGCTCACGGGGGCAGTACCACGAGGAAAGCCTATTTACATGTGATGGTTAAATGTTCATAAATTGGTAACATTAATATTATGTAATTGTATTACATAATAATGTCCGTTAATTAACAATAACAAGATAATTATGGTAATAAGGTACCTATCTTTAATTATTATCAGTATTTTTTAGCATGTTATTTATTTCTGTAATTTATTGCTGTAGTACTTAAATGTATTAATAGTTGTAGAATAATATTGATCCAAAACGATCTAATTTATATAATTATTTATTATTTATTATACATATATGTTACATGATTTGAAGCATTTTATTTTCACTATCACTATCATAAAGTGTAGATATACAAATAACGGCTATTTGTGCCACTAGGGAGCAAAATGTTCTTCTCGCGGGTGAAAACACTTGATTAATCTCTCCTCAATATGCTCTACGACATATTCAAGAAAATATTAAAGACAAAAGTTTATTTTCGCATATTTTTGAGCACAGCTGGAAATGATACGCCACTGGAAAAGGAGGTTTACGCTTTTAATCGTACACTACAATACTACTGCTACAATATTTTGTATTGAACCATTGATTAAAAAATAATAAAGATGCGCAACTGTCAAGGTTTCGAGATTTTAGTGTTGTATTTTTTTACCAATAGCTTCATGATTGTCTTCAATTTTAAGGACTATACAGCCACATTACAAATGCCTTCCCGTAGTACTAAAAATTGATGGTAATCATGAAGTTATTGGCAAAGAAATACAATACTAAAATCTCGAAACCTTGACAGTTGCACCTCTTTATTATTTTTTACTCAATGATTGAACATAACATGGGTTTCGAAAAGGCAGGTCAACTCAATCTGCAATATTTGGTTATCTTAATGAACTGACGGCTAAATTAAGTACATATAATAAATTATAACAAAAAATGTATTGTATATTGTATCTCTGCCGAGTATTGTTAACGAAAGCTCATTTCTCAATAGTCGCTTCTAAATTTAAATGTCCATAAGAAGAATTTTCAGGCAACATTCACAACTTTTAAATTAGATTGATTTTGTTACTATAAATGAAAATAAAACAGTTTTTTATCCACAAAATTCTAGTTTATATCGATAATGCTTTATTTGGAAACGTGGTAGGTGAACTTTGTAAAATATGATCATTTTGTATGTTTTGCGCTGTATACATATTATGCAGGTGACCCATTTTGAATGGAAACATCCCTGTAAAAAATGTGTCCATTATTCGATTTTAAAGGGATTCATACTAAGTACTATAATTTTTTTCGACGTTAAAAATGGACAAATTGATTAGCGATCCCAAGTATGGTGATGTAATTTTGACGAACCACCGACGTCATAGTTGTAGTCTAAATATGTGAAAATGACGGCCAAATTCAGAGCCCAGGGACGTCACCAAATGACGTCAAAATACGTACTTACTTACGTAATTGTGACGTGCTTTTAACAATTTTTTGACGTACTTTCTACTATATTGACAGCCAGATTGGCACATTTAGGGGCGCTTTTGAGCTCAAAAAATCGAACACATACATTTTTGAAATCAGCTCAAAGAGTACTACAAACCGGTAAAGAAATATACAGGGCATTCCATTTAAAAAAATCAACTTTTTTTTCACTACCCTGTATGTATTGGCGCTAGGTAATTTTGAATATTATATTTGAAAAATTCGGTAAATGTCTAATAAGGCTACATTTTAAAATTTTAAAATATCTTCACAAATAAGGAAATAGAGGGGGGGGGCAAAATTTTAGTTGACACCCGGTACAGCTATACATACAGCTATAATTTCTTTTGAGTTGCTATTTCCTTAATCTTTAATAGAAAACTCAGGATTTGGTATTACAAGTGAAAATTTTCTTTTGTTTTACGTCAGAAATATACGTCATAAATACGTCTCTCGAAGGATGTCACAAAGACGACTTAAAAAATACGTCGTACAAATGTCAACAATTAGTCACATGACGTCGCTGATTGACTAACTGTGTAAAAGACACCATGTTGCTTGGGATTTTTTTATTAAAAATCTAACTATACCACTGGATTCAGAAACATCTCAATTGGGTGAATCCAAAATTTCGTGAAAAAATGTGTATTGTTAATACTATGTTTTTACGTTATATGATTAAGTTTGTTTAAAAGACAATATTATTTACAATTAAAAACTATCCACACTTAATTTATCTTTCTTTTATTTATTTTTCACGGGCTACTTCGATTTTCAGAAAATATCATGTTAAAATTATATAAAAAACACTACCTACCTACATTAAATCGTCATAAATCTGTCATATTCAATTTTCTCATGAAATTTTGGATTTACCCATTTGAGAAGTTTTTGAAGCCAGTGGCGTAACTAGAAATCATTCAGCTGATTGTCAATTGCCCCACCGTTCATGAAATAATAAAAAAAAACGCCTCAACGCAATAATTAACTATTAATTAATTTAAAGAAAATTATTAAAACATTAAAAATAATATATTCGCGAAACAGTTCACATAGGCAACAAAAATGTAATTCTTTATAACAATAAATAAATCTTATTACATTGCACAATATAATGCCCGTATTTTAAATAAGTATATAACTAATAATAGTTAATATGAAATCGATTTTGATGATTCCAAATTTTGATTGGAATATGCGAAATTAAGCGTTTGAATTAGGACCCGTGTGCCCCGCAGGGTCCTTTATTTCGGTCAATTATTAACGATTCAAAATTTTCAAAACCTACACATAGAATTTTTCGTAGATTTCATATATGCTATTACTTTTTTTCTCCCTTCAACTGTATACGAAGGGTGTAAAAAAGTATGTTTGTATGCCCTGTATTTTTTTAACATATATAAGTATTATATATATTTATAATTAGAAAGGTAGGCCGGATCTAAATGTAAAAAAATACAGGGCATTTCATAAAAAAAAAACATACTTTTTTCCACCCTTCGTATATCGTTGAAGGGAGAAAAAAAGTAATAGCATATATGAAATGTACGAAAAATTCTATGTGTAGGTTTTGAAAATTTTGAATCGTTAATAATTGACCGAAATAAGTGGGGGAATAGTTTCGAAGGAAACGCCCTAAGTTTAAATTCAATATTTGCGCCATTTTTATAGCAAATATATAAGTATCATATATATTTGTAATCAGAAGGACGAGGCGAATCCACATATGTAAAAATATATAGGGTGTACCATTTAAAAAAACCATACTTTTTTCTGCCCCTCGTATACGGTTGAAGTAGGCAAAAAAGTAATAGCATGTTCAAAATCTACGGAAAATTCTGTGTTAGGCCGGCTCTTGAAAAATTAAAATCGGTGGTAATTGACCGAAATAAAAGGGGGTATATAGTTTTATAGGAAACACCCTGTACCTATTGAAAATTGAAATTAATTCCTAAATTTTTGTAATAAAGTAAAGTTTTCGATGGTCTATCTTTTAAAGAAAGTCCTATTAAAATCGGATATTTAGACACATTTTTTACAGGGGTGTTTCCATTGAAAATGGGTCACACTGCGTAGAAGAAATATTACAAACACAAGAATCTTGCTATCTTAATTATTATTATGTATAATTTCTTTCGAGAGTTCAGTATGAAACAATTTTTTGGGGCTCTTCTCATCACACGGAGGGAGTGTATTTAAATTACAAAAACATGCAATTAGAAATAGTGGAAGTTATAGGGAATAGGTACTTCTTATAGGATATATTTTAAAGAGCCACTGATATTGTCAGTAGCAACCATCTATATTTGGGAAATATTATTATTTACCAAAAGAAATCTACAAAATTTTGGTCTAAGAAAGACAATAAAAATATTATTATTATTATTATTATTAATATTATCTAATACTTAACTAAATTCGCACTCATTTTAAAGGGGCGATTACACAGGGGAAACTCGGACTACTTACTCGCCCTATGTAGTCACTTGAACTGACATCGATTTTTGTTAATTTTGGTCAAATGAAAAAAAAGGCTAAGGCAAAGCCAATAAGTCGTTTGTCAACATAAAAAATAACATAAAACCCACCACAGAAATTAGACATATATACATCACTATTATTATCAGTCTGCCAAATTTTAAAATAAAAACACAGATCTAGTACCTTAAAACATTGATCTGGTCTTTGTCACAACTTGACAAGCATTGAATAAACGTAAAATGGCTAAGATAAAAAAAACTTATTTTCTTTCTTTTAATACTAACTTATTGAGTTCAAAATATCAGTTGAAATGATCGTAGAAAAGCTAATGAATAATTCTGAAATTATCCATATTCCTTCCGCTGTTAGATAGATAGTTACCTACTTAATTCGGCCTAGTAGACGCCCACTGATTATTTACTTTTTATTTCTTTTCTTACAACACAAACCTAGTGTGGATACCTAGCTAACAGTATATTTATACAATTAGAGAGGGAAGTGGATGACTTACTCACGTGGCTGATTGCTGCCTGAAGCGCAGCAAGTAGAGCAATCACCTAAAGGACGAAAACAAATTTTTACCAGAAAAAGACTAAAAATTGTTATAATATTAAACGTCGTCGTTAACAGCAGCAAGACGTATTATTAGCATGCTATCTAAAATATCTACAAATTTTCAATAGCTTTTCCAAAGGTTAAAATTGTACAAATATAAATAAATTAATTAAATCACCAATTAAAACAAGGAACTAATACAAAAATAATGCGCTTTTATATTTATCAAACAGTGTATTTAGATTCAGATATGGCACTTTATTTTGTTTAGTCTTTACTAATACCAAATTACTTGAATATGTCTCCATTTCCGATTTAAATTATATATACAAAAATTGTAAATAAACAGGACCATGAGATTTATCATTTCTGATAATATTATTTTTATTTAGGTACTTGTATAATAAATGCAATTGGGATTAGGGCAATTAAACATAAATTCTAAAAAGATAGAGATGTTTTGATTGTAGAATCAAAAGCATGAAAAGCGTTAGGTCAAATGGCCCAATTTTAGGAAGAATTACAACATTCAATCCGCCTTCATTTAAATGAAAAATTTCCAGTCATTATAGGAAGTTACGTGGACAGCGCTTTACATTTGATAAAACTACAAGGTATATGTATGAAGAAGACATTAATTCCCATAGCTATCAACAAATTCAATGAAAAAAAAAACACTTTCCAAAATTTTGTTCCTCCAGTCAATTCACACTTTTGGGAACGGTTCTTTTGTTATTTGGGTGTGTTTGGAACTGTAAATTCTATTTTATGGTAACAAGTTCTTACATTATTATTATTATTCTTGAAATATAATGGATTAAATTCGGTTACTGCAGTTTATGAAAAGTTTTCGAACATAAAAGATTTCAGTAAAATCAAAATATCTCAGAAACTGTTAAGTTTTAATAATAAGGATTGCAAATCAAATTACGTATTAAAGACGATGAATAATTCGTAGGTTATTGCAGTATACCTTCACCCTATAGAAATACTTAAGTTCGTGACATTTTATACACGTCAAATTAACAAAAAATTAAAATAATTTGGAACAATTTTGTTTAACCACAGAAAGTTGGGGGTCCCGTAATTGTAAATAAATAGTTATTTTGTTTAATTGCATTGTTTTAGACAAAAGACATGATAGAAAATTGGTGCCACGATATCCCATCCGGCAAAAATATTTTGCTCCATCAACAAACACGGAATATTCCTTGGCTTATAAAACATGTATACCAAATAAAAAATTGTGTTACAGACACATGGACAGACAGACTTTTTGCTCAAATCGTTTTTTCATCATGATTCGTCGAGATTCGTTAAAAATATGATAATCCTTGTGAATACATCTTTAATTCTCTACTAAACCAGTGAGAAATCAATATAGAATGCTATGTAAATGAAGGAGTTTGTTGTCGAAAATGGTCACGTGACTTTATTTTATTTAAAAAGAGTAACTTTAGCGCAACTCGTATGCGTAAATTATTTATAGTTTTGACAACGTCTAATAAACAATAAACCATGAAGTACGCTGTATTTTCTTCTGAACCCCTCTCTTTTAAATATGACGCTCTTAAACAATAAGTTAGCTCCTAATTATCTAGTTTTAAAATTGCAACCTTAATTTTAATATAATATAAATATCAGTGTGAAAATCAAGTTTAATTTACTAAACATTTAATAAAATATTTTTCTAGTCAGTTACTGATGTTTAAGAGAACTACTTTTTATTTTTTATATTAAACTAAGCATATAAATAGACGAGATTATTTTAACGGTAATATATTTCGTACATATTTATATTTATCAATACTATTTAATTACATGCTTCACTGTTTGACCTTTTGTTTACTATCACAAAATCCAGTTCAATCTTGAAGTTTTAGTGAAAAAATAAATTGTTTAGAAAATTTACTTGATTGCACATAATTATTGATAAAGCAAATTGATGTAATCTGTTTTATATATTTCTTGTTACTACGAACTAAAATTTATTTTATTAATGAAATACTGTCTGTTGCGTGTTCACACTCTAAAAGTACTTTACTCAAATTAATAATCTATCTTAAAATAAATATCATATCTGAATCAATACTTAATTAATGATACCAATAATTTTGATATTTTCTACGACTTGGAAAAAAAATAATATTTAACACTTCAATAAATGTATCCTTGAAAAGACTTCGTGAGATAGGGAGATATTCACTTAGAAACAAAGGACGCACAAACAATATCTAAGCATACAGGAACACATTTTTTATTTTTCTTTTCAGGAATAATTCCAGTGCCAGGTTGGTGGGGAATTGAAAACACTTCCCTAGGTTGAGTCAAATGTTCTTACCTCTCAATTATACCTCCTAGACTGGTGTAATTATGCATCTTGCAATGCACTTCTGATTTTTTATTTATATAGAACTGGTGTCCTTGATTATTGGTTCATACATATTATAAACGGAAAAAACGATGCCATTTTCAAAATCAATTTATCAATTCGAAATCTATTATTCTTTTGGGGAGTTAGGATGTGAGGCGTTTGGCATAGAGCACGATTCGAGATTTTTCCCTTAATTTGTAGTATTATAGGTTAGAGAAAAAAAAAATCAAGGCTATACATTAATATTGTATTTGGTATCTTGCTATCTTGTATAATGGCAGGTTCTCATTCTTCCATTTTTTTTATGCACATATATACATACAGAGGTATAATATCAGAAAGGAGTATATATATATATAACAATTTAGGAATAGGTACATAATACAGACATTTGGCACACATTTACTTACAGGTACATATTTTGTGTTACAGATCTTTACTCCCTAAATCCTACGAAAATCATGAAAAAAGTGGCCTGTAACATTAATTTCTCATTTAGTCAAAAAATATATACGTAGATTTACATTGTTTTCAGTAGGAGGTAGAGGTGATATTTACAACATTTTACGACAAAAATAAGTTATAACCTTTACTGAAAGTTATAACTTATAACCACTATTGAAGGTTATATTAAATATGACATTCATTAATTTATGTTTCTAAACAAATACTGTATGTAGCGCTGTTGACATATGTATAGAATAGAATGGTTAATTATTATGGGAGCAAAATATTGATATAATCAGAATAAAAGTCTTTGATATAATAAATAACATGAAGATTTTATACAGTATATTCACTTTTGAACCAAAGCAGTTTGTGAGTGAATAGGAGATAGCAGTAAAGCGAGAGCACTACACATGCGTGACTGCATGTCGATCTCAGAATGTTAGCGCTCTCGCTTTATTCTCTCCTATTCACTCACAAAGTGCTTTGGTTG
Source organism: Rhagium mordax (assembly GCA_963680705.1). Lineage (NCBI taxonomy): Eukaryota > Metazoa > Arthropoda > Insecta > Coleoptera > Cerambycidae > Rhagium > Rhagium mordax. The sequence continues at coordinate 10,794,748 of OY796658.1, read as the reverse complement.
AAAAGTGAATTTACTGTATTTATTTTATACAAGATAGTTTTGAAACAGGAATATTATTTTTAACAAATAATTATTATGCATTTTGAAATATATCAATTAAGGGACAAAAATTAATTACAAATACACTTCATGTCAAAATTAATGCATATTTTAAAAGTCATCTTAAGTTCAGTCTTTAATATTTTCTGAACTACTTCCCCGATTTCAATCAACTTTTTTTTTATTATAGTTTTATTTTTCATTAATCATAACATGAGGCCAGTTTACCTTTTTGGGGCATTTCTGTTGACGTATAGATTTTTATATTGACGGTGTTATTTTACCAAGAAATTTAATACCCCTGTGAAGTACTTATTTAATAACGAGTATCCGCCCCCATCAGTTATCATATCTTGACAACGTCATGGTTTGCTGATAATTAATTTTCTTATGTTTTGGCCAACTTAAGCCCAAATCTTGTGGTAAGTTCATTCAAATTATAATATAAGCTGATAAGGAAGAGCGAATCATACCTAATAAATTCAATAAATGTTCAATGGGATTAAGGTCGGGACTTCTTGGTGGCTACTTCATTGTTTCAAAATCCACTTCTTGAAGATAATTTTGAACTACCCTAGGGATGTGAGGTCGTGCGTTGTTATGCATAAGCACAAAATCATTACTAACAAATGACGTAACACTAAATCCGTGTGAGCCTCCAAACTGATGCCTGTGGTCCACACAATAACTGATCCGCCACCATAGCTCACAGTTCCTACAATGTTGCATTGTGAGTACCTGGCTTCCTTAAAATTACATTTCATAAACCAGCCTCATGTCAAGATTCTCGAAGAATCAAGCTACAATCCAAAAACAAGATGACTGAAACGAGGAAGTAGTTCAGAAAATATTAAAGATTGAATTTAAGGTCACTTTTAAAATATGCGTTAATTTTGACGAGAAGTGTATCTAGGAAATTGTAAAAAATTGAATATATTAAAAATATGAACTATGAAGTACGGCTGTGTCAAAATTTTAAATATTTTAATATAAATTTCCAGTAGTATGCATCACGCGGAAAACTTTTTTATTAATAAATTCTCAGAAAAAAATAGTGCTTGCCCCAAAACTAGCTACTAATTAATGTATTAATTAGGTATAAGGTAGAAAATTATGAATTTGATTTAAGAGCAAATAAAGTACATTTATTTTTGAAAATATTTAAAAATGTAAACTATTGTAAACACTATCTATGGTTAATTTTAATTTACCAATAACTTCTTACAAATGAGAGTTACTCGTAAAAGTACATATATGTAGTAAAGATGCAGTCTTTTTACTTAGTTTTATTCAAGTTTCTAGACAATTTCTTCCCAATGTTAATAAATTGGTTAAAAAATAGCGTTTTTAACCTTCACCTTACTGACTGGGAAACCTATAAATGCATCTGGCAATATCACAGAACGAAACTATGGATGTTCTAAAATAAACTGTACTCTGGACAATAAATGACTGGCATCACACAGTAAGGTAAATTAGATATTCGCATTAAAAAAATGGGTGAATTGTTAACCAATTTTTAATAAATTAGAAGGTACAATGTTGTTTCACACCAGATTATTAGCTTTTGTACTGAAAAATAAAATATCTTCAATTTTCTATTTTGATTTTGTTATAATAACTGATACCAGAGCATCTTTTAAGTAGGTGACGGAGTGGGCAAATGGCCACGTAGTTATCTTCCGTGGCCACACCTAGTGAGAAAACATTGTCGTAAGTTCCTGAATTTTGTAACTGGTCAGAAAATAATTAGGGGGGCATTCCCCTGTTTGACCACCTAGTGAAACATCCTTAAAAGATGCCCTGACTGATACTGCCTAACATATTTATACAATTGTTGCGGCAATTGTTTTTCACAGTAATGGAATGCATATGACTAAAAATATTAAATTCATTTTTAGGAAGTAGTCGTAACCTATAAAAAATTCTAACTTAAATTTCTTATAAATCATAACGATCATATTAAAAAATAAAACATTGTTTTAAAAAATTTAGGAGAACAAAAAGTAACAAAATCGTAAAGGTCCGTCTTGATAATAAAAAGAGCAACCATAATTTAAAAATCTCATTTACAGCAGAAATCAAACATTAACCTCTTTATATATTGATGTCCTACAAATATACACAGAAGAATAATAATGAAAATAAAAAAATATTCATCTAATCACTAAATTTCCAAATTTTATTAACAATTAACTTTTCGATTTAACGCTGAAGATTTTAACCTTCCTAAAAATGATGTAAGTTTTTTCGTTAGGTCTCTACAGTAAGGCTACAAACGAATTCACTAAATCATTTGTACCTACAAAAGTTAATGCTGTAATTTCGTGCTGTGAAAATTAGATACAGGAAAGAAATATTTATGAATTCTCACTTTTTTAAAGGAACAAATGCATTTATCAGTTAATATTATGTTCTGAAAAATGTTCGTTTATATCCACATTTTACAAACCTAGACATATTTTTTAATAGTATAAAAGCTGCCTACTTTCTCTGATTTTTCAATTAATTATCATTTATAAAATTCATGACAGGGACGTAGTTTCCACTTTGATGATGATTAAAACTGAAATTTTAATTAACACCCGATGATGTTAGCTTACTTGGAGAAGCGCCCGTGAAATTACATTTTCATGTTCTGCTGTCAAGTGGTAACTACATCAATGTCGATAATCGCATCAGATCCAACTCTCTTAAGACATAACTATAAAATTATTAACTCCATCTACTTAAGAAACAAATTAACAACTAACGAAAATTATTCTTAAATGTTTCACGTCCAATGCTCGATACGAAATTTTCAATAAGGTGTATTTATTAGTGTTGTTATAATTTATTGGCGTTACACTATTAAATTTCAAACACATTGGCATAAGTACTATACTTGAATTAACAAAAAAACAGAGTTAATGCACATATATATCTCAACTGAAATATTCCGTGAAATAAACCACATTTTTAATTGATTTATACGTAATATTTAAATAATGATCTGAATTTGAATGAAAACATGCGTAACATCTTGTGATATTTCAGTTCAAATAAATACAACAATTCTGTATTTTCAGTAATTGAAGTACAAAAGATTATTCGATTCCATATCAAATATTGAAGGTATAATATACATAATATCTGAATAATTTTAAGTTCAGAGTAAATGCTATCTATAATAATAACAGTAAAACTATGATAATAAAAAAACATGGTTTTTCAATAAAATTACCAGTTATAAAAATGTCAGCGATATTTATACTTACGGCGACCCCTACAGAATAGAGAATATAATAACCATGTAATAAATAAAGTTCCCCCAAATATGTACAAATTCACAATAGTAGACTCAAGTGGCATTTCACATTTTGCATAAGCGTAGTTGTTGGGTGTAAAAATAGCCTGAAAAATACGAATCGTTAATTAGTTTAGATTTAAATTAGTAGAGCGTTAAGTTGTTTTATAGTATCCGTCTAAAGTCTTCCCCTTCCTTTCCTAGTTTTTAAACGGATTGATTAAAGATTCCGGACAAAACTGAGTGGGAATTATTTTTTACTGATACTTGATTTTGAAAACTCAAAAGATGGTGCTAGAAGCTAGAAGTATTATTAACTCAAAATATTTAAATTACAGGGGGTGTCATATTTTCACCTCATCTTTTTTCTAATCCAATAAATTAATCTTGCAAAAAATATGATGACATGGTAGAGGTGGTGGTGTTTATCGAAGTTGACCGTTAACTAAAAGTAATTAGTGTTTTTTGACATTTTAATAAAAATTATGACAAAAATATCAAATTTGAGATACAACACTCAAATTTCATATCTGACCTTCCATTGATATTAGAAGCAACTTATTTCTATAACATTTTTAATTTTTACCTTAGTAATTGGTACTTTACTCTTGTAACAGTTTCACGTTTCCTTCTTTCTTAACCACCCTGTATGTTATTTCGACATTCTGACTATAACTAAGGACTTTTCAGAATAAGCAAAACTTTTTATGAAGAATGATTTTTTCTCTTAAAATGAGATATAAAAAGTTTACAAGTATAGTTACCTCCATATGTGGACACACTGTATATATAAACCACTAAACAACATAAGAAATACTTGATCACAGATTTTCAAAGGGGCAAAATTACAGATATAATTTTAACCTCGTCTGTAGCGAGTCCAAACAGGCAATAAACAATAATTTGAACCCTTGTCATCATAACGTTAAATACCTAATTATTTAGAAATGAATTTTTTATCCATCTAAATTCCCTTTTCATTTCCTTTTAATTAAAGTACCCTAAGCTGATTACTTACCAAAAGATAATTTGGATTCTCCTTATTCCTCCAATTGAAACTAGAAATGGTGACCTCAATTCCATCCCCTGTCGGCAGCGGCCTAGTACAACCATGATGAGTATGGCCAGACAAAACCACTCTTGGTTTGATTTGATTCAAAAGCTGTAAAGTGGCTTCTTGACTTATACAATCCCATCCCTCCCTGAATCGCCCTTGTTTTATTGGAAAAGGAGCCGCATCAAAATCATTGCATTCCATATCTGATTGTCGATACAAGGGATAGTGCTATAACATAATGTTGATGTCATTACTACAAATTAAATCTGAAATCAAACTAATAAACTGCACGGATATGAGAGACGAACTTAGGCGTGTGCACTAGTGTGCCCAATAGTATTTGTAGCATTCTATATTTAATAATTTTGAATTAACAGATAATGATATCCAAGAACATAATTTTGTTGCAACTGAAATTTGTGCAAAACTTTTTCTTTGGTGTTTAAAAAAATTTTACTATGAGGAACCGTAACTGTAGCATCAGGTGATATAAAAATAATGTATTTATTCTTCTGTTCCTAATGCCTTAATTAACTGTATGCTAAAGTTGGGTAGCTAAAATGAGTCCAGACAAGTTCCTCGTGGCACCATGATGCCTCTATTGTGTGCGTGCGCAAATTAACATTATCAAACCTTTCGGGCAACGAAATTAAGAAAATGATGATGTGTATATATACTTAGGTGTTGCTTGTATTTAAAGTTTAATTTTACTCTGGTTAGCTTTTTCTTAGTACATGCTTTTAATTATTTTTTCCTTCTTTTAAATAAAGAAAACTTAGGTTAGGATAGATTTCTTTCTTTTAAATAATCAAAATTGTAGTGAGACGTTGTAGCACCATTTAACATAAGAACATGAATAGGTTATTGACAGTAAATTTAAATGATTTTATGAGGATTCTATCAATATCAATATTCATTAAAACGGCATAACATATTTCACACGAGTTCAGATGAAAATGTTATTAAAAATCCACAATTATAACCTTTTAGTTAAATAAAAGTGGCTTCAAAATATGAATACTAGGTATAATTCAAGTTTAGAGTATAATACCTTTTAATTTTTTTTAAACATACATACCTGCATTAATATCGGTTTGCTATACATTTCTAATTTCATTTTCGAGTTACATTTTTCTGTATATGTTCCTTTGGTACATTGAAGAATTCCTGAAATATAAAAGAGTAATTAATATTTTGTGGTATTATCAACAAAAAAAAAAGTTTCGATATAATTTATTCAGCGACAGTTAATTTGCTTTCAATATTTAAAAACGTGCACGTTCAGCATTCATTTTCTTCAGTAATTCTACTATGGTTAAGTACTTACTGCTTAAAATTATATATTATAGGCTATCGGTTCTAAGTCCGTGGCAGATCAAAGGCACGGGATTCTTTAACGAATACCTATGTCATATTTAACTGCGATAAAACTTTTCTGATCTGTCTCTATATGGGTAGATTTAAAAATAAGGATGGTCGACTTACTTTCAATTTTAGTTAACTGCTGTTCTGCTGGTTTACACAAAAAACATCCATCTCCTTCCAAAGCCATACTGTTTATTAGTACAAAATGATTCCCTCTAACCGTAATGAGTTGAACAGCAGGCGCATTAAAAGCCGTTACAAATCTCTGGTTTAAATACGGACTAACACTAAAACAAAGCACAAACATAACAGAATAACATGAGTACTAGATATGGCGAACAATGTTTATTTACTCAAATAACCGGTTAATTAAATATACTAACCCATAATGGAATCCTATATCATGGTTTCCAACAGCGACATACAACTTAGTAGTTTCTGGAACTTGAAATAACCTATAAAACCTCCTTACATAATCGTCAAATTCTGCATTACTGCAGTACAGGCCTTCGTCAGTCAGATCACCAAGTACGAAAACTAAATCTGGTTTATGTAGGATCATAGCGGTTTGAAACGCTCTGTACATCTGCCATTCTCTTCGTAATTTATCAAACCAATGCCCATTTCTCGATCCAAGTAAGTGTGTATCAGCAATAACCATAACTTTAACCGGTTTTTCATTTCTTTGTTCAATAGTTTTATCTTCATTTTCTGGATTTAGTTCTGGCCAATAACACTAAACAATTTTCAATACGTTAATCAGGAAAATAATAACTTAGTTTCTATCTAATCTAATCTAATTTAATCTAATCAATATTATTAATGTAGGTTAGGTCTATTTTCAACTGTGCATACGTAGCACGTCGCACAATTCTAATACGTTAAAAAAAGCTCATGAACCACTTACATTTCTTTGAATTATGAAAAATAAAAAATATTCACAGTAGAAAAATAAAAATAAAATACCGCAGACTGTTTTCACAATAAATTTGAGGTTGGGACGCATAATTTTGTTATTGTTAGTTAATTGGATTATATACCGATAGGTGGCACGAGTTTCGATTGTCGAAGGGGCAACACAGGACAGGAATACATTTTTTTATGCATAATATTGCATATTATGCCTGCGAGTTATTTTGAAAAGGGGAAATGTCAGCTTTATGAAGTGCTTATTTCTAAGGCTTAAAATATTATGACTATGGTTTTATAGAAATTACGGAGTTACATATATAATAATATATATATTTACCACCTTACGGCCTTTTGCTACTTGGTAGAAAATATCCAACTTTCATAATACCACAATTTTAATCCAGTGTTAAGCCTTATTTTCACAGTCGCGAAATTGCGGAAAGCGAAATGCGAAACGGGTTGCTATTCGTTCATTTCACATTAAAATTTGGAATTGACCAAAATTGACCAATAGCAACACGTTTCGCATTTCACTTTTCGCAATTTTGCGACTGTGAAAATAAGGCTTTTATGCTGATCACTTAAAACTGACAAATGTGATCCAGTGATCATTGAAACAAACAAAACGTGCCAAAATTCTAATAATCGCAGTACCTTGAGTAGAGTAGAAATAGTGGAATATTAATAGTTGGTAGTTCTGGTTTTATTACTATCCATGTTGTGTTGACGCATCTTTTCTATAAGAATTAAAAATTTCATTGCCATTCGCAAAAAATTGTACACTTTATTCGGGAAATCACGTACCGCGAGATGGCGCTGAAAATGTAGTGTGTGTATGAACCAAGTGGTGAACAACAAACCTTTGACAGTGTTTTGACATTTACGATAAATTTAGAGGTTAATTCCAGTAAAAATCTATTTTTATTAAAGTATCGTGTCAACCGTTTTATTAATTGATTGCATTGCTATATAGTTTATAAACTAGTTAAAGTAACAACACTTTAAACGCACTTTTAATTTTAAAAATCACAGGATAAATTTAAGAAACCCGCGAACTGACAGTGACAGTAGTGACAGCGGTTTGTTATTCACTATGAACGACTCATCATATTGAGATTGCGCCTAAAAATATAGATGTCGCCCACTCCGTGATTTTCGCGAATTTCGTTTCTAGAAAGTAGTTGGTGAATGTCATCGTCTAGTCTTTTGTTTTCAGTCTTTAAAGCACCAAGTAGCGTTCTTTTAAGTAATTTAGGTAAAATTTCTTTGTGCGTTTCCGTGTATTTGACTATTTTGTGTGTTATTTCTTTGTGTCCAAGTTTAGTGTCAGTGGATTTCCCTCGGAATTTCCTATATGCGAAGTACCTACCTACCGATTGTGAAGATGATTGAGTGGATAAGGTAAGCGCCACCGTAACCAAAATTTCAAGAGAATAGGTACCTATTAAATAGTGTTGTTACTTTTAAGATTATTTTGGGTTTGCCCCATTTGGGCCATTTGCCATATATATATATGTCTTAGGAGGTACTCATATTGGCATAATTGTAAAGAGGTAGATCTCTAATAAAGGTTTTTCCAGTTACCATATCTTGATATCTATTGGTTACTTGGACTACTACATGTTCAGACCAAAATGGAAATTATATTATTCAGCGTTCTGTTTTATTTAATCAATATTTAAGTTCGACATTAAATTGTAAAGTACCTAGGTAATAAATAATCGAAACTCCAGCCCAGCTGTGATTGATGTAAAAATATTTTCAAATAACCTTATCGTTTTCCGAAAAAGAAGTACCTATAAGAATAGCTGAGAAAGTACAAGGCAGGATTTTTTTACTTACCTATATTAATTTGTGCAAATGTTGTTAGTGGATACGGCAGAGAAAATTAAATTCCATTTTAGATAAAAAAGTGGAGAACTAGCCGTTTCAGAGAGATAGACCCCAGATAGCACCGAACGTCCCATGTACGTCCGTTTAGTACCCATTTTAAGTCCATTGGTCCACGGATCAAATTTGGATGCACTATGGACGTTCCCCTAAGGACGGCCTATGTACGGCTATAAAGTACGCCCTATGGACGTCCGTTTAGTGTGCATTATAAGTCCGTAGGTCTATGGACCAAAACAGCATGTACAGTGGACATTGCCACATGGACGGCCTATGTACGGCTATAAGTACGCCCTATGGACGTCCGTTTAGTGTGCATTATAAGTCCGTAGGTCTATGGACCAAAACAGCATGTACAGTGGACATTGCCACATGGACGGCCTATGTACGGCTATCCACAATTTCCTTAATAAGTTTTTGCCAAATAAATTTCTCAAGAAATTTACGTAAGATTTTCGTGATGTTATTTCCAAAAGATTTTCTCTGAAAATTGCCGAACGAGAATCCTTTCCATTTTCAAAATATTTTCTCGTTGTTTATTAGGTAAAAATTAGGAGCGTTTTCCAATTATAATAAATTATATTTGTCAAAATATTTTAAATCATCCCGCCATAATATGTCTGGTGTATTGTGAGAAGCAAGCAAAACGTTGTCTGATTTCTCTCGCTTTGTAACACCAATATGACCATTGACCACTGAAAAGTTAAATCATTTTATAGTAAAAACAAGTTATTCCCAAAAACTTGATGGCATTTTATTTAAAAATAGGTTACTCCTGATGATAGTGAATAATTAATTACATCATTTCACGTGGAACGTAGATCAAACTAAATAAAAATAAACTTAAATTTATTTGTGACGGATACTAAATTGTTCAATCTGGCAATACCGCAGCGCACGGCTCTCTCATACGCTCCTGTAGAAACACGTGATGCCGTTCGGTGTGGCTCGAGCTCGTGGCCGAAGCGATCGACAAGACGGAGCAGGAAGACAAAAGACATTCCACACAAGGGCACAAGGCGACGACGACGTAGCCGCCATTGCCATTATTTACCATTGCATTTTTGCATTCACTTGTGCGGTTTGCTGTTTGTGAAGTGTGAACGACTTTCCCTGGGCGTCTTCAAATTGAATGGTACGTACTGCATATATATGTATATTCATAATAAGTAATAAGAATAATTAGTGAGTGAAATTATCAGTTATTTGTGCATTTAAACTGATGTAAACGGTCCCGATGACTGTCGCGTTCATGTTGACTTAATTATAACACTGAAGCATAGAACTATTTTTTGAATGAATTGCTAAAAAGTAAGTGTTTCTGTAGATAGACGTATTTTTCTATACTATTATTTTTGTGCTTTTCAGAAGCAGCTATTAAGATTTTTCCCAATTGTTCAGAGAAGGAAGCTGAGGTGGCCATTGCTAAATGGCTCCGGCGCTGTACGGAACGTGCGAAGAAAGAAGTGCAGTAGTGTTTTATTATTTTATATACCTAAGTTTTTTATTATTTCGCATAAGTTCGAAGTTTATATAAAGTCTTTCTAAAATTATTTTTTTTACGTCCTGTCCACCTGTCCCATAAAATCTATGAAGTAAATCCAAAAAGTAAAAGATTTGTGTGAAGTTAGCGACGAATTTCCAGCGACGAATTACGAATTCTGGAAGCCCGCGTAAATTTGGCAACCTCGCAGCATCTTCAGCGACGATTATGTCTCGGGGTGATATACCCGTCGCTGAAAGCGTATTTTACTACATACTTGCTTCCATGATTGAATTATTGAATAGCAACCGATTTTAACCATCTTTACATAATTTTAAGTTTCAATATCTAGCCCAAAAACTAAAATTACAGTAAAAACCTTACAACATGTGTTTCTTGAGGAAACGATATTTGGATGAAATAACGTATTCTGCCATAATTAAAGCGTTATAGGTATGCAAAATTACTTGCAAAAGTATATTATGGGAGCGACGGAGTAGTATAATATAATTGAAAAATTTTAAATAACGTAATAACCGCGCGATAAAAGTAAACGATATTCAGAAGAAAAATGATGAATTCTAGAACAATCATAACTGTATACACGAAATTACTTGCAAACTTATATTACGAGAGGGACGAAATATTTCCTACCCCTTTGAAAAATATTAAATAACAGAAAAACCGTACGAAAAAAATAAACGATAATCGGAAGAAAAATAATACATTCTAGCACAACTATAACGGTATACACCAAATTACTTGCAAACTTATATTATGAGAGGGACGAAATATTTCCCCCCCCTTTGAAAAATATTAAATAACAGAAAAACCGTACGACAAAAATAAACGATATTCGGAAGAAAAATAATACATTCTAGCACAACCATAACGGTATACACCAAATTACTTGCAAACTTATATTATGAGAGGGACGAAATATTCCCCCCCCTTTGAAAAATATTAAATAACAGAAAAACCGTACCACAAAAATAAACCATATTCGGAAGAAAAATAATACATTCTAGCACAATCATAACTGTATACGCCAAATTACTTGCAAACTTATATTATGAGAGGGACGAAATATTTCCTCCCCTTTTGAAAAATATTAAATAACAGAAAAACCGTACGACAAAAATAAACGATAATCGGAAGAAAAATAATACATTCTAGCACAACCATAACGGTATACACCAAATTACTTGCAAACTTATATTATGAGAGGGAAGAAATATTTCCTCCCCCTATGAAAAATATTAAATAACCAAAAAGCCGTCCGACAAAAATAAACGATATTCGGAAGAAAAATAATACATTCTATCACAATCATAACGGTATACACCAAATTACTTGCAAACTTGTATTATGAGAGGGACGAAATATTTCCTCCCCCTTTGAAAAATATTAAATAACAGAAAAACCGTACGACAAAAAAAAACGATATTCGGAAGATAAATAATACATTCTATCACAATCATAACGGTATACACCAAATTACTTGCAAACTTATATTATGAGAGGGACGAAATATTTCCTCCCCCTTTGAAAAATATTAAATAACAAAAAAACCGTACGTTAAAAATAAACGATATTCGGAAGAAAAATAATACATTCTACCACAATCATAACTGTATACACGAAATTACTTGCAAACTTATATTATGAGAGGGACGAAATATTTCCTCCCCCTTTGAAAAATATTAAATAACAGGAAAACCGTACGACAAAAATAAACGATATTCGGAAGATAAATAATACATTCTATCACAATCATAATGGTATACATCAAATTACTTGCAAACTTATATTATGAGAGGGACGAAATATTTCCTCCCCCTTTGAAAAATATTAAATAACAGAAAAACCGTACGACAAAAATAAACGATATTCGGAAGAAAAATAATACATTCTAGCACAACCATAACGGTATACACCAAATTACTTGCAAACTTATATTATGAGAGGGACGAAATATTTCCTCCCCCTTTGAAAAATATTAAATAACAGAAAAACCGTACGACAAAAATAAACGATATTCGGAAGATAAATAATACATTCTATCACAATCATAACGGTATACATCAAATTACTTGCAAACTTATATTATGAGAGGGACGAAATATTTCCTCCCCCTTTGAAAAATATTAAATAACAAAAAAACCGTACGATAAAAATAAACGATATTCGGAAGAAATATAATATATTCTAGCACAATCATAACTGTATACACGAAATTACTTGCAAACTTATATTATGAGAGGGACGAAATATTTCCTCCCCCTTTGAAAAATATTAAATAACAAAAAAACCGTACGATAAAAATAAACGATATTCGGAAGAAAAATAATACATTCTACCACAATTATAACTGTATACACGAAATTACTTGCAAACTTATATTATGAGAGGGACGAAATATTTCCTCCCCCTTTGAAAAATATTAAATAACAAAAAAACCGTACGATAAAAATAAACGATATTCGGAAGAAAAATAATATACATATTCTACACAATCATAACTGTATACACGAAATTACTTGCAAACTTATATTATGAGAGGGACGAAATATTTCCTACCCCTTTGAAAAATATTAAATAACAGAAAAACCGCACGACAAAAATAAACGATAATCGGAAGAAAAATAATACATTCTAGCACAACCATAACGGTATACACCAAATTACTTGCAAACTTATATTATGAGAGGGACGAAATATTTCCTCCCCTTTTGAAAAATATTAAATAACAGAAAAACCGTACGACAAAAATAAACGATAATCGGAAGAAAAATAATACATTCTAGCACAATCATAACTGTATACACGAAATTACTTGCAAACTTATATTATGAGAGGGACGAAATATTTCCTCCCCCTTTGAAAAATATTAAATAACAGAAAAACCGTACGACAAAAATAAACGATATTCGGAAGATAAATAATACATTCTATCACAATCATAACGGTATACATCAAATTTCTTGCAAACTTATATTATGAGAAGGACGAAATATTTCCTCCCCTTTGAAAAATATTAAATATCAGAAAAACCGTACGACAAAAATAAACGATATTCGGAAGAAAAATAATACATTCTACCACAATCATAACTGTATACACGAAATTACTTGCAAACTTATATTATAAGAGGGACGAAATATTTCCTCCCCCTTTGAAAAATATTAAATAACAGAAAAACCGTAAGACAAAAATAAACGATATTCGGAAGTAATATCATACATTCTACCACAATTATAACTCTATATGCCATATTACTTGCAAACTTATGTTATGCCAGGAACGAAATATCTCCTACCCCTGTGAAAAATATTAAATAACGCAAAAACCGCACGATAGAAAAATAATATGTATATTAATAGTAGATATTAGGAGGTCATAAAGTTCCACCACAAGTAAAACGAATGTTGATGTTTGGCAACACTTTGCAAACACAATTAAAACAGAATTTTTTTCAGCCAAGGAGTCACAAAGACAAAAGCAACTTTTGGAATAATATTTCTGGTGATATTATTCTCAAGTATAGAAAGTGTTACGCGTTTAAAAGATTTAACCTTCTCAAATTATAGCAGACAGAAAAAGCACGACCAAAGTTCATACAAAAAGCATTCTCAAACAATAAAAGAGATATGTCATATAGTTTTTATTGAATATTGAAAACAGTCGGCTCTGTCCAGGGAAACAGATTTTTCCTCAAAAAAATCAAAGAAATTGCAAAAGCGACATTTAAACAAATTCCATTAATAATTTATACCATATATTTCTAAGTCAAAGTAACTTTCGTGTTAGTTACGCTACATTTTGCAAATTAAGACCTTTCTGGTCCAAGTGTCTCAGAAAGATATACTTGTCCGTGTATGCAGCACGTAAATATTAATTTGGTTATAAAAAATTAAAGATAAATAATATCATAAATGAAAAGGGTAGAGGGGAGATATGTAAAGCTTTATGTTGTGAAGGTACAATTTTAAGGGAAAGTTGGTTGGAACGAAAATGTGCAGCATGCGAAGATAGAAAAGTTGAAACTTTGGAGTATGAAACATCAGATACACTATTCTATGAACAGTGGCTTACAAAAGTCTATACAATAACTACACAGGATAAACAAAAATTATGTAGACGAACAGTGAAAGAAAAAATCAGTTGCAGAAAGGAAGAACCTGTGCAGAAATTAACAGAACAAATAAACCCTTAAAAAATAAAGGCAACAAAAGAAATTAAACAAAATTTGACACCAAATTAATGAGATCTTCATTCGTATGGATTCTTCAGAAAATTATACGTGCAAATAAGGGGAAGGAGTCCAGTTGGCATATTTTGGAGGATCCAAGGCCCAGCTTAGCCTTCACGCGGTAGTTTCATATCATAAATAAGCAAATATGTTTATTAAAGCCACTTGTAGAATTTCAAAAAGCTTGCGTTACGACCCGCCAGATATTTGCGGCCATTTGAGGCCAGTATTTGCAGCAATCTTAAAAATGTGACCTTCTGCAACAACTTTTCATCTTTTAAGTGATTGCCCTTCCACCCAATATAGAAATAGGAAAATGTTTTACCATTTGGGAACTCATGTAGCCCAAACTTTAAAAGCTCTTAATATCTTCTGGCACTATAGTGAAAAAGGTCACGGCAAAGGAGCGCCAGATGGAACTGGAGGATACCCCAAACGGACGGCAAGGCAAGGGGAGTTGATATATCCGATTTTGAAACCAATGTTTGTAAACTTAAAGAAAGTTGCAAGGGAATAAATATTTTCGAAGTAGAGGAAGATGCTATTATCAAAAATGTTGAAAAGAAATTGCCAACAACTTATCGAACATTTAAGGGCATTCTTCAGACTCATGAAATAGTATGGCCCAAACTAGTCCCAAATACGCTACAAATGCGTAAGTTAACTTAATGTTTGTTCAAGTTCACAAAATTTTTGTTCACATTACTCTTTGGGACAATTTTCTCTGCAGAAATACAAAAGTGTCCTTTTACTAATTTGTTCGTTTTGTTTAATGGCGAGGGGTGTTTCGCTGAAAATATTATGTACACTAATTCCCATGAAAACAAGTAATTCCTCTAATTCCCTACTAATTTCACTAATTCATAACTAATTCCCCTAATTCTTTACTAATTCCCCTAATTCTTTACTAATTCCTCTAATTCTCAACTAATTCCCCTAATTCTCTACTAATTCCCTACTAATTTCTTAGTAATTCCTCTAATTCTTAAGTAATTCTCTTAATTCTTCATACTGATTTGTAGTTAACACCAATAGTGGAACCTATTCATAAGCAATAATATTAAGGTAACAATATCAATATTATACTCTTCATTAAATTATAAGATTTAACAAGCAAAGTAATTAGAATTTGTCTAAATTTTTTTAATAAAAACTCATGAAAATAAACATATTATTGATTTGGGTGTGAGAGTACTCATATACAGGGTGCTTCACGCTAAGTGGCCTATTAGGCGTTTCTGGAAAACCGCAAATAATTTGGACCTGAAAATTTATACATAGGGGTTTTCCTCGGGGTTTTCAGAGGTGCTCTATTCAATGAAAATAATGGCACGTATGTAGCACTTGCGCTTATACCGGAAGTCGACGTCAACTTCCTTATTTTAAAAGGAACACTATATTTTTTATGCCAAATTCGAAATCTGCTCATAATTTTGAGATAATTTTCATTAGCATTCCCTATCTCTAAAATGAATAGTTTTAGAGATATTTCGATTTTATTGAAATCATCTACAAAGACGAAGCCATATTTGAAAATTAATAACTCCCGCTATGGTAAATTTTAGTAGCCGAAATTTTTACCATATCTTTTCTAATGTTTGAGCTTATTTCTAAGCAACCTACAAATATGGTAAGATGTACAGAGTGCTCAGAAATGGAAGTCAAATTTCTGCAACTTCAACCTCTATTATGTCGCTTATTTCAAATGAAACATACCTACCATTTTTTATAATGCCACTCGATGCACTGTTTATTACCTTTCTACCAATATTGACATTCCCTATACTTAGGTACCTAAAATGTGCGGTTTTAGAGCTATCTTAGATTTCTTATAAAAATGGGTAAATTTACGTCATTATCGGATATGTGTGACATGGAAAACAAATGTTAGTCCTCTCAGTTATAACGAAGTATGAAATTAGACTTATTAAAAAAATATATGCCAAGATATTTATTTCGTTTTCTTCATCTCCAGTAATTGGATTAGGCAACGTTTTTGTTGCTTTAATTATTGTACTCTAGCCAGTTCAAGTCTTCGGAATTTCTTTGCATTCATTTCTAAGTTGTTTTGTTTGGTTTTGCTTGCACCCCTGTGAAGTTAGCACCACTTTTTTGCAAAATTGAATAAATCTTTAGGGTTCTGAGTAGAAAAAGCATAGTTCTAGAGTTCCTGGCAGAAAACAACAATAGTTCTGCAAAAATAAGGCCAGAAATCGAAAAAAATTAAATAAGGGTGCTAACTTCACGCAGCACCACTTTTTTGTCTAAAATGAGTTCTGATGGCATTTTTCGGTAAAGAAAAAAGAGTTCTGGAGTTCCTGATCATTTTTAACAATAGTACTATCGATTTGTTGAAGTTATTATATATGTTATTATTATATATGTCTTATTTCCTTGTATATTAAACAAATTTTTATGAACAAATTTCATTACCCATTTAATATGTATGTGTATATATGTTATGTGTGTGTATTGTGTATATATATATATATATATATATATATATATATATGTTTACATGTGCTTATTATCTGTTAGTTATTTATTTATTACGTTTGTCATATACCAATTAACATTTTTAACCACATTATATTCCGACTTGCCATATATACAATGTATCAAAAATGGTCAATAAAATATTTATTTATTTATTTATTTATTTATTTATTTATTTATTAAAAAAATTCAAATTTGGCAGAAAAAAAAACATTTTTATAAATATAGACTTTCATTACGTTTTCAGCAGAGTTCTGAATAGCACCAGAAAAACGGCGAAAGAAAAAATTGTCTATCGCAAGAATTGCGATTTTTATTGCAAATTTTAAGTTTTAAGTTTGAAAATTCGAAACTTTCTTCGAGTTCTGATCGGAGTTCTGAATAGCACCAGAAGGGTTCTGACGAATGAAAATGGCGAAAGAAAAAATTGTCTATCGCAAAAATCGCGATTTTTATTGCAAATTTTAAGTTTTAAGTTTGAAAATTCGAAACTTTCTTATAAAAAAAGTACAAAGGGGTTCTGACGAGTTCTGATCGGAGTTCTGAATAGCATTAGAAGGGTTTTGACGAATGGAGAAAGAAAAAATTGTCTATCGCAAAAAATGCAATTTTTATTGCAATAAAAATCGCAATTTTTGCGATAGACAATTTTTTTCCGATATTTTTTCTTTCGCCATTGATCAGATCCCTTCTAGTGCTATTCAGAACTTGTCAGAACCCGTTTGTATTTTTTTTTTATAATAAAATGACTCGAGTGAAGTTAGCGCAGCTTTTTTTGAAAATCGAAAATTTTTCCCGGTAAAGGCATAGTTCTAGAGTTCTAGTAGAGAAACATAAAGAGTTCCGGTGTATTAGGCTCAGAAATCGAAAAAATCAATATGACGGCGCTAACTTCACGCAGCGTCGCTTTTTAAAAAAAAGGAGTTCTGAGGGAATTTATCGGAAGAGGCAGAAGAGTTCTGTGGTTCCTGATGGTTTTCGAAAATAGTTCCCGCGTTTTCTCAGTTATGAATTTTTTTTTTATATAAAAAGGTTTTTCTCAAAAAATCAGTTCTGAGTAGCGCTCGATGAGTTCTACAAGAGTCGCCAACGAGAACTCTCGCTAAAGAATCGCTGCAATTGTTATTAACAAATTGGTCGAATTTTCAAAGTTTTCTATTTTTACGCTCCCAAAACTGCAAAACTCATTTTGCAATAGTTCTGATGGGAGTTCTGAGCGGCGATTTTTGAGCGAGAGTTATCGTTGGCGCCGCTCAGAACTCCCATCAGAACTATTGCAAAATTAGTTTTGCAGTTTTGGGAGCGTAAAAATAGAAAACTTAAAAAATTCGAACAATTGTTAATAACAATTGCAGCGATTTTTTAGCGAGAGTTCTCGTTGGCAACTCTTGTAGAACTCAACGAGCGCCGCTCAGAACGCCAGTTAGCGTCGCCATATTGATTTTTTCGATTTCTGAGCCTAATACACCGGAATTCTTTATGTTTCTCTACTAGAACTCTAGAACTATGCCTTTACCGGGAACTCATGACAAATTTTCGATTTTCAAAAAAAGCGGCGCTAACTTCACTCGAGTGCCAAAAGAAAACGATGACCATATTTAGAGGCAAAAATACTATTTGTAATTTGAATGCTTTTTGTATGGACTTTGGTCGTGCTTTTTCTGTCTGCTATAATTTGAGAAGGTTAAATCTTTTAAACTCGTAACACTTTCTATACTTGACAATAATATCACCAGAAATATTATTCCAAAAGTTGTTTTTGTCTTTGTGACTCCTTAGCTGAATAAAATTCTGTTTTAATTGTGTTTGCAAAGTTTCGCCAAACATCAACATTCGTTTTAATTGTGGTGGAACTTTATGACCTCCTAATACCTACTCTTGGGGTATACAATTTTAATTGTGACTTAATATATTATTTTTCTTCACCGTTTATTTTTATCGTGCGGTTTTTCTGTTATTTATTATTTTTCATAGGGGCAGGAAATATTTCGTCGAGTATTTCGTCCCTCTCATAATATAAGTTTGCAAGTAATTTGCCGTATACAGTTATGATTGTGCTAGGATGTATTATTTTTCTTCCGAATATGGTTTATTTTTGTCGTACGGTTTTTCTGTTATTTAATATTTTTCAAAGGGGGAGGAAATATTTCGTCCCTCTCATAATATAAGTTTGCAAGTAATTTCGTGTATACAGTTATGATTGTGGTAGAATGTATTATTTTTCTTCCGAATATCGTTTATTTTTGTCGTACGGTTTTTCTGTTATTTAATATTTTTCAAAGGGGTAGGAAATATTTCGTCCCTCTCGTAATATAAGTTTGCAAGTAATTTCGTGTAACACGTTATGATTGTTCTAGAATACATCATTTTTCTTCTGAATATCGTTTACTTTTATCGCGCGGTTATTACGTTATTTAAAATTTTTCAATTATATTATACTATTCCGTCGCTCCCATAATATACTTTTGCAAGTAATTTTGCAAACCTATAACGCTTTAATTATGGCAGAATACGTTATTTCATCCAAATATCGTTTCCTCAAGAAACGCATGTTGTAAGGTTTTTACTGTAATTTTAATTTTTGGGCTAGATATTGAAACTTAAAATTATGTAAAGATGGTTAAAATCGGTTGCTATTCAATAATTCAATCATGGAAGCAAGTATGTAGTAAAATACGCTTTCAGCGACGGGTATATCACCCCGAGACATAATTCGCAAAAATCAAACAGATGAATAACTCGGTGAAGCGACAAAATTCATTGATATGTGAAAACGATAACAAAGGACATGATGGGCAAAAATGTCAATGATGACCAATTGAACTTTTCACTACACGTGAATTTGTTTGTATCTAAGGTAAATCACTGAGTTATTCATCTGTTTGATTTTCGCGAATCGTCGCTGAAGATGCTGCGAGGTTGCCAAATTTACGCGGGCTTCCAGAATTCGTAATTCGTCGCTGGAAATTCGTCGCTAACTTCACACAAATAAGTAAAAGTACCTGTCACTTGATCCAATGATATAATATGTCATTAAATTAGGCTAAAATTTAGCAATAGATACTGCATGTTTACGTTATAAAAGGAAGAAACAGTCGTTTTAGTTTAAATGTATTTCGTCCTTTTATAATTTAAAGCAACTTGTGTTTGCTCCTCAATTTAGCCCCATTTAATGACATATTGACCATGTGACAGATTCTTTGCATTTTGGACATGCTCTGACAAAAACTGTCGGCTGCGTTATGGATGTCCGCTGGTATATGGCTTATGGATGTCCGATTATGGGTGCTTTATGGACGTCCGATTTATGAGTGCTTTATGGACGTTCGATTATGGGTGCTTTATGGACGTCCGATTATGGGTGCTTTAGGGACGTCCGATTATGGGTGCTTTATGGACGTCCAATGTTGTGACAAATGGTTACTGAATGGACGTCCAGTGAACGTCCATAGGACAGAAACGGACGGGCAATAGACGTCCATTTGTACATAAAGGGACGTCCATTGTGCATCCATAGGACTACTTTGTGCTATCTGGGAGACAGTAATTTCTACGCACTTTAATTTTTATTAGAAAACGTTTAATGTTTATTCTTTTTCTTTCGAAATACACTGACGACCAAAATTAACGCACCGACCAAAATTTACCATGATTTTTATTTTGATTTTTTTCTAAACCGTTTATGTCTGATTTTAATTTGTTTTTGTTTGTTTTGTAGGTTAACTTTTTTGAAATGTATAGCCGTGCCGATTTTAAGTAAAAATTATGTTTTCTTTTAAATATAGGGCGTAACAATAACGCTATGTTTTTTTTCAAAAATTCTGAACACCCTGTGGGAATCGCCAGCAGCAAAATTAAACTCCAGTTCAGACCCAATTGTAGCTTCATCTTTTCTTAATATTAACTTTTTTGGTACACTTTTTTATCTTTGCTATTAAAGGAGATATGTATACCAAGTGGGGAAAAAAATCAAAAATTTTTGTTTCTTGGATGCCATTTTTTTGTTATTTAACCGATTCGAATAAACTTGGTGTCATTAGATAGGTAGGTAATTTAGTAGGCTACAAAACGTATAGGCCAAAATATGGTAGACATGAAAAAATCAAAATGTTAGACGCCTTTAAAAATTGATGTTTTTCTATCCTCGTTCTTTATTAAGATCTGGATTGAGCTAAATCTAAATAAATTGGTTACGAAATTATGACCAATTCAAAAATGTCTGTCCTGACGCTTTTAAGCCCCCTTAGTGTGGTAAGAAACTTGGTGAATGGTGAATAGACAACTTTTTTAGCTGGTCGTAATTTCAGAGAAAAAATAATTTTTACCTAAAATTGGCATGGCTATATTATATCCCAGAAGAGTTAACCTACAAACCAAAAAAAAAATATTAAAATCAGACAAACGGTTTAGGAAAAAATCAAATTCAAAATCATGGTAAATTTTGGGTGGTGCGGTAATTTTGGTCGTTACTTACATCCTCGAATATTTCAGCATTCGCTGAGCAAATTTGTTGAACATCTGATCAGATCTAAGTTAAATATTGACATATAGTGCGTTTTTCTAAAACATCTGCAGCAATATCAAACGCAAAATAATTAATTGATTTAATTTAAAAACAACCAACTTAGGATTTTAGTATTTTCATAATAATTGTCTCACAAATGAGTAACTTAAATGCAATTCTCCTTTCTTTACTATTTTTCTCTGGAATGCCTCATCCAACGAGAGTAATTCAAGAGATACAAAAGGCTTATTTTCCACGATACATACTTGTCAAGCAACTATTTCCCAATTTTTTTCTAAGAAAAATAAGTTTAGGAGGTAGTAATGCGACCCACCACCCTTAAAAAGGCATACCAATTTATATTTATATTTCATATTGCATAACATTAACCATAGACTAGATCTAAAACTTCCTACCAAATTTAGTTACTTAACATGTCTTGATTTAATTCCGATTCCCGTTTTTCTTCTGCAATGCGCAGTCGCGTGCGGAAAAGTACAACTTTCCGCATTTGTTAGGAAAATAACTATTCCTTAATTTATTTAGTATTTTTCATCCTGATTCCAACGATATATAAGACTCGTTAATTTAATATTTCTTCAAAGAAAAAAAACAAAAATGAGAACTCAAAATTTTTTTTTTTCATATATCTCAAAGACCAAACAAGATATTCTTGATTCCATTCATCAAGGCATATTATTGGGTATAAATTTGCGCAACTTACCCCCATTTAATCAACCCTCTATTTCTTACCGTTTCCGAGATCCCAATGGAATTTAACTCATCCTGTACACTAGTGTACAGTATTTACGATCAACAAATTTTTTTAGGTGAATGTGTTTTATATAATTTTCGTATTTCATAATTTTTGTTTGTATTTTGTGTTCATTTACACTTGTAATAAACCAATTTTTTTGTGGGCCTGATCTAATAAGGCAATTACGAAAAATTGGAGGTTCAATTTAAGAAAACATGATTACGAGCATTTCTGTCAAAACTGAAACCAGCAAAATTGATACTACACGAAAGTATGTATTTTCCATTTTCGGTTTTAAACTTGCTAATAGGTTGAAATAAAAAACAGACTTGTTTCATCGTTTATTTAAATTGCGTATGAACAGTGTAAAACAATGTTAATTTTTGTGATTGTGGCATTCACTTATCATTTTATTTATTGATTAAATAAGGGTACTAAAATTTATAACAAAGTATAAAATAAGTTATGCTATAACAATATTTATTGTATTAGAAAACAAAATGAAGTATAATTTTGCTTGTTTTACTGGAATATATTTACATTTCATTTTCATTTGCGAGTATTTATATAATTTTTAATTTTATTAGTGCATTTTGTTTATATTTGTTTTAAATCGGATATTAAACAATTAAATAAATTAATATTAAGTGTATAATTAAAACAAAATGTTATGTAAATATTGCGAATTACATATTTTAAATTATTTCTATACAAAAATGATATATCAATATTTTTTTGATGGCGAGCAGTGTTGATTGAATAAAATTTTATTCACTAAATTGGATTATATTTAAAAAACATATCATATATACAAATGGTGTTAATATAAAAATATTAGATAACATTTGGATTAAAGAAAAATTAAAAAATATTGATATACCTAATTTTTATTTTTGTTCACTGCAAGGATATACTTAAGTATTATATGCAAAAATCTTCAGTGTGTAAATATAAGTACGTATGTCAATTAAGTAAAAGAGTATTAAAATTGGCACACTACAATGGATTTGGTCATCAATAATAAAAAGAAATCACAGAGTACTGACAATTTATTTATATACATATTTATAATAAAATTATTGAAACTATATAATTACACATAATGAGTAGGTACGTAGGTATAGGTATGAACGCACTGCCAAATATATTATCTCTTTACAAAATATGTACATTTTAGTTAATTAAGTAGGTAAACTCAAATAAGTGTTCAAAATATACACTGAGAATTTAACGTACCTACCTACTCGCTTAAAAGGAGTAATGGCTAATTTAAAAAAAAGTTTATATGAAAACTCTATACCTAACTTTTGTCAAGCAATTTAAATTTATATCAAATGTTTCTCCCCTTGGCGCAAAATCTGTATATTTTTGTGTGTTTAAAAATTTACATTATTTTTTCAAATTTAATAAACTGAAAATTCATGCTTTTGAGATAATGAGAAAGAGGGGGCAGCAACAACATGAAGAAAATAACATCTCAATACGCAGAAACCAAATCTTATTAAACGACGGCTGTGAAAGTTTATATAAATAAATTGTCACAATATTCTGCACTTGCATGAAAAATTATAATTACCAGCTATTTCCTTAATTTCCCTACTCTCAAGGTTAAGTATTACATTGTTATTCCCTGATTTGTCATAATTATTAAATTGCATACTTAACATTACTCATAACATTAGCGAAAACAAATTGTACAAAGAGGTGTTTTCGAAAAATATCTTTAAATGCTTTTTTAATAAAATTCTGCTTTCAGTATTGTGTACTTACTTTGAAATGCACGTTTGGAACTCATTAATTTTGAGTGGAACAATATGCGAGCATTTAAAATTATTTTCCACCATCTTACAGATTAAGGTAACTTAACAATAATATAAACAATGGTTTTGTAGCACCTATTTGCTATTTACATGTAATAAATTTTATTTTTGCTCAGTTTGCAACAAGTTTTAGATTTATTCATACAAAAACAGTATATACGTACTGCATTCAATATTAGACCTTGCTCATCCCCTAGTAAAATTTTATTGCTGTTAGAAAAATTATATCTAAATATTATGTTCGGTATTAAAAAAAGTAAATTAGAAAAATGATATAGTACTTAAGTAAAATAAAGATACTGGCAATTAAAATTTATCTCAAATTTATTTCCAAATATTTCATAATATATTTCTCATTTGAAAATTTCACCTAAAATATTGTGTGAACCGAAAAAGATAATAATAGTATAATTTTTTTAAATTTTTTTTGGACAAAAAATGTGATTATTTTCTTTTTATTTTTTCTATTTAATCATATAAATATATTTTGCCATTTTGCATAAGTCTGGTCTAATATAACCCAACAATTTTATTTAGTTTATGAATTTTTTAACATTTTGAAACTCAGTGAAACTGTAAAATTTCGAAAATGTATAAAATAAATATTACCGGTTGTGCATAAAATAATTATTAAAATTAAAATGTACAATTTACAAAGTTTAAAAAAATATTTAATGCAATTAAACAAATAATTTTTTAAGGCTGAGAATCAAGGAATCAGAACATAAATTTGTCGTGGGAAAATATTTTTGAAAAAAAAAATTAAACCACCCCACCTGCTTGAAATTATATTTTATTCGGTTTTTTAAAGATCTCGCCACGTTTTACTGCCCCTTTTCGGGATTATGTGTTTTTACGTCGACTTCAGATTGATGCAATTTAGATATTTCATAATTTTCTACTAAAAGTTGGAGATTTTTATAAATGTTTTTTTGTAGATTAAGTAAAGCTTATTTTTATTCACAGTGACGATTGTATTCTAGGCTGTTCCATTTTTTTTAACAATATTTTATAAATGTTTTTTGTAGATTAAGTAAAGCTTATTTTTATTCACAGTCACGTTCCTTTATATAAATATTTTATTAGGAATAAAAATAAACATATCGATTTTTTTTTATTTGTGGATCATTGACGTAAATTCAACAATAATGCGTGCGAATGAGGTTTTCATGATCGCGTGACTACTCGGTACATATAGTGTTGGATTTTCGAGATTGTTTTACATCTTTTTTAGTTCAGGTGGGAAAAGAAGAAAATAATTATTTAAATTAAAATCTTTTAATAAAAAATAATGTTGAATAAGCGTTAAACTTTTAACTGTTCTAGTAGGACACAATCGTATTAATACGCAGGACCTTGTCAAAAAATTTGTACAAATTTATTATAATTATACAGGGTTCAAGTAAATCAAATTTCACAAACGATAAATAATCGAAAAAAATTGAGTTTGTCTAATAAATTATTAAAAATTAAAATGCATAAGGAAATTGCTGTTTTTACGATATATTGAGGGATTTGTTAATAACCAAGCGTGCTATAATTATAGTTTAACATACTTATTTTTTTAAATAAGTCTGCGGAAAGTGGCAATATCTGCATCACACATAAATTTGTGTATCAATTGCAAAATTGCGATCATTCAATTTAATAATAAAAATTACTCGAAAAATATTGATGTTGAGACCACCCACACCTTTGCTGCATCCCTTTGGATACTTGAAAATGGGAGCAGGGTCGTGCAATTACTATACCTACTGTACTATTTACGAAGGCGGATTTGATTCGAAATGAGATTGCCTAGAGTGACAGAACCATCTGCAAACTAGTAACAAGATTATGTACATTTGAATGGTGACTGGCATATCCTGGTATCCCACTAGAACAGTTAAGGGTCACACTTAACTAATGTTATTAACAGATACTGAAAATACATTATTAATAAATCCTTTGTGGATGGCTACAAAAAAATAATTTATTGTAATCAAGGTGTGATATTTGAATGCAGTATGGATGAAATTTTGTAAAAATCTAACAAACACTTTTATTAATTTGCGATTTTCTCATTGTAAGCTCTATTTCCTACCCTACACCCGTCTATTAACAGTTCATCACGCACTTAAAATCTAAAATAACATTATTTACATCAGCGCACAAAATCAACAGTGCTTTGCAAAATGCAGTGAAGGCAGACATTGAAAACGTTTGTTCGTGAACTTCATTTATTATTTTATAAGTCTTAGCTATACGGTTTGTTTAAACAGTCAAATTCGCAGTATGTTTTTATTTAAAACTATAACAACAAAATTTCTAGTCGAGATAGTTTCGTTTTTGTTTTCGATAAACGATCAAATATAAATATTTTTCACGGAATCTTTCGAACGGAAACAAACAAAAAAACTATTTAATTGAACTAGTTTTTTTATTAAGCGGTTTAAAGATAACAAGTTCATTTATTTTTGGTCGAAATGTAATCCAGTATGTATTTGGAATATTTCACCTATTTCATATAAATTACAAACTTTGCCGTTATAATGAAATTTGGAATAAATTCATTATTTCTGAATACGAAAATATTTTGGGAAAATCCTCGGACCGGTCGATTTTGCTTCGATTTTTTTATCTATGGCGTCATCGCTGCTTCGGTTATGACGTCATTTACTTTCTTTAAGTGAAACACCCTATATATTTTTCATTTTTAGAATCTCTGTAGTCCAGTGCCAATAATGTTTTTTCAAATAAATATTCTTAGCAGTAAATTGTATATAAATGAAGAAACATGGATTGGACCCCAACAATTAACCAGAGATGGGGTGGGGGTGGGAAAAGGAGTGTTTTTAGGGGTGAAACATGTTTTTTTACGATTTTCGGCAAAAGTAGACCTCCTATCGAAAAAGTTGTAGATAATTGAAAGATCTGCAACTTTTATTTCAACCATTTTTCAACATAACCTCAAAACTATTGAGAAAAACGGCAAAAACCAATTTTTTGATTTTTTATTTTTAGGTATCTTAACAAAACAAAAATTATTTAATTTCAAAAAATAATATTTTTAAACGAGTTTTTAAATGTCTATCTCCAAACTTATAAACTCTAGCTAGACTCTAAGTAGTATAGGTCTTTGAAATCAGTTTTCCATAGAGATCCTAAAATTGAAAAAATATACAGGGTGCTCCATTTGAATAAAAGTAGATTACGTCATAACCGAAGCAGCGATGACGCAATAGCTAAAAAAAATTAAACCAGACGATACTCGATTCAAAATAGAAATCGACCTGTCCGAGAATGTTTCCAAAATGTTTTCGTATAATACAGAAATAATGAATTTATTCCTTTATGTACACATGCACTGTATAACGTTAATATTTTTCCTTTACTTATTTTTTTGTTAATTTTTATGTTTTTTACCCCCTGCGCTGCATTAGTACCTATCGTAGTCTGTAGTTTAACAAATAGATATTTGAACTTTCTGATTTCTCTGTTTCTTTTAGAAATAAATTTTGATATTAGGTATAATATAGTTTTACATAAATTTTTATTAGATAAAAAAATATAATTTCGTCTAAATATTGGGGACATATTTTGACCTGTTGATCTGATATAAGATGGCATTTTTCAGTATTTCTGTATTGTTAATTATTGTTGGGTGCTGTTTCGGCTATTAAAATATATGACTTTTAAGTTTTAACGTTGGTCCAATATTGAAATATTGGAATTAAGAATATTATGGTGTCCTAATTTTTGGCGACTAGTTTTGCCTTTGGGAGTACCTATATACCGGATAAATCAGAAAAACTGCGCTTTTTATTTTTCTTTAACATTTTTTTTCATGATTTCATCAATGCTGTTAATAATTGAATAGATTACAAAGACCAAAGGACAAGATGGCAGAAATATTAAATTTCAAGATAACAGGAGCAACTAAACTAGGCCTTCCTTTGCACTCACTCTTTTTAAGCGAAAATGAAGAATTTATCAGATAACGACGGATTTCGAAAGAATGCAACCAATAAAAAGATTTTCGACTTCATGAACATGAAACGTGAACGGAAGCTTATTTTTTTTAAATTCGTAGTTACTTTTGCCATTTTGGTCACATTCAAGTAAAAAAAACCATCGCACAGAAAGCCCTGTTTTCAATTACATCCATCATCTTGAATTTTGAGGATTCAACCATCTTGACATTTGGTTTGTGTATTGTATATTTTGCGTACATACAATTGTTAAATCTATTGGACTTTTTTTAATTAATATCTGATAAAAATTGGATTAAAAATTACAAAATTCAAAACGTCTAAAAATAAATTATTGAAAAAAATTTACTCACTACAAAATTGATTCATTATGGCCACCGATTAAAAAACGATGTCCCCAGAAGATGCGTACATATTCTTTCGCTATCACACTAGCTCATCAGGATGACATCGTTTTTTAATTGGTGACCATAATGAATGAATTGTGTGACGAGTTAAAAAAATTTTTTTCAATAATTTATTTTTAGACGTTTTGAATTTTGTGATTTTTAATCCAATTTTAATCATGTATTCAAAAAAAGGTCCAATAAATTTAATAATTGCATGTTTAGAGATAAAACATCAATATAAGTATATCAAATTGGATATGTTATTATTATGCTTGTATAAGGCCTAAATAAAGTCATTTATAAACAATGTATATCAAGCAAAGAAAGAGAATTGTAAAAAAAATTGTCAATGTCAAAATATTACATGGCGTCAAATTTCCGAAAAGGGGGATAACATATTCTGTTTCCAATATTTTTGCCATATATTACAGAGACTAAACAATATTATTAATATTGGACACATATTTCTAGTTTCCATTTAAAGTTCAATATTGGACCAATATTTCTCGATATTTTTGTCATATTTCTGAAATTTTCAGTAATTTCTAAATAAGATTTTTACGATGGAATGCTTCAAAAATCATATCGGATCAAAAGAATAAAAATTAAATATTATTTCCAATATTTAAATGAGGTGATAATATTTCTGGGATTATCTCTAGTTTCAATATTTCATGGTATTTTTCATATTTTCGATATTTTACAGTATTTTCCATACTCGCATATTTCTACAGTATTCATATTTTCGAGATTCCTCAAATATTTTATATTACTGTCAATATTCCATCATTATTAACAATAATAATCCACATTTTCGTTATTTGAATTATTACTTTCGTATTCTCAATATTTCCAGTATTTTTTTGATATTTCCGAGATTCGTATATTTTATAATTATTTTCAACATTTCTGATATTTGTCATATTTCTTATATTTCTAACTGGGTGGACACAATATTTTCGAAGAGATTTTCCCCTCGGGGCCACACTTTATTGAACAAAGTAGCATACGACAATAATTAAGAATTTAGGCATAAAAACATACACTTAAGAAAAATCAGTTGATTTGGCTAATATTTACTACCTACTAAATATCTAAGTATTTGCCTCTGTGTATATAAAAGGTATATGAATTTCTTTGTCTTAATTCATCTCATTCTCTACTGTACGTTTGAGTATAAAAAATTGAATCATCCCGTCCATTACACACAGCACCTTGTTTTGGCCCTAGATACGTCATAAATTTTACTGTTTATTGTTTACAGGAGATATATTTTAGATCATTATTTTTTTCAACAACTTTAATCTGTAATTAGCAATTAAGTCTTGTTTGTTTGCAATCGATTACGAAACAATTAGAAATATATGTTATTTCGAAATTTGCACGTCAAACACATATTTAGCAATTTCCACTGTTTATAATTGCAACATTTAGATAAAACGTCTTAAATAAAAACATACTGCCCGAAAAATAATTAAAACCATTCTACTTCATCAATATTATAACAATAGGATAACAATTTACTTTTAACGTAAAAGCATACATTTATGTCTTTTGTTATTTTTTTTTATTCCAAGGCTATACTTTTGCATATAACGTTTTACGTTTTATTTATTTGGCACAGCTATCTTAGCTTTGTTGTAACATCATTTTTAAGTATTTGTATAATACTGCATTTTTACAAAATAAATATTCAAATATTTTTTAAAATATATTTGTGTATATACAATTTGCGTTATTTGCTATTATATACTACTGAGTGCCTCTCCCTCTAGATTTTGCTAGGGTGTCACCGATTGTCATATTTTAAACATAAAAGCGGGCCCATAACAAAATTTCATACACCATGAAGACGT
This sequence comes from Rhagium mordax, assembly GCA_963680705.1. NCBI lineage: Eukaryota > Metazoa > Arthropoda > Insecta > Coleoptera > Cerambycidae > Rhagium > Rhagium mordax. The sequence goes on along the minus strand of OY796658.1, from coordinate 10,764,671 downwards.
GATCTAAATTTTCCAGAACACTACAGCACCAAAACGCAGGGGAGCCATAATTTTCTTTAAATCTACCGAATACGTTCCCTTGAGATCACTATCAAATGTAGCCCACGTGAATCATAAGGACTCGCAGGACACAGATAGTGAGGTGCTGGAACTAGTTTAACGTTGTTTTATAAGGGACAAAATAAAATTTGCAAAACGTAGCTGATGACAATTTAGTGGACGCCAATTAACGTTCATTCAGTTCTCGCTCTAAATGATCCTAGGAATTGCTTGCGTCCCTTCTAAATATTTGGTAAACGTAAAGAAAATGGACCCAAGTGGGAACTCTGTGAGAATAAAATTTCAAGTTATTTAAAATTTTACGTCCAATTTATAAGATGACGATTTAATTGAATTTGTTTTGGATTGGAGATTAAAAATGTATGTAAATAAAAAATATATATTTGATAGATATTGCGCATCTTCTATTAAAAAAAGAAAATTGATTTCGAATTACAAAAATGCAAATGGGTTAAAAATTAAAAAAGTAGGGGTTATTGCCTTGACATATGTTAATACCCTGTACAAGTGTATTTTATTTTTTGAGACTGTCAGGTTTCGCGTTATTATCTACATCTAAAAATGCACCTTTTTCGCCATCAGGTGCTACATCAATCATTTAATTTATTTTTTCTAAAGTTAAATAAAATTAGACCACGTCTCGCGTGCATAAAAGTCTGTTTGCTGTTCCCATGAACACTGCAACAAAATATTAAGTATATATTTAAAATACGACATGTATAATATGCACAACCATTTATGGCTTACGATGAAAGCGCATTTCACTAAAGCTGTACACAACAATTAACAATTATTAATGGAGACGATGTTTTATTACAATGGTTTTAATGCATATTATATTGAGTCTACAAAAAATTGTTTCTATATACATCACAATAACACTCACCTATATGTGAAAGAAGACAATGCTTACCGCAAAATTCAGAATACAATGCACATAATGAATTTTGCAGTGAAGTATTATATCGTAACAGAGAAGTGTGACGAATTATTATTGGCGATGATTTATTTTCCGTGCATAGCAAATTAGGGAAAACATAAATTTTATTCAAGCTAAACCGATATACGAGCCGGTTAAAAATGATTAGATATTTAATTAAATACACTCAGTTCCCTAAAAAGTGACGCACTCGATTTTTCGGGTAATTTTAAAGTTCTTTAGTTCTTAAACCGGTGGACCGATTTGAACATTTTTTTTCTCAGTTTATAGCAAAATTCATTCTGTATGAGCCGGATTGGAAGCAATGGTGAGTTCTTCCATATTTCATGGAAATTAATGGAGAATTTTAAACCTGTTTTTTCACAAGTTTTCAAAACACCCTGTGGATTATTTTCGCATTCATGGAAAAATTATTCATTCTGCATTCGATGAACCAGTTTTTAATAAACATTTTGTTTTTTTATTCATTGATTTATCTCTAAAATTGTCCGAATTACAGCTTTTTTGCTGAAACCTTGCGTATTACCAACTTTCTGAATTTATCGAGTTTTATAGTGAAGTAAACTGATACGAATTTTAAAAAACATTTTTATTAAACACAAAATTATAAACTTTTATTTCAGGCATTTTGTGTAATTTTAGTCTCTAAAACTTCTTTAATGACACTTAATTAAGACACAACAACAAAGTATGGAGGCAATGGAGGCATACAACAAATTAATTGCTATGGCAACGGCAATTGTTTTTTCAAAGGCAATGTGATCCTACAATGAAATAAAGTTATACCTCTTTACTTTTTGAAAGACAAAGGAATTACCTACCAATAAATAAAAAAAAAATAAAAATCGGTCCACTGGTTTAAAAGGAAAGAAAAAAAGTTAGGTCAAAAATCAAATGAGTCACTTTTTTTGGAACTGAGTGTATTTGAAAACCTTGATAATTTCTATTGGTTTATATGCTATACAATTCTGCAGTGAGTATGACCACTCATCGTGTGCATCATTTCCCAATACACGAAAAAGCAGGGTTCACGTAAAAACGTTATATCTCGGAAAGTACCAGCGATAAAACAGTGAACAAAAAAACAAAATGTTTAATAAAAAATGGTTCATCGAATGCAGAATGAATGATTTTTCCATGAATGCGAGAATAATCCACAGGGTGTTTTGAAAACCTGTGAAAAAACTTAGGTTTAAAATTCTTCATTAATTTCTATGAAATATGGAAGAACTCACCATTGCTTCCAATCCGGCTCATACAGAATGAATTTTGCTATAAACTGAGAAAAAAAATGTTCAAATCGGTCCACCGGTTTAAGAACTAAAGAACTTTGAAATTACCCAAAAAATCGAGTGCGTCACTTTTAATGGAACTGAGTGTAGGTATAAATTTTCAAGAAAAATTGATATGATAATACCAGTTTAAAAAGGTACATAATAAGATTGTAAAAAGTCTTATTTGCGTTATCTTACGTTTTTATAAAAAATTGCCAAGAAACATTCCTGTCATTCTAAAGCATGAAATATCTACATTTTATCAATTTACTTGGCAGCCAACTCAAAACAAATAGAAAATTGTTAAGCGACGTCGGATTGCTACAGTTCGTTCGATTACAGTATATAGAAACAATTCCATTCCTACCACAGCTACAGCATCATTTGGAAGTATCGCGCGCCATCCTCAGTCATTTGTCTAGCGTCCACCGATCCGTCCAAACCATGCTTTATGATACATGATATGTAGTAGTTGTAGAGTTCAGTCGATGGCATGACTCGGCCCCGGGGGGTCGCTAGGGGGGAGGCTAAGCAAATGTTAGGCTTCCAGAAATATGAGAGCCGTCGGCTTAGGCTCCATATTGCTCTTTTTCGCCTCGACTACCAGGAACTCTATTTCTTCTCGATCTCTTCTCGCGAAGGATTCGGCGATAAGGCGGGCGACGTCTTGGTGTTGTAGTCCCTCCACTCGGGTACCATCTACCTGAAGGATCAGCTGGCCTACCTCCAAGCCGCCGGCATAAAATGCGGCACCGTTTTCCTGGAACAAAATGTACCATTGTACCAAAAATTTTCAAGGAACAATAGCGTCATCTTTTACAATTATTGAGGAATAAAATTTTCCAACCACTTTGCTATCAACAGAAACAGATACACCACAAGGCACTGTGCTTGGCCCCATTTGGTTCTTGATTTATACCCAAGAGATTATTATCAATGTGAATTTCATTTATCCATTTTTATAGTATAAGAAAGTCAAAATATATAAATGTTTAAAAGTCGAAAGACAAAGGGAAAATTTTATTGAGGACTTTTTGATTTTTTGCACGGTTTTTGATTTATTAAATTGCAAAAAATGCAATCATGAGGTTTTACCAACGTTGCTCGTTAGAGATAAAGGACTGTGGGAATTTTATTTTACTTAAAAGCCCAAAATCAAACATTTGAAAGAAATAGCATCTGAATGAATTTCATAATTTGGATGCACGATATCATAGAATAAAATAATAAAATCATCAAAAAAATCAGCAATCACGATTTTTTTAAATTATATAGATTTTTTTGCAAAAAGTGGCAATATCTGACCTTTACAGCTGATGTATTTAAGTTTTTAAATATTTTGCTTATTTTATCAAAAATACTTCTTACCAGAGTTGGATTGGACTGATTTTCGCATAACCGCAAAATAAACATTTCATAAATATGAAAACAACTACCCTACTAGTCCATAATAAGAAGTAATGATAATATTTTAAAATCAAAGAATAAAACAATTATCCAAAAAAAATTACAAACGTTATGCTTCATAATTTATAGAAATTTGCAACATTTATTTTCATTTGTTGAAGAGTTACAAAGAGTCATAAAATATGTTTTCCTAAAACAGACAACACACATAAGCATTATAAAAACTACAAATAATATGTACATATAAATACTTGCCAATAACCAAATAAAAATTTAGCCAAAGAAATACCCGTTTCCTATTGTTCTATTAATTGATTCAGTAGGTGAGTTATAAAATCCACGTCTCGGTCAGATAGAAAAACGAAAAGGACCGCATGTCATGGCTTCGACCACCGATCGCTGACTATAGGCCCTATATATTGAAAATTTATACTGGACGCTTTGTAATTCCTGCTATTGTTAAGCCCCTTATTTACTTTGCAGTGTTCTGGTTTATATTATCTTATGACAATGCGGGTGGTCGTATGCAGAGTTGATCAATTTTTTATTCATGGAAATCGATTTCGTATCGGAAGAGGATTAAATTTTATTGCGTTTGTTAATATTGGAGTTATGTTTACTGGTTTTATTTTATTTATGTACTGCCAAACAGAATCACATGGTTGGATTTATACTGATATTGTACAAATATGAAAAATAAAGAAATAGTTGATTTTGAAAATAATATACATATATTATAATAACTGATATTTGAAAAACGAATCAAGAAAAAATTCTAAAATATTTTTTAATAAAATTTATTGTAGATTTTAGCCAGTCTCAATATTTCTCAAATATATGTAAAAACATAGGATGTAAAGAAACATTTATGCTTGTATAGATATGACACCCTGTATACCTGGTTAAGTTACATCCTTTCTAAATTAAACTAGCCCTCTTAGAGGATTTGAATTTTATAAGAATTTAATACAACGTTCCTGGAAAACAATTTAATTTAAAGCATCCTGCTCTGAGCACATACAATGTTGGCTAAGCCATTTAAATTGAAAGAATACGAACCTGCGAGTAATACTAATGATGAGATGCTGGGTATTGTGGTACTTGGATGTATTAAGTGTGCAGTATATTCAGGCCGTACCGAGGAGATCACATAGACTTCTCGCCAATAAACAACGGTATCAAGCTAAGAGTTGACGTTTGGTTAGGTTAAGAAATTGTTTGTATTTTTTTAGTGCGTCGCGTCGTCCTGGTTTATATGCATACTTTAAGAAGGAAAATAGTATAAGTAAACGACATCAGTGACAGTCCGATAAGTCAGTAAGTGGATATTTGAATATTTATTTCACTGGCCTACGGAAGGTTTTGAAAATACTTAGTTAAATTAATTATTTATTCAAACTTACTATTGGTTCAGTTATTTTACTGGAACAAGTGTAAACGTCCAAAATAAACTCCAGTTAACTGTTTTTAGTTAACATCAAAAGTTAGGTATATAAAAATAGTTGCAATATGTTGTTATGAATTATTTTACTTTTCACGACATCTTCATCTGACGGGGGTGTGAAACTGTGGGTTCTCAATGGTTCCGTATAGCAGGTAAAAAATTTAAGAAGTATTTTGCACAACAATTGTGGATTTGGCAAAATTTTCAAGGGTGCCAGTGTTTAAAAAAGCTTCAAATAAATATTTTTAAGAAGCCAATTTAAAAAATTAAACCAAAATAAGAAATATTTAAAAATTGATAAACGATGATGAATATTATATCAATTCATTTTGTAAAAACAGATATACCTACTTGCAAAATATTTTTGATTTTGTATCATGAAACTTTTGTTTTCAGTTTTTACAAATTTTTTAATGTAAAAAAATTTGTCCCTCATACCGTCTCCATCAGGGACTATTATTGCATAATATCAAATTTCATCAAAATATTTCGAAAAGTTGAGACACACAGACAGACATATAGATATACACAGACGGGCGATCGAATATTATTTCTTAAACTATTTTTTACACCCCCACTTCCGAATTGCTCTTGATAAGCCTGCCTTAATCCAATATCAAATAAAAGAATCAGTTATGATTGGATATTGGTATAGTGAAAAATGGCGAATGTATAGTGACCAGCAGGGGCAGCGAAGGAAAATAGCTTCCATTTTACGCCAGAAAAAAATGAAAGAAAAGAAGAAGAAGAAGAACACACCACAGAAATTAGGCAACCCCCTAATCCAAAGCCAAAGGCTGTCCGAAAGGGGGCTACACATTAGAAAAAACGCAGACAAACATCCATACCCACCGACATTGCCATCTGCCGGTGCCGGTGCCGGGTCTCGAACCCGGACACGATTGGCAGTGTGGTCAGAGCCATGACTGTCATGCATGGTCTAGCCCACTACGCCACCGAGTCGGTAAAAGAAAAAAGAAGAATAAGAAGAAGAAGAAGAAGCAAAATAAGAAGAAGAAGCAGAAGAAGAAGAAGCAGAAGAAGAAGAAGCAGAAGAAGAAGAAGCAGAAGAAGAAGAAGCAGAAGAAGAAGAAGAAGCAGAAGAAGAACAGGAGATAGATAGCCATAGAATTATAATTTTAAAAATCTTTCTGCAAATAACTGAAATTTAGTGATGTGAGTCTGATTTTCCCAATGTGAAAAAGCCCTTTTGTGTTAAAAATATGGCGAAGAAAATTTATTCAATCGATTAAAAATTAATTTGTTATTCGTAGTTCTTTGGTAGTTCATAAATAGCAATAAATGATAACTAACCATAACACCGAAGCAGCTTGAATAACTCTTGTTCCTTTGTTTAATTGTTTTGCACTGTACACTGAATAATACAAGTTTTCCGTAGCATAACTTGATAATTGACAATTTTATTAGAAGTCCAAATTCTAATTGAGAGACAAATTTTTTTTTTCCAATAAAATTAAGTTGTTGCACTTCGTTAGATTCAGTAAAAGAAATATAACTTTCTATTTGAAAGAACGATGCTAAATAGTGTTCGACATTACATTCTTCCGTTTTTAAAAATCGTACCAAAAATAACGGAGTAACGGCATTTTTTGTGACAGTTTGTATATTACTTAACTATTAAAACTATTACAAAATTTTAGGATCTAGTGTTGATATTGTCTATATCTCCATAAAATTTATTCTGAATGAACTGAAAATGTGTTTTAGCAATTATGGCGAATGCGCCGATATCAATAAATACGCATCTTTGCCCCATTACAAAATATATCTACCACTTATTTGTTTGGTGCCATATTTATAAACTGGAATGACATAAATGAAGCTTACGGAGCTTTTACCGGTATATTTTTGCGTTACGTTAGACATATTTCCCATTGCGATTGTTCTATTTTCCAAAAGCTAAAAATTCGCCAAAGTTCTAACTTCGCTGACTCAAAACCGATTTTGATCAATTTTTTTTTTTTAATTCCGAAATAGTTTATAGAAAAGTTCCCCATAGGTGAAATCGAGGGTGAAATGGTGTGTTTTTTATTTTTCCAATTGCTGTTAACAAATAAGACAAGTGTTTTTTTAATACACTCCTATTTAAAAAATTTACAACTAAAGTGCTCAACATACTAACCGCACCGACCTTATTTTTGGTCATTTTTAAATCGCCGTACCTGGGGCCTGGGCCATCCGATTTAAACGACTGGCACATCACTCGAAAGCTTGTCTCTTGTAGAATCGGCGATTGGGTAGCTTTTTTTAAACAGTTAATTTCTTGGGTGTTATACAGGGTGACAAAAAGAGTGTTACAAAAATGTTAAAGTTTACCTCTTTGCAACGTTGATAGGAGCAAGTTTTTAAAATTCGTTTTTATGTCATACTGTACCTTTGGAAAGTGTACCTCTAGACGTTTTTGGCAGATTTTTTATTAAGGCTCTAGAACGAAAGTTACGGGGGTTTTCCGAAAAGTGGTAGGTACGTCTTGTAAAAAATTTGACCAATTAGCTGTTTTCGCCAGTTAGGTCCACTAATTCAGGTACAATCTACCCTGCATAAACCAAATTCGTATCTTATTTAATTTAAAGGATATACAGGGTGGAATGTTTTACTCATGGAGGTCTCTCCTCGGAAAAACTATAGTTTATTTTTAAATAATGATCTTTCTAAACACAAGTACGATTGTCAACCCTTTATCTTAAACTATTTTGAAATATACAAGGCGTCCAAAATTGTGTTAAATTTATTCTTTGCTGCAATTTTACATTTTAAAATTTAATTTAAAATTTAAAATTAAAATTAAAAAATTTCGGAAAACCCCCGTAACTTTCGTTCTAGAGCCTTAATAAAAAAACCTGCCAAAAAAGTCTAGAGGTACTTTCCAAAGGTACAGTATGACATAAAAACGTATTTTAAAAACTTGCTCCTATCGACGTTGCAAAGAGGTAAACTTTAACATTTTTGTAACACTCTTTTTGTCACCCTGTATAACACCCAAGAAATTAACTGTTTAAAAAAAGCAACCCAATCGCCTATTCTACAAGAGACAAGCTTTCGAGTGATGTGCCAGTCGTTTAAATCGGATGGCCCAGGCCCCAGGCACGGCGATTAAAAAATTATCAAAAATAAGGTCGGTGCGGTTAGTATGTTGAGCACTTTATTTTATCCTCGATTTTATCTATTTAAACAATTGACTGAAATTTGATAACAAATGGTTTTTAGAGCCGCAGATTACTAACCTGCCCTTAAAATCGGCCTAAAAACAAAATGGCGTCTACAAATTAGCGTAAAAAATACAATTTTTTATTTTCATTTTTTAAATTTTTATTAGATGTCTGGGGATTTTTGAGGTCACTGGTTACGAATTTGACATTAAAATTCAACTAATCCCAAAAATGGCGGATCCAAAATGACAGAAGATGGTATTTTTTTTTATTCGGATTCTATTTCTTATATAGGGGTTTTTTGCGTCGCTGATCTCAAATTACCTATATGTTAAAATTTACCAAAATTGGAAAATGGCGTTTTTAAAGTACCAAAATACTTAGATTGATTTATTAACTTTGCGAGTTGCCTCTTATCTAGGGGTTTTGGACACACTAATTATAAATAAAGTATTAAAAGCCCTAAATTTTATTATTTACAATAATTATTCCTACTTAATAAACGTTTTTAACAAATTAAATTCTAAAATTTTTAAAATAACTCAAATTTAAGAAAAAGACCGACGCGACGTCTAAAAACAAAACTGCAGCAGATATTCGATTTGAAAGAGACATGTTTTTAAAATTCCATCAAGAAAAATTTCTGGCAAATGTCTTTATAAAAAAGTCGTTTTATAGATTTTTTTCAAAAGAAACTTTAGTTGCAAATAATTTTCCCTGCTATCAAGCTGAAAGTGATGCTGATTGGTTAATAGTTGCAACAGCTCAATGCATTTAATTAAAACATACTCGTAGTCAGGGGATATAGCCATATTAGTTATATTAACAGCTTCTCCTGATAAAGATCTATATTTTTTTTAAACCTGCCAAAAATAAAGAAAATAAAAAATATTTTCCTTTAAGACCCTGCAATTTGGTAGTGAGCATGTACTTTTTGTACATGTTTTAACTGGATGTAACACAACTTCAGCATGTTTTAACAGAGGAAAGAATAAATTTTCCAAAATATTTCAAAATAGCGGCGATTTTTGCGAGTCCGCAGAAGTTTTAAAAAAAGATGCTGATTTGCCAGCTATCATCGCTATTGGTATAAAGTGCAACGTATGTAGTAGTAGTAATAACTGCTTAAACTCTTACATGCTTAATTTATTTAAAGTTTTTTATTATTTATATAATCCCTAAATAAAAATATTTGGAATTTCTGGCTTGACTCTTTTATTAAGGCGTCTACTAGAAAATGTAGCGGTAATTAATCAGTTAAGTATGGTTCCGTCAGGATTTTCTAAAATTTCGAACACTGTTATCAAGATTGATTGATACTATTTTTAAATAAAAATCAATATGGATTTCGCGTAAGTATGTCTAGGTACATAAACAGCAATTAATTAATTCTGAGAAAAGCCTATTGAATATGCTGAGAAAGGCGTGTGTCCTGCGGGAATCTTCTGTGACCTCAGCAGGGCTTCCACTACGTCAATCACGATAAGCTGTTGACAAAACTTCACTCTTACTTACAAACATTTAAATTGAAAATATATCTCGTGCATATAAATCCGAGCTGTAAAATTACACACCGTGCACGAGGCGTAAGGGAGGTCTAGTGCAAATAATTCCGCATTCGAATCAGATAGAACGTGAACGTTTGTACAATCATTTCTCTAAACTTGGCCGAGAAAAGGAGAGGTCGCGCAGTCACTAATGCGACGGTGGGTGCTAATTTAAATAATAATACCCATCCGAGTCGTTTTATATAGTGAAATTTGCTGTAGCTTAGTGAACGTGGGGCTGCATGGAAGAAACATAAAGGTATTTTTAAGATTGAGAGTGAGACAAGCGTTGAACGTCTTAGAATTACTCTCATAGTTTATTTAACAGACTGAAATAAATGTAATGAATTCTAGAGATAACCTGAACTTAGAGCTACATCAAATTTAATGAATTCCGTGAAGTCGTCCTTTCGTCTAAGTATAAATTTGACGTAAATGTGCTGAAAACATGTATTCAATATTAGTGCGGTCTTGAGGCTTAGCTATCTCAGACCAGCCGTATTTAGAAAGGAAAAAATGCGAATGATAAATCGTATATTTTTCCTTTTTAATTCCAGATGCAGTACGTTTCAGATTAATCGCATAAATCCTATTGGCTTTTATTCTGCGCGTGGAACAAGTTGACTTTTATTTCAAATTCACCTTATTATGTGTTTTGTTAGTACTAGGTTTGCATTTTTAACTGTTATCCAACTTTGTCATTCTAAATAATGCATTCATCTATCTGAATCAATATCTTCACAACGATAGATCACTTAGATTTAACGCATAATTGAAAGAATTCAGAAAATCGCAAATTTGTTGTCCTGTCTTATTTTATTGTTTTAAGAAGGAAAATTCAGGGTTCCCGTTTTATTTTCCATTTTCAAGTTGCGTCAGATTAGCTCTGGATTAGAGTAATACTTCGTAGCAAATTCTAATTAATAAATCCTAATATAATTGCGCAATAATTGGTTTCTTGTTGCAACTTTGACGGGAAACATGTTTGGACGACAATCTTGATTTTCACGCAAGACTGTACAGGGTGATTCCTATAACGTTCTCACCCCAATTTTTTTTGTTTGTCTTTAGAAATAAAATAAAAATGTTTAACGTAACATAGTATTTGCTCCAAGGATTTTGAAAATTCCAACAACAAAACAATTGAAAAGCAGTAAAAACTGGGAAAGAATAAGGCAAGGTTTTATTAAATGGAACACTTTGTATATTTTTACAATATTGAAAAAAGATTTAAGTTCTCCTTCTAAAAATATAACATAACGTATAATTTTCCTTCATATTTAGTAAAATACTGATAATAATTGAAATTATTTAACACCAAGTTGGCTTAGAAAGTTTTTGAACTCAGTATTTTACTATAAATATGAAGGTAAAGATATATATTAGGTATGTTATATTTTTGGAAAGAGAATTTGAATCTTTTTTCAATATTTTAAAAATATACAGGGCCAGTTCCATTTAAAAAAACATTGCATTGTTTTATACCACTTTTATTTCACTTTCAATTGTTTTTTTGTTGAAATTTTCGAAATCCAAAGACAAATAAAAAAATTGGGGTGAGAATGTTATAGAAATCACCCTGAGATCCTTATATTTGAAAGCATTATTACACAGGCATCCTGTAAATGAGTACGTTTTTGGCGTTATTTAATCCCACAAAAAAAAAAAAACGTTTTAAAGAATGTCTGTCGGTCCATTTTTTGTACTGGATAATAATAATTGTTTTATTTATTCTGATAAATAATTCAAAAATTGCCTCAAACTAGAGCTCGTATTCGAGTAATACTTAAAAATAATAAATGACGAGGTTAAAGAAAATTAATATAAAAACACATACTTTGTCTTTATTTACATTTTTTACGTATTTTCATAAATTTACAGCACTTAAATAAATATAAATAAAGAACAATTAAACGCTACTTGCCTTAACAATTTATGTTTAATAAAAAAATTCAAAATAAAAAAAAAACTATAATGGATCTAAAACGATAGGAGCAAACTAGTAACAATTTTTTAGGGTCGATGCCCTGGATTAAACTGTTGGTTATAATTATTTTTTCAAAGCGTACTCTGGACTTTAAAAATAATTTTTACAAATTTTCGAATAACAACATGCTTATTGAAAAATTATTCTCTTTTGGTTACATAGTTGAAAAGATAGTTGTTTTCTCTATCTAATGGTGTAAAAATTCAATATGGCGTCTATAAGAAAAGAAAAAATTGACTATCATTGCTTAAAATCTAGAAGGCTTAGAAAATTTCTTCCAACGTCATTCAATTGCCAGTAGTCAAAAATATAAAAATGCCAAGTTTCATTAAATTGGCATTAATGGTATGGGAGATATTAAGTTATTTTTAAAAATTACGTTTTTCAGTATTTTTAAGATAAATCAGGAATGATTTAAAATATCCTTCATTCCTTGGTAGGAAATCTTAGAGCATAAAATAGCGTAATTTTTGTATTATTTGGCCGATCCTCTATTTATAGTTTCTGAGATACCAATGATGGGCATCGAAAAATTTACCACCCTGTATATCACCTAACTCACCTTTTTTTAAAAATCTAATAAAAGAGACACACTATATTATTACTAAGTAAATATTAATAAAAATGCAGTATCACAAATTATTATATTTCTATGTGAAATATTACCGTATATACGGGGTGTCCCAGTTAAACGCTCTAGTCTTTCGGTAGTTTTTTAAATAATCTTTTGGTTCAAAAGCCAGACTGCCGTAGTTTTTCTGAGGAATCTGATGCTGCTAAGAAACAAACAAATGAGCATCAAAAAAAAGTTATGGCCGAAAAATAAATTTTATTAAAAAATTCAAAATGGAGGATTTTTGTAATTTTTTTAATTGTCTACTAAGGGTTAATAAAAAATGAATGTAAATTTTAAATATTACTTCCGGTTTACACGGAAATTTTTATAAAAAAAATATTTAAATAAATTACAAGTTACCACAAAAAATATAATAAAATAACAACAACAAAACTAACAAGATATGCCTGACCTATATTAAAGTTTTCGATAATGCCGCCATTTTGGTGACAACATTTCCTAAGTATTTTTTTAATATTTTCTTGCATGGCTGTTACCTATTAATTCTACCAAAAATCTTCGTTGTTTTTTTTTTTCAATACGTATTATCTGGGTGACTTTTATAAACATATTCCAATTTTTCTCTTCCTTTTCATTTTTGGGATTTATTACCATATTTCTTGAAATTCCTATCCAAAATAGTTATTTTCCTAACAAGTGCGGAAAGTTGTACTTTTCCGCATGCGACTGCAGCAGTCAAGTGCGGAAAAGACAGTGTTAGAACAATATTTTTCCTAAGAGCGTGATGAATAAGTACATTTTTTACTTAATTTAGAAACTAGACTACTTTAAAAAGATACCACTGTTTGACTTGATTTTTGTTAATTGTTATGTGACTGAGAAACGTCAAAATGATAGTCATGACTATATGCTACGTGATTTTTTGATATTTAAAGTTATAGGAGCTACTTCAACAGAGTTAGTATAAATAGAAATGATTTAATTTCATTAAATTTGTATAAAATTACCCAAAAATGCAAATAAAAATATAATTACTTTTGCGCACTAGTGCGGAAAAACGTAATTTTCCGCACTAGTGCGGAAAAGTACAACTTTTGAAACTAAAATGCGTGCGGAAAAGTGATGCTTTCCGCACGCTCGTAGGAAAAAGAAATATTACCATATAAATCCCAAAAAAGAAAGGGAAGAGAAGAAATTATGAAATGCCACAATTAACATATAAAATATATTCTAAGTATTCCCATAAGAATAAATCCATGGAGGTTAAATCGGGACTCCGTGGTGCCCATAAAATGAGTTATTTGTTGATAGTTTACTTGTCGTTGCCTCTTCGTATTTTTTTCTGCAGATTATGTGTGTCGAAATTGTCGATAAAGTCTGCTGCAGAACATTTTTGTTGCCACAGACCTACCAGGATATGTTTCGTTATAGAAAATTTGTGACACTTTGTTATTTGGTTTTTTCGCAAAGAATTTTATTTTTCAAATTGACAGAAATTTGTATTAATTGTTTTTCACAAAATTGAAAAGGTAACAGTTTTTCTTCGGTGCTTATTAATTATGGGACACAACGTATGCACAACTTATTCTTTAAATTATTATGTAGGTATTAAATAAAATAAAATAGAACACTTACGTTTATATTAATTATCCTTGGCAGAGGATGCTTCGTATTAGCTCCCCCTTCTATGGCTATTCCTAATATCGGTTTAGTCTTTTTAACAGTTATCCTAAGGTTGCCCTCCTCGTCCTGCACCACTCTCGCTGGGTCCCTCTGTTCCGGCATACCATCCCTCGCCAACCTCTGCATGGACTGATGTCGCCTCATCCCACCCTCGCCTTCCAGAAGGTTTTGCTCATCTTTCATGTCAAAACTCCTGGAGAGTTTGTGGGCCAGCTCCTATAAAAGTAAGGATTAGTTAAGCCGTAATTAATTAGCTTTTCTATAAAATTAGCCCGCAGGTAATTAATAACGGGGTGGGTTGTTTGCAGTTCATCATATCGACTGGCACTTACGCATGTATAGTTTGTTTGTGTTATCATCAGGCCACCTACAGGGTGGCCATTGTTTAAGTTGATTTATGTATTTTACTATAAGCACGAATTAACTAACATATTAGGAAATTTTACTATTATACAGGGTGGTCTCGAAAATGGGGCTATATTTATATATTTATGTATATAATTGTTTAGATGACAAAAAATATAGGTACTGCTCTTCCTTTGATGAACAGGACCGACCTCAAAAATTTAAAGCATTCTTTTTTCAAATGCGAGTGTGTTCCGCGTTGTGGAACTTTCATGTGAGTGATTTTTAACCAGTTTAAAATGATGACTACCATCCTAAGTATTAAAAGCCCCTATTTCAAAACCACCTATATTCTACAGATAAGTCTAATTTTATTACTTCTTCTAGTTCATAGAATTATAGCAATAATTATGCTACTATCTATATTTACAAATACAACTTACTTTAATAATAATTAATTATTGTACTACGCAAACACAGGCAAACGAATGGTTGTTCGAGATTCATGCAAAGGGTAAGAAAGATATCGCTGATTCAAGCTAAGCCTAAGCCATCTGCTGACAGCGGCTGATTAAGGTCATATAATACAGAGTTACTTTGCATATGTAAATTAGTGTAATACATTTGTTGTTATAGTAAAACCTTAATCCAAACGTCGTGTCGGCGGCAACTAGGTATATTCAACAAAAAGGAATAAGTATTGTATTACATATTCAAATATCTCGTCTATTTCTACTATATAATTATAATAAAATGGAAAGAAAATATAAAAATTAATAATTATTTAAACAGAATACCTAGTAATAAATTATTATAAAACTCTACCTTTTGTGTAGTAAACCTGCCCCATGTAATTTAAATAATTACACGCCGGTGGCAAAGAGAATCGTTGAAATACGATGGCTCTGAAGGGCCACAGTAAAAATTCAAAAAAAATTGAAATTTCTACTTTAAAACTAGAAATTTCTACTTTAAAACTAGAAATTTTTACTTTGAAACTAGAAATTTCTACTTTAAAACTAGAAATTTCTACTTTAAAACTAGAAATTTCTACTTTGAAAACTAGAAATTTCTACTTTGTAAGTAGAAAATTGAAAACTAGAAATTTCTACTTTATAAGTAGAAATTTCCAGTTTCAAAGTAGAAATTTCTAGTTTTAAAGTAGAAATTTCTAGTTTTAAAGTAGAAATTTCTAGTTTTAAAGTAGAAATTTCTAGTTTTAAAGTGGAAATTTCTAGTTTTTTTAAATTTTTACTGTGGCCCTTCAGAGCCATCGTATTGATAGCATTAATCAAGTAAAGAGATTAATTTTTAATTAAAATGGCAACATTATCCGTGGATCGGTTTCTGGCTGTTTGCCATCGTCAGCATGAAACAGGTGCGCTGGCACTATTTTATTACATAATAAATATTGTTTTATTTTATACATATACGGTGTGAAACACCCTTATAACTTTTTTCATTTTTATCCGATTTAAACCAAATTTCACTCAAAGATAGAATCTATTAGGATCATCTTATGGCCCAAAAGTCATTTGCCTCTTACTAATGCAAAGCCACCTACGATATCAAAATAAACGGAGAAAATCAAAAAAACATATTAGGCATTTTTTTATCAAAAATTTTATTATTGTAAATTGTTCAAAATTGTTCAAAAACCTTAAGTCCAAAATTTAATCAAAATCAAAAAATATTAATATTTTGTTTGAAAAAATTTTTAAGTCTGAAAATATAATTTTAATGGATTATTGTATTGTAATATTTTATTTTTTATAACAAAAAAAACTAAAGAAATACTCTGCAACTAAATACTAATGATAATGGATATTGTAAAATTATATTTTCGGACTTAAAATTTTTTAAATCAAAATATCAATATTTTTTAATTTTAATGAGATTTTGGATTTAAGGTTTTTAAATAATTTTGAACAACGTTCATTAGTAAAATTTTCCGATCAAAAAATGCCTAATATGTTTTCTTGATTTATTGCGTTTATTTTGGTTTCGCAGGTGGCTTTGCATTAGTAGGGGGTGAATGGTTTTTTGGTCATGAGTTGACCCCAATGGGATCTATCATTGAGTAAAATTTGGTTCAAATCGGATAAAAATGAAAAAAGTTATAAGGGTGTTTCACTCTTAAGTGCGACACACTGTATACTTTCCTAAGAGAGAGTTTTATTCCTGCAGGACCTTAAATTTCACTGATGTTAGGAACTCGTTACAGTTCTACGTCTAAGGGATTGAGTAACTCAATTTGTCAACAAAATAAAACCTTTAGTTCGGTCCGCTAAATTATTTTAACATTTTTTAAAGTGACGGGTAATGGTAATTTTAAAAGTAGGATGGAATTCCAATAGAGGTACAATTCAAACCCCCTGTATACAATTACACGTTGCGGTGCTTTTATTTTGATGGCGTATCCCGACTTTTCAATAAATTAGAGTTCACAATGTCAAGGTGTGCGAAGCGAGGCGAGGATAAAATGAAAAAGAACTGTTACACTCCGACTCGGTTTATCCAGAAATAAATCTTAAAACGTTTACCTTTGTACTATAACACTTATCTGGCCGCACAGATGTGTGTTTTAATTTGAATAAATGCATCTATTCTTTAGGTCTTTGGCAAATATGAGCATGGGCGTAATAGGAATAGAGCGAGAGGGGTCAGACATATGCAAATAAATTATACCTACACTTGAATTGTCTGCGTGTGGTAATGTTAAAATATTGAAATAGATTCTCCAGAAAATGTATAGTTAAGACTTGATGAATCATCAACATTTGAGATATATACAATAATTTTTTTTTATTTATTTACTTCAATCAATAGTAATTATCGGTTCTAAGGTAACCAATTTTTTTAATTATTTTTAGGAACATTTTTTTACTAAGGGCCACCCTTGTAAGCTATACATAGGATCATCTCATATGCCAAGCGAGTCAATTGGCTTGGTAAAGTGAAAATATCGGTTCTATATAGGAAATATCGGTCCAATATGGAAAATATGGGTCCAATTTAGGAAATATCGGCCAAATATGGGACCAATTTAGGACCGGAAACCGTTCAATCCTGAAAATATTGAAAATATTGATGACTGGAATATCTCTTCAATATTTGGAGTATTAAGGAATGTCAGACATACCCGTAAATATCAGAAATAAGAATATAAAAATATATAGGAAATATCAGAATGTTTGAAAATAATGAATTATTTGAGGAATCCCCAAAATATGAAGAATATTATTTATATATTCGGAATATGGACAATATCACAAAGTATCGGAAATATGAAAAACACTATGAAATATTGGAAATTATAGAGGTATCCTAGAAACTTCAAGATAACAATTGAGACACTCAATCGTAAAAATCGTAAACGAGTTGCATGTAGCTGCTCTTCATCACATTACTGGGAAATTTGTGTAATATGAGAAATACGGGAAATATGACAATATCATGAAATATTGTAGATAATATTGGAAATATTGGTCCAATTTTAGAAATAACAGACGGACCAATACCACCTAGATTGAACAGATACAATAGTCGAGTGGGTAAATGCATTGTTATGTATTTACTTAGTTGCGAAAACTGATAATTCGAATCCACCCTGAGGCAAATTAAAAATTTATTTGTGATTTTAATAAACTGTAGGGCCTCACCTCTCTTTGCCTAATATTAGAATATTGGGGTTTTCCGAGGATGTTTTACGATATCAATATTGAAAATTTCGGTCTATTGTAGGAAATATCGGCCCAATATGGAAAATATGGGTCTAATTTAGAAAATTTCGGTCCTATAAGGAAAATATGAGGGTTACTTCGGTGAGTAGAAAAATGGCTAAGAAAACATTTTTTACAATATCATTATTGAAATTATCGGTCTAATATAGGAAATATCGGTCCAATATGGAAAATATGGGTCTAATTTAGGAAATATCGGTCCTATGTGGAAAATATGAGGGTTACTTCGGTGAGTTGAAAAATGGATAAGCAAACATTTTTTACGATATTAATATTGAAAATATCCGTCTAATATAGGAAATATCGGTCCAATATTGAAAACATAAGTCTAATTTAGGAAATATCGGTCCTATTTGGAAAATACATATAAGTCTAATTTAGGAAATATCGGTCCTATGTGGAAAATATGAGGGTTACTTCGGTGAGTTGAAAAATGGTTAAAACATTTTTTACAATATCATTATTGAAATTATCGGTCTAATATAGGAAATATCGGTCCAGTATGGAAAATATGGGTCCAATTTAGGAAATATCGGCCAAATATGGGACCAATTTTATCTGTCCATTATCGGAAACCGTTCAATCCTGAGAATATTCAAAATATATATGACTGGAATATCTCCCCAATATTTGGAGGATCTATATAATATTAATGAATGTCAGACATGCTGAAAGTATCAGAAATATCGCAAAAATATTGGGAATATGAATATGGTCCAGTTTTGGCAAGAGTTTTATCACTCGCTTTATTTCATTCAACGAACAAGAATATTATAAACCTGACACAGGCCGGTACTTCATATTTGTTAATTATAATTTTTTAAATATAAGTAATTGACAATAAATTATTGTTTGGTTCATCAATAGGTACGCTAGTACACACTGTGTTTTTCCTTCCGATTAAATGATCTTAGCTAATGATAAGATTTGGAAACAATTGCTGAAGTATTTAAAGCTCGTGGATACGTCTACACAGACGACTAAAGGGAGACATAATGATGCAAATGCTAGAGGAGATAGTAACAGAAGGTGAAGGAATAGATAAACAGGGAGAAAACTAAATTCATGAGAAGGAGGAAAAGAAGTGAAGAAGGGGGGATGGAATTTGAGGCAGTGGGATAATTTAAATATTTGGGAGTTGCAGTAAACGAGTGAGAGAGGAAGAATACAAGAAATAAACGAGGAAATTATGGCTACAAACAAATACAAATCCTAATAAATCGGTTCTAAAGAGCAAGATCAAAAATTAGAAGCTACAAGACGCTTATTAGACCAGGGATGCTATACACAATGGAGACAATCTTCTTGACAAAGAAGGATGAGGAAAAACTAAGAATAGCTGATAGAGAAATATTGAGTTGGATGTTGGGGCCAATTTAAACAGAAGAAAATAAATTCAGACTTCAGAGTAAGATCAGATCAAGAAATACTGGATTTTTTGGGGGAGGAAGACAGTCAGAAAAATCAAACAACAAAGGGTAAAATGGCTGGGACATTATATGGGAAATTATAAGTGTAATAACAGAGTGGAGATCAGCCAGTAAAAGAAGAAAAAGAAGACCGAAGACCGCGGCGTCAACATGGAGCAAGGAAGTGAATGAAGATTTTTCCAGAGTAGGAATGGATAATGGTGAAATAGCTCCAAAATATAAAGAGACGGCGAAATATTTGTAAGGAAATAACGTAGTGGAAAAGACGACTGATCCACCTCAAAAATTGGTTCTAGAAAGCTACTAACGACGCTACCCCCACGGGGGCGTCAAGTCATTTATTCCGTTTACAAAATAGATAAATTAAGTATTTATATCTAACTTTTAATAAGTAGTGATATCTATGAATGTTCGGTACGCTTTAAGCACCTTTGTAATGTCCCTAAACATGCTTAATTTGACAGGAGTTTTATAATGCAGTTAAAATCTTCAGCGAAATAACTTTTAAACTTCCTTCTAATGTAATTCCATTTGGTAACCAAGTAAAAACCTGGGTTGCTTTCAAATACAAAATATTTTCTCTTAGTCTCTTTTTCTTTCTGTTTTCCATTTTTTTGTATATTAAGTATTTTTTTGTCTCTATGGTTGTATGGAAGAGCAACTTGATTTTAAATACCGCCACCACAACCTTTTATTATTATTTTAAAAAACATTAAATGATGCAATATTGTTAAAACTTCATACGGAAGATATGATGCCGTCAAAAATAAATCATCCTATATGTTATTATAAGTATCTTGTAACAGAAAGGAGAAAGTCAATTTTCGAACTAAAACACAATCTGTCACGCTATTTCAATAACTCATTACTCATTTGAAAAGAATAACCACTCCCAGAAATTTGTACGACTGATGTGATATAACACAGAGCATTGTTCAAGCCTTTTACAAGACGAAAAAACAACAACAAATTTATGTACATCATGCTTCTACTTTCATTTTTTATAATATAGATCACTGATAAAATTATATCTTGTTTGTGTTACATGGTTTGAAGGACATATGGATGATTATTCGGGGTTAGTAACCTTCCGTGGAATATTCTTCAGAGTCACTTGGTGGAGGTTCAAATCTAAATAAACAATGTCTAATCACTATTTTGTGGTAGTAAATATAAAAAGTTCCTAAGTAGTTACTGCGGTAAGAGCAAAATGTCACTAAAGTTGCTACAATTTCAAGGGAAAGATATTAACTCATTTTCTAAGGAATGGTAACATTTTTATCTTGACAGGTCCATTAGAAGTCAACAAATTAGGAATTTCAATTAGATCAAATAGTTTTAATCATCACTTTAAAGTTCGGTGTACATTATTCTGATTAGATGTTTTATTGCTTGTAAATTATGTTGTTTCCGCTGATATGCTTGAAATGGCGCCAAAGCTCATCCACTGAATTAATTTTTATGGGGCAATAGTGTCCCACGTCAATATCTCGAGTTCTATAAGAGCTAGAAATTTCTTATATACAACGAGCCGCCGACAACCGAGATAAATATGCGGGAGAGAATAATACATGCGTTTGAAAATATTTCACCTCGAATATTAACGGAAGTGGAAAGGTGTTTTCGAGAACGAATATGTTTAAAGCAAAACGGAAAACACTTTAAAAAAAGCACTTGACCCTGTAAAATACTATCATCTCATCTCGCCCTGTTTATTCGAAATAATTCACAGTTACTGATATTTTTAAATAAAGTTTATAGCTATCAGAACTCAAGATATCAAAACGGGACGCACTATTCTCCACCCTGTCCATACAGGCAGTTTTCCCAAAAGCCAAAGGACTTCTACATGACTTTGGTAATCCATCAGCGCCATTTCTCATAGTGGACGCAACTGAGCGTTGTCGAACGTATTCAAGCTATTGAATTTCAGTCGCCTCTTTGATTACTTTATAGCAGAAGTGCGAGTCAAGCTTTTAGTGTCTACTCAAAGTTAATTCGGTGGTCTGCTCCTTTTACATATCGAGATGTGAAAGGAGTTTATTCATTTCGTTCCACAGTGTTGGTATATTCTAATGGAGTTTTTAGGGATGGAGTGAACAATTTTCTTCTTCATATTTCGCTGATTCTTTAAGTAAGGCAATAAATGGACCATTTTCTTGTATCTTTCATTGGACAATGTTTTTGGAACCATCTACTACCATAATCTTTGCAGTGATCTGATCTTTTGTTTGACATTTTACAGCAAAATAATTATTTATTTAATAAGGCAAAGAAAATAATTTAATACCATTTTTTTAACAGATAATCTTCAATGAAGACCTAAGAAAACAAAAGAATAACTTTTGTTTTCATGGCATACTTGCTACTGCTAAAAGTTTTCTGAATCCGTGGCGTTTTTGTTTATTCTGTTTGAAATTACCCTGATAGAACCTTGGGCATAAAATATGTGCTTACTATTCCCGTTAATATTCCTGTACCTGTAAGGCTGGTTCATGAAATTTGTTCAAGGCCAAGAAAAAAAGCGTTTATTATACGATCTTGATTGTTCAAAAGGGACCTAGAATAAATCTCACATTGTTTCGGAATAGAAGACATCGGGATAGATATAAGGGGACGCTTATACGAGAAGCATCAGTATTAATCTTGGAGCTCAAGAAGTGAAGTAGATACGAAGTAGAAACTCTAGCGACTATGGTGGTGTAATCTACAGTGCCTATGATGATTACACAGGAAACAACAGAAAATTTTCGTCTTGGCATATGAAACTTATTTTGGATATTTTTGAAATGCTTAATCCAAAAATATCTCGCCTTTTTTCATATTAGCTCTATTAAAATACTATGACACATTTTATATAATATTAGTGAAATAATGGTACCTTCAGATCTTCAGATATCGAAATTTTTATTTTCTTATCTGAAATTAGGACCCAAATAGCAAAATTTGAGGTACTACTGCTACTACTTACTAATTAATAGCCTCCGGTGTCTTATGTCTTCATTCCACAATTTAGTTTGGTATTGAATTTTCGTGCTATAATTTTCTGTATTTCGACGTTTGGTAGTCAAATAATAAAAATAATAAAAACCATGGTTTCCCTAATCGGATGTAGCTGCGTGAATCATCCAGACGTATTTTGTTCCATATGTGGCAAATACACTTTGAAAGAAAGTAGAAAACTTAATTCTGACTTTGTAAAAAGGGTTACTTTGGCGTCCAGTTAGGGGACCAGGATAAGTCTTGAGCTCCACATTTCGTATGTAAAACATGCGTTGATCATTTGTGACAGGAAAAATGGAAAGTGGGAATGCCCAAATTTTGGAGCATCAATGGTGTGGGTGTGGATGATTGCTATTTTTGTCTCGTGAAATCAAAGGTATCAATCGCAATAATCGGTACGAATGAACATATCTTAACCTGGACTCTACCTCATTTTGGAGATGATAAAGAGACACCAACGTCTGATGGAATACAATACATCTGGAGAAAGCGACAGTGATTTTAAAGGAGTTTCGGCTAATCCCAACGTTTCAATAAAAAAGTACTGAAAGATCTTATTAGAAACCTGCATTTCTCAAAGGGTTTTTCAAATTGCTTGCCTCCAGATTCAATAAAATGAACCTACTTTACTAATTTTACAATTTATCATTACAGGAAAAAGGATCTGCTGCCCTTTTTCTTTCAGGAAAATTACCAAGAGACCTCTTAAAGAAAAAGTTTTGTCAGAATACACACTAGGTGAATGGTGCATTTTTATTGACAGTTGAAGACGAAGTTTGAAATGTGTTCTTTTATATAACGGTAATAAATATTGTTCTATATCCGTTAGACATTCTACCAGCAAGAAAGCGGAATATCACTGGAAAAAATCAAGCACGAAGAACATCAGTGGTTGATTTCTGTCAATCTGAAGATGGTACACTTCCTCTTTGAACAGTAAAGTGGTTATACGAAATATCCTTATGCTTTGTGTCTTTGGAACATTGGTCTTCAGGAAATGTTATAGTTCAAAGAAAACAAAACGCAATCAACAAACCGATCTTTTCATCCTTGCATATCAACTTGTGAAAGCTGTGATGGTGTCGTGGTAGTTTTCTCGGTTAAACAAAATCAAAATAAAAAAAAAAGAAAGTTACTATAACATTTGGACAGCTGAAGATGCGTCACAAAGGGTTTGCCAAGGTCTAGCTCAATCCCAGTCGACGAGTGGAGTAGGTTCAAATTATACTACCATCTATATATAAGGAAAGGGCAGCATCAGCTGTTAACAACCTCGGTGACAGGCTCCCCAGATAATATGAGAGGGTGTCCAAACGTTTAACTCCTTTATAAACAAAAAAAATCTTCTCCTGTCGGTGTTCCGTCGACTTACCCAAAATCTATATTTGGCACATTCAATGCTTGACTGTGATGGCTTGATACTTGAGAAATACACTCGGTTTTTCACAATAATCTTGCAAATTGTTCACATCATGTTAACGATTTCAGCGATTCTTGGTATGTCGATATAAAACGACAAAATCATTATACCGAAGATGGTATTCTAAGAGACCCAATAATTTTCATATACACTGCTGCAGCATAACAAAGTTGTTTCGCCGACGTACCATTAAACATATTTTTAATGCTGCCGTTGAGTGTTAAAATGAATTTAATTTGCTGATAACGCTCCCGCCGCAGTATTATTACCATATATGCGAATAATATGTTAGTTTTCAACGAGAGAAATAATTATACGCTTTGATATATGCTTTAGTAAGGAGTTATCGGGTTTGTTTTCTTTATTTAACCCATAATTTTGCATTCAACGTGTTGAGAAATTGGCCTACGCAGTCACCACCATAATTCCCCCTTATTACTTTTTCAATATGTTCATAATGCAGAGCCGAGCGAAAAATATATAACTGGATAACATCATTATTTTTAATAAGCCCTCAGTTGCGAGGAAGTGTTGTTTTTTACTCTTTGTTATGTTATATGTGTGTTATTGTCGTACCAGGTACTTTTGATGCTCTTGAGGAATTGCGATTACTTATGAAAAGCGTTTGTGTTACGTTGCTACAGGATGGAGCGTATTGTAACTGGAAAAATTGTATTTCTTCTCAGTGGCTGGAATAACATTAAAAAACAACAATTCCTTTAACAAAAATTGCATCATATGCCTAAATTGATGTCTATCAACCTAATATAAATTGCCTAACATATTGAACATCTGATTTCTATAATTTTCTATGCTAAATTTATTCATTTAAGGAGGAACCCATAAAATCCAGTAGGTTTAGAGCTGGCGCATTTCCAGGCCATTCCGCTGGATTTTGCCTCCCAATCCCATCTAGTCACTAGTGATTTTTGTTGATGCTGATGAATGGATGTAAATCTCCAAAAAATATTTGCAAACTCTTGCTGTTAAAATGAACCTAAAGAAATATCCAATAAGTTGGTTTCTCACAGCGTCAATTTTAACTACATTTTGATTATTATCATGACTTATGGCCAGTTTCATAATCGAACTTTAAAATGTACTTTAACTAAAGGTAAAGTTCGACTTTAAGTTCACTTAAAAGTAGCATTAAAGTCGAGGTGTTTCATAATCATAGCCATTCGAACTTTTAACTAAAGTTTCATTACTTATAATCGGTACTTTAGACACAGCCAAAAATGGATCATGTGCATCATATGACTGCATAACCCTAAATTTTTAGTTTTTACAAATTTATTTTTAGTATTATTTTTAATATTTATAGTTTTAGCGTGGACCCATTATAACATTTTAAAATTCTCTCAGACAGTATATTTATATAATGTTTCAATATTGTAGATTATTAAAATTAGACTGTTAATTATAGGTTGGAATTCCAACCAACAAAAAGCTTCTTATTTTATTAGATTAAGGCAATTATAACTTTATTAATAATGGCACTCAGCAAGATTTCAGCTGATAGTACAGGAACCAAGCAGAAATTTGGATAAAAATTGTTGTAATATTCAAAAATTTTAGAAAATGTATATTTTTGAGGTTAGTTATGACGTCACGTGCAAATGCCTTATTAGTAATACGGCGCATTACTAAGCATTGTGAGCGCGCATTTGACAAATTAAAAATAGTCTTGCTAAACAACATTGCTGATTTAAATTATTACTACGATATTCTTACCTATTGTTGGTAACCTAAACATATTTTCAATCTAATTTAAAATGAATAAAGCTGTAGGTTTTTTTAGGCGAAATCTATCAAAGGAATCAACATCGTCGTAGCCATCGAGCCTGTTTTTCTATCTCTATAATTTCCTTCGTCTTAAAAATATTTGTGGTTCATTGGATGAACTTGAACTTGAAGGCGAAATTTCTCGGTATTGGTCCATAATGTGCAAAATTGAGAACAAACAAATTGAAAAATTCATAAAACGACACGTAAAACAAAGAATGTGATTTTTGTTAGGTTAGATTGCACTTTAAAGTCTGCTAAAGCGTCAAAATTGGCACTTTAACTTAAAGTGCAAAGGGACTTTAAAGTATTATGAAACAGCACAATAATTTTAAGTCTACTTTAACCTGACTTTAAATTTAAAGTTCGATTATGAAACTGGCTGTTAGTAAAATTCTATATTTTTTTATATTTTGACGTGGCAATTATAGAATAGTGTTATTTGAGTCAGTATTTTAACTGCAATAAAAATTTACTTATTATACATTTTTCGTATTTAATAATGGAAATATTAAATTTGTATAATTTACGATGCGCAACGCGTTGAGAATATAAACTGGTTTTTATTCAAGTTGAGCGTAATTGGTGAAAATTTTATGTTATAAGTTAAATCGTTTTTTACTTTATAAATAAGGTTTCTTAATGGGCAAAACATAAATCATGTAAGTAAATAATTCGGTATTTTATAATAAAAGATATGTAAAATAGGGTTTTATGTATTTTCAAGGGCATGGAGAAAAAGTTAATGACTTTTAGTATTGTCAAAAGCCCTTTTATTCGTAATATAAAATTTAAAACCCTAGGAAGAAAGAAATATAATGCTTGTATTTTTATGACGCTTATTATGGCTATTTCGTTTAATCCGATAGGTACATTAAAAACGATTAAAATGATTTGGCAAATATTAAAAACAATTCAAAGCAATGTTTTATTAGCTTTAGTAACAATAATTCAACTGTTTTTGTTCTTTAAACTTAATTGATAGTATACAGATAAGTCCAGGATGCTTCGAACACGACAGGGATTGGGACGAATATACGAGTGGCCGACAACTCACTTCAGTTCGAAATTTGTACATTAGGAGAAGGGCGCAGCAGCGCGCTGTGGCCACTGACTGCTCAGCAATCAGCAGACTGTTGTTAGTATTTCATTAACCGTGTTGGGATATAGAACTCGTGTCTGAAAGGAACAAGGAACAGTAGACGCGAGAGCCATCGGCTACAGCGCGGAGATCCACGATTCCCACCACTGTGTCCGCTCGCCTACAACTGGCACAAGTAAATCGCGCAAACTAATACCCATGTTCGAACCTTCTCGGTCTTTACTGTATATGACTCCTGAATCTTCATATTAATTTAGTTAAGTGCAGGTGCTTAACCTGACAGCTGCGTTCCTATGGGGAAATATTAGGATATTCTATTACTGAAGGGTATACATATATGTTTAATAATACATTATTCCTTCTGTACCAGTTATTTACGTTTGAATAGGAAATTGAGTAGTAGATTTTGCCACCTTGTACAGCAAATATATAACATTAAGGTCATATGTTGCAATTTATGTAAACATCAAACAAGGAGGGTCTTAAAACCAATCCCTGTAGAACTCCCGATGTAAATTTTTGATATACAAGGTGTTTCTAAATTGATTACCATAAATTTAAGAGCTTAGAGAACGTTAAAATAAAACTAAAACCTCTATACAGTTTCGTCGGCAAACGCTTCGTTTTCAAAATACAGGGTGTTATAGTGTCGACTGGCAGATCAGTTATTTAGCTAGGTATATCTCTAAATAGAGTAGGCAAAGGAATCTAAATTTTTGTGAGCGAGTGTTACTTAAGCCTACCGATGACTGTATAATATTTTAAATCTGATACCACCATTCAGTGGCGTAGAAGAAGGAGTAGCCTAACACTTTTTTGTTAATAAAAAATTTGCTGTCAGATATTTTGAAAATATCGTCATATTCCCCAATCAAAATGCTATAATAAAAATGCTCTTATTAAATATCTCCAGAGGCGTTCGTTTTCGAGATATTCACGGTTTTATGTGGTACCTACTTAATTTGCGTAAAAAATTAAAAGGGTGCAATCATCACAAGTCACAAGCTAGATAAAAATAAAAACAAATGCAATTCAAACCTGCTTAACTGTCAAGAAATTACATTTTAATCTCAAAGGTGCACTTCTTAACAAATTCATATTGAAAATTTCCTTTTTTGATTAATCGTTCAGTAGTAATATTTTATAAAAAGTACTAAAATGGTAAATTACACATGTGCGGAAGTTTTTATTTATCTTGTACTGTACATTATTAAAACATTCTACCTTTGCTTTGCTATTTTATTGACTAAGTACATTAAAATTTTTTTTATTAAACACATAACACATAAAACCGAGAATATCTCGAAAACGAACGCCTCTGGAGATATTTAATAAGAGCATCTTTATTATAGTATTTTGATAGAGGAATCTGAAAATGAGACGATATTTTCAAAATATCTGACAGCAAATTTTTTTTAATAAAAAAGTGTTAGGGTACCCCTTTTTCTACGCCACTGAATGGTGGTATCAGATTTAAAATATTATACAGTCATCGGTAGTCTTAAGTACCACTCGCTCACAAAAATTTAGATTCCTCTGCCTACTCTGTTTAGAGATATAGCTAGATAACTGATCTGCCAGTCGACACTATAACACCCTGTATTTTAAAAACGAAGCGTTTTTCAACGAAACTGCATAGAGGTTTTAGTTTTGTTTTAACATTCTCTACAAGCTCTTAAATTTATGGTAATCAATTTAGAAACACCTTGTATAGACCTAGGTTTATGATATGCTGTTTAGGAAACCAAACTCTGTTTTTTTAGTGATCGAAATAAAAATTCTCTTTACTTAAAAATTCGAAAAATATAAAAAAATTGGAAAATTTAAATTAAGACCAAGAATAGCTGAGATTTGAGGTTGTGAACATTTGTCTAAAAAACCCATCCCATCACTTTTGTGTTAATTCTGTCACTTTAGTCCGTATTTTTGGCCTCTATTTTTTTGGGAAATTTTCGTATTTAAAATTTCGTAAAATGACCAAAGGTTTGTTTATTTTTCCTTTCTACGACTACAAAAATTTCCTCAAATATTTCTTAAAAAATTCGTGGAGATAGAGAAGAACGAGATAAATTGAATAATACAAAATTTAAACAATTTAATGGATTTATAAAAATTTTGGAAAAATCCCCAAAATTTGTAAAATTCATAGTTTCAAAATTTTAAAAATTTTAAAAATTTAGTAGTTTTTTGGACCTATAAGAATTTCACCGTTTTGACAAAATATTTTTACAACGCTAAAATAGTTGGTAGGTATTTGGGCTGAATTGAAAAACAAATTGAAAAACAAAAACGATCACTTTCGAAAATATTTATTCTGACATTAATTAGTGGTACCCTGGACAAATTAAAATAAAAAAATGACGATTTGGTTTTGGGTTAAATAATGAAAGAACATTAAAATAGAAGACGGACGGAGTAGTATACCCAACCGTGCGTCGGTTTTTGAAATTATGTGGACTTTTAGAAAGAAAATATAATCTGCAATAATTGTGGGATCAAATAAAATTTAAGAAAAAGAATTTTAAAGAAGAAGGCTTCTGCTTTTTAATTTATCTATTACTTAGTATTTGCCTTTGATATATATATTATTGAAATAATAATTTTCAATTATTAAGAAATCTACATTTTATTCGAAAATATATTGAAATATGGCGTAACTTTGTGACTCCTCAAATAATTTTAAAATTATAAAAAAAATAAATGCAATATAAATATTTTGTATCTGACTATTGCGGCATGAAATTAACTGGTTTTAAATAAGAGAAAGCTTAATGGGACGGTGCGGCGGTCTTCGTTTACCTATTTTTATCCCTACTGTTTGTGGCGCTGTAAGCGTCTCGTGTGACTAGAAAATGAAAATGAAGAAAATTCTTTAAGAAGAAACTATGCAAATTCAAGGAGAAACAAAAATCATCGATGAAGATGAAGCAAGTAATAATATTGTATTGTTTTTACCATTTTTTTGTTATTATTTAGAAAATAAAAAATAACAATTATTAACATCTTTAATTTGTTATTACACGATACATATACCTACGTACTGTTTCTAAAAAGTACGTCAATTTCTTAAGCACTTATTCTGGAGAGGAACTAAAGAACTTACCGTTGTTCAAAATCATCCCTAGAGATAACTTAGATAACTTTTAATTTACATTTATAATTGTTGTGCCTCTTTTTAATTAATTGTTGAATATTTTGAAATATTTTCAAGTCGCTAGCACGACTTAAATAATTTGAATTTAGGGGAAATAACCGCAATGCAATATACTTTAAAACATTATTATTACACAGTTTCTTCCGTTTTCGAGTGAGAAATGTTCCAATTTTACTTTCTTACAGCGCAGCAGGACGAAGTGCTTTATGCCCCATTCCATAAAAATTCCAGGACATAACAGTCACCTATTTGCCTCCATGTAGAGTGGCAGATTATAAACTCACCGTTTAAGTTTTAATTTTTTAGGTATTTAATAGTTTTGCTAATGTTACCACTTACCTTGGGTCCATTACTTTCACACAACCCTAAATAAATACAGCTTTGTATCTACATGATTCTATCAACTTAAACCATTGTGTTTTATTACAAGATGTATGTACAATACATGAGTCCAAAGTAACTATAGATTATCTAAAACTATATAGTTTACAAAAGAGATAATAGCGAGTTTTAGCAAGGATAATGCTTTTTTACCCTTTGTTTAGATTTTTCTAAGACAGTGCACTAATATCTAAAAAAACAACATGCCCCATGCTGTGTGGACGAGGAAAGTATTCTTGATACAGATAGTACCTCGCTATTTTTTAAATTTTGTGTGATTTTGTGTCGATAAAAGTGATTGGACGATTCACAACACTACAACATAGAAAGAAGAAAAAACGCTAAAAAATTTAGAAATTCTCAAGGCAATCCAGTTTTAATAGCTTTGTGTAATTTTTGGTAATGTAAAGAAGCAGGGAAGCAAAACATTAGAATAAAAAATCTACCTAATATACTTACAATACTTACTCGTTATAATTATAAAAAAACATTGTGGTCGAACCAAAATAAAACCTGAATAAAATGTTGGAAATATTTTATTAGACCCAGAACAGAGACTTTTATTAGTGAAGGACTTTTTAAGAAATACAATATATTTGTATTTACATAAACTATCTACGCATACGCCTAATTTCACTTTAGTGAATTAACTGGGTAAATAAATATAAAGTCAACGATAGAAAAAAATTAAACTGCCTATCTCTGATTTCGTTGTCAAGTCAAGAAAAGTTTTACGTTAAAATTATTTCTTTAACGAGACTATTTTATTTGGAATTATAATTTGCAGTTTGGCTCCTGGAAAGCAACGGCAAACAAGGTGCAGCTAAAATCTAGACTAGGAAGTTCTGTTATTTATTCGTTAATTCGTATTTACAATGTTTATGTACAAAACTTTATTTGTATGTATTATCCTGGCGTATGTTTTCTATTATTTCTATTGAGACGATTAATATTAAAAGATTTAGAGAAATATTTGTTATAAAACAATAATAGTTAAAATACCATTTTTATGTAAAGTGCAAGACGAATGTGAGATTTATGTTGTTTCACTTAAATTCTTGTTACTAATTTAAATCTGTTTTCAAAAAAATTTTGTTGGCTGTTTTTCAAATTACTGACCAATAGATGGAAACATTTTTTAGCAATGGTTGCGTGTCCACGTTTCCTTCAGTTTCATTCACCTTGGCATATGATGCCTTCCTGGTTATTAGAACTTGCATAATCTCACATCTTGAATTTGAACGGTTACCATTTTTAGTATACCATCAAGTTTAAGTTCCGAAGACATTTCGAATTTGAATACCCAACAATTTTAACACCTTTTTATATCTATCATTTCACTTACATAACCACTAGCTACAATGTTCTTAAACTCTTTCTTCGGTCAACTCTAAGAAGTTGTTTTACTCAACATAACAAGATATGGAAAGCAGTGGGTCAATCTTAGAGCCACCAAACAACAGACTAGCTTATAAAATGTAATTTTCGATATACAAGAATGGAAAAATAACTAGGTAAGTACTATGTTTTTAGTTCATGGTCCTGAGTTCTGTTTGGTTCACGGAAGGACGGTCAATAATTAGAAGACTAACGTTTAGGCGTTTCAGAGGTCATACATTTGTTTCCTTAGGTATTCCAGTAATCAACCTTTACTGAAGCCTGAAGCTTAAAAGCTAATTACATCCCATAATTTCATTATTTCATTGAACTTGCTCCTCCCCAAAAGGTAAATGTAAGGCAATGGCAGGTCTTCCGAAGCTTCATAATCATTTATACTGAGGGTTCCCATTAGACATGGTGAGGAATTCGTCTTCTTCACTACACTCGCCACATTCTGAATTGTCCCTTACCCTTGGATGGCTCAACAAACGTGGGCAACTCTCTCATTCCTAGGGTCTTCGTCCAGTAGTTTCTTTACTGATCCTTTCGCAGTATTTTACGAAATTTCACGGGTCGAATCGGGTCCCATTAGGACTGTTCTTGCGTCTTTTCTGGCCACATTTAAGCCATTAAGTGACAAAGGCTATGGCTGGCTCTCTAGCATTAGTAGTGTAGATAAGCTGTAATGTTCCGTTTGAGATGGTCTATCTTAAATGTGGTTTCATTGCCTATAATTGTTTTTCCTCGAAGACATATCTTCAGGTTCTTCTGGAGTTTCCTTTTACCTGTGAATGGCACACTCTGATCTTTCCTAGATTCCTGGGGCATCTAAGGTGTCGAGGTCTTTCTACATCAATTCTAATATATCTTCAAATTTTTTATGATTAAGATGGTGACGTCATCTGCGTTTTTGCACATACGTCGCTATGCTTACAAGTTCACTCAAAACTAGAGACCAGAGAAGGTGTGATGGAATATCTTCCCTGGATATCCTTTTGGTTACGAACGTCTATTCTGAAATAGACTAGGCTTGATAGCTTAGATTGAATTTTCTTATCGATCCTGCGTCTCATTACTACTCTGCTTATGAAGTCAAATAAAGTGTTACTACATATCATTATGTCAATAGGAATTTTCGTTACTGTTTGACAATTTTTCTATTCGAAAAGCTCTTGCATTATCAGCTTACAGGTTCTATCGGTTAATATAGATAATATCATCCACTGATATATTCCTCGGCTAGTTTCTTCAAGGTCTAATCAGAGAAGTGAATTTAGAACCTCTTTATGGAGGTTTAAGAGTCTATCATACTTGTCTAAGATTGAACGCATTAGATTATAACTCAAAGCTATCAAAACAAAATTCAACGACAATAAATATGCGAACTATGAAACAAGAAAATATTCCGATTATCGAAATTAAAATTTTGGTCAAGTATACTCGTTTTATGTGTTTGTAGAACTGATTTACTCAATCTCAGTTCTCTGCAAAATCAGACTGTCAGTACTTACACAAAATAAATCTCACATTTTGCTTCCTATCAAAACTTCTATACAAAAATTCCCTAATTACTTTGAATAATGAAAATTAACAATAATTATCCTTCATTAATAGGATGAAGCCAAATATAATTTTTAATATTACGTAGGCTTAAAGTACTTCACTATTGAGTTATCAAAATTGATTAATTAATATTTTGTATGACTTCTCTCCTACGCACAGGATTCCCAATATCAGTATTTTTGTATAAAATGTAGATAAAATAATTCCGCTGAAGTATACGACTCACATGAAGAATGTTTTTAATAAAACACATTCTTTGACAAAAATGTTCCTTCTTGTTTAACAGATGCTTTTGATATTTAAAAATCTTTATTATTCGGATTTTACTTAGAGCTTTTAGAACATTTTACAAAATGCTGTAAACGTAAACCTGGAAAATCTAATTCAAAATTCAAAACCTTATTACTATCGAGTCATGCTAGATGATTTTCATTTTAAAAGATGTCATTAGATTTACTTGTGATAATATTATATTTTCCATTTTTAGACTAATATAATTTTTTGTAATCTACCATGAGAGACAGTTTAAAATGAGGTGTGCCACAAGACAATTTTCCAAAGCGAATACAATAGAGTAAAATTGCTGTAGATACTGATATTGATATAAAATCCACCACTCAAAATAGTTCAAATTAAAAACTATGAACCAACAGTCCAAGTAAGGAGTCCTGAGGAATACCTTTAGTAATAGGTAAACTGTTACTTACAAATCTATTCAGTTTTGTTTTGTTTCCTCGTTTCTTTTTAAATAAATGGATAAAATTTTGAATTTGAATGATAATCTCAGTTTTACTTTTCTGTTCTTGAGCTCTTCATTTTATTCCATTGTTCACATAAAATGCATCTTTAAAACTAATCACTTTTTATATGCCTTAAACTGAGGGATGTAGATAACGGAGAGTATGTACTTTCGAAGCCTTCGAAATTGAAACGTCTTGATTTATAAATAGGAAAATAATGTCTACATAGAAGAAGTGTGCAAGTGTTATGAATAAGTAAGCAAAGGTAATAAAATACATCAACAAACATGGTTAATATCTACATACTGTGCCTTCTGCCCACTCTCGTAAGTGAACAAGAAGTTTTAGAAATTTATTACTACGCTATGAATTATAATGCACTAGTGCTGTTTTGAAACAAATTACTCGAAGCGTGAAGAATAACTTAAGAAAGATTAATTGTTCGTGTACGACAATGTTTCATTGTAATTATAATTTATAATTTGTACACAAAGCTATTAAACCCAAAAGCTTAATAAAATTATAAGATTTTATTTCAAGCAGCCTCCACCGTTCAATGTCTTTGTCATGCCAATTGCTACTTTGTTCGGCGCGGTGAAGCGGATTTTGCATAAAAATATGACGTTATTGTTACTATTTATTACCTTAGAGGAATCTAAATTTTTTGTCAACCACTTAACCATATCATATTTCTTGAAGAAGATACAACGTATATCTACGCACTAAAAACGACGAACCAAAACCTTTGATTTTGCATTAATTGGTTTATTAAAGGACTAGTACTGCTACATATACTCCGAAATCTGGTCGTAAAAATATTAGCAGCGGTTGAAAAGGCACTCCTTATTTTGCTACCAAGTGTTGTAGAGCATCTTCAATTAACGACTAGCCAGTTTCTTTATAGTGAAAGTATGATAGGACAGGTGAAATAATGATCCACATTTCCTAAGCTTCTTAGATAAAGAAGCATTGTATCTAAATTTTATTGTTATTCCACACGTGAAATTTATTATTGGGTGAAAGAATATCTTACCCAATTACCTAATACAAAAATAAATATATCAGCTGCAATAAGATGGAGCAGCACTATGGATTAGAACAATGAATGATCATCCCAATCTCTGGATCCCTCTGGACGTCTATTTGTGGGGTAGTTTAGAGTGAGGTAGGTATTCAAAAAGCATCCCTCTTAGATCTAATCTAACAAAATTAATTTTGTAAGGTACTTCCTGGATCTCCCTTGATGAGCAAGACGATTGGAAATTGTATCGATTCTATGAATTGGTAGTCTTAAGTTACTCAGCTATTGGGAAGTCCCAATATTCACAGAATTTCAAATTGGATAAACGTGAAAGTATATTTGACAAGTTTATTGGAATTGAAATGCGGTGTCGCTGAATTCTGAATTACAAATATTCACTTACAAAGATAACTGAGTATATGTATAGGTCTTTAAATTAGTCACACTTTTATACTGTATCTCTAAATGAAACCCATTAATTCGGTAATTACGTGGTTTACTTAAAATTAAAGCGTACCAGGATATAAATTATTTGGTCAATGAGTCTTCCATTTCTGTAGCTGATTAATAAGAATAAGGTTGAATGAACTCTTTTAATGTTATTCTATAGTCATATAATATAGTATCCTAATACACTTCTAATAAGCCATTAGGTAAATTATGTGTTTTAATGTCATTTTCTATGAATAAATTATTTCGGAAAAAAGTTGTTGGAAGTTGTTCTAGGCTTATTAAGCTCCAATTCTAGAGAGACCATTATCATAATGTGTTAGAGTTAAAAAATATTTTTCCCTCAACGAAATTGTATGATTTTTTTTAATTTAAAAACTGCAGAAAAGTAGCGATAATTTGACATGCATGTTTTCCAATTTTTGTAGAGGTCAAGGAAATTTTGAAATAAGACTGGTTGGATAGTTTTGCTTCATTTTTGCAAATAAGAAGGTTATCGATTTTTGATAATGGACGATAACTTGCAATATTTGATCACCCTCGACACTTACCCCTTCTATTCCCACTAAATCATCTGAGTATGTTTAACCACCTGCGGGCGTCGTTTTATCTAGTATATTTTCAAAATATGCAAAATAAACATTCATTAGTTGTTATTCAAGTAGATTGCGCCTTAATTTAAGACTTTAATAATGTCACATTTGTTTATGTTGCATTGTGAATTTTGTTGATAAAATGAAAAATTTTTCAATTAAAATTTAGTTTGCTTTAAAAGTGTGTACTAAATAGAATCTGCAACTGCAATATACAGGGTGTATTTTAAAATCGCCGACAAACGGAAACTGGAGATTTTGTGATCCTAAATAAGATGAAAATTGATATAAATGTTTTTCCGAAAATGCTTCCTAATCGAATCGGTTTTGAAAAAAGAAAAAAAAACTTGCGGAAAGTACTAATTTTACGTACGCTTTATAGTGCGTAAAGTGTTTTTATTTTACGCACTAGTGCGTAAAGGAAAAAGTAAACAATTGCATATTAGAACACCTATAACAATCATTTTATTTTGAAAACGTTAAATATGGTTATTTAATTTTATGTAGAGGGCAGCGAGCGGAGGACTGACTTGACTCACTTCACAGCGATATGAAGTTAAGCAACAGCTATCGCGTTCAGTACTTGGATGGGTGACTATCCACGGAAAGACGCGGTCTTGCTTCCCCACTTCTAGCGGCTTGTATATCGGTTATATCGCAGAAGCAATACAACTGTAGGCGAGAGGTGTATTGAGGATATACCATCCTTCGGAGAGGATGTAAAGCAGTCGGTCCCTTGTCTATTAAATGTTAGGCAAGTAAAAAATCCCTACTCTTAGTAAGATAAGAGGTTCGGCAAAATTTCCAGGTTGGGGGTTGCTCGTCTCCTGGCGTCGGTGGTAGGCCCTGGTAGCGGAAATAGGCCGACGTTAAATAAGTGTATAAAAAAATATATATATTTATGTAGTCCTTTTATTTATTATCACGGTATATTATTATAATATATACCTAATTCTTAGTATTCTTTAACAATAATATTTGAATTTTTTATAATTCTGAAGTTTAATTTATATTCAATTTCAATCATTTAAAATTAAGTAGGCTATAGCAATATTATGATTTTTAAATGACATATTAGGTTTTGACGTAATAGCATTGAGTAAAAAATAATAAAGAGTTGCAACTGTCAAGGTTTCGAGATTTTAGTATTGTATTTCTTTGCCAATAACTTCATGATTGTCATCAATTTTTAGTGCTACGGGAAGGTATTTGTAATGTGGCTGTATAGCCCTTAAAATTGAAGACAATCATGAAGCTATTGGTGAAAAAATACAATACTAAAATCTCGAAACCTTGACAGTTGCGCCTCTTTATTATTTTTACTCAATGGTAATAGGTAAGTTTTCACGTTTTGAAATGTTCACATTATTATTAGATAATTTAGGTTCAGTTCGATAGTAGAAAAAATATTGTATGAAATTCGTGCGTAACGTGAGCTTTGTTCACTCATGAGATTCCCATTCTTACGCACTTGTTGCATAAATAACTATTTTGTAGTTTTTTTAAGTATTTTCAAAAACTAGATAAGATATTATATTGATATTTGGTACACTCGAATGTCTTGCGAGTTTATGTCGACTGGCTCAATCCAGTAGTGACTTTAATAATAATAATAATAATAATAATAATAATAATAATAAGAGCCAAGAGCCACAGCGTGTTGTCGAAAATCCGCCAACTGTTGATAATGTCGAAGCCTTCTGGAAAGGAATCTACGAAGTCGCGAGTCCATTCGATAATGACACTCCAGCTATAGCACACTTCGAGGCTCTCTGTCGTAGAGTCTTAGAAGAGCCAAACGAAGTATGCCCGGCAATCAGTTCGGAAGAGGTTCAACAAGCACTTGTTGGAACCAAGAACTTCGCTGCCCCGGGTCCAGATGGTATAAACAACTGGTGGTGGAAGAAGTTTCCTTCCACCCACCGCCATCTGGCCCGAGTTTTCAACTCATGGTTGAACGAGGGGCAGCAAATTCCGGACTGGTTTGTCGAGGGGCGAACTGTGCTAATCCCCAAAAAGGGGGATCTGTCTGATCCAAAAAATTATAGGCCGATTACCTGCCTCAACTCCTGCTACAAGTTATTTACTCGTATCTTGTATACCAGGATGTTGAGGTCTGTTGATCCGGTCTACCAACAGATAAACGAACAGCGTGGTGCCAAGAAGGGCCTGGCAGGATGCAAGGAAAACCTGCTGATAGACCGCTGTATTACACAGGATTCTGTGCAGTACAAGCGGAATCTATCAATGGCCTGGATTGATTATCGCAAGGCATTTGATACAACATCCCATGAGCTTTTGTTATACTTGCTCGGATGTCTTGCGGTACCAGCACCACTAGTGAGATGCATTGAACAACTGTTGCCGCTCTGGAGAACTCGCTTCACCATAACATCCGGTGCCGAGCGAGTTTCGACAGTGTTGGTGACATTTAAGAGAGGAGTATTTCAGGGTGACTCTTTGAGTCCGCTCCTCTTCTGCATCTCACTGCTGCCGCTATCTGTTGGACTCCGCCAAACCCGCGGGTATCAGTGTGGACCACCCAGCAACCGGAGGCATAAGGTCACCCATCTATTTTATATGGATGACCTTAAACTCTATGCCTCCGGAGAGCGAGAACTTCAAAATGCTCTCAAGGTGGTCGAGGAATACACGCGGGCAATTGGAATGGAGTTTGGGTTGGACAAATGCGCAGTCGTCCACCTCAAGAGAGGACGATGCGGGGAATTCCACGAAGATGCGCAGCTCGCAGACGGAAGCATCCTACGACATTTGGATGCCGGAGAGACCTACACATACCTGGGTGTGGAACAACGCCACATCCAGGATGTGAACCAAATAAAGGATTCTCTCCGTGGCAAGTCCAGACACCGACTCCGAAAGATTTGGTCTTCTGAACTTTCGGGGAAGAACAAGGTGTCTGCCACTAATATGCTTGCCGTTCCGATTCTGCTCTACTCCTTCGGAGTAGTTAAATGGCGAGTAGATGAGCTGCGCCAATTGGACAGGGATACCCGCAAGATGATGAATATTCATAGGAGTATTCATCCTAGGTCGTCCGTTCCTCGTGTGTACCTCCCACGTCAACGGGGGGGCCGAGGACTCTTGAGTCTGGAGTGCATGCATGGCAGAGTGGCACTGAGTATGGCATGTAATGTCATCAGGAGCTCGGACCCACTCCTACAGTTAGTGAGAAATCATGAAACTGTGGGAGTTGGCGCTTTATTGTTTAGGGCAGCACAGAGGGCCGCTGATGAACTCGGTCTCGTGTTCGACTACAGACGAGGAGGCCGGCGAGGTGCTGATGTAGAGTCAGTTACTGAGCTTCCGCCGAATCGTCTGACAGCCCGCATTAGAGCTGCCGAACAAAGCATTCTGTTCAGGCAGCACGTCGATAAACCCCTGCACGGTGTTTTCTATAACAACATAGAAGCACTGGGTTTATCGACAAAGCTGACCTTCGCATTTTTAAGGTCAGCAGGGCTGAAGTCGGAGACCGAAGGATTCATTGTGGCCTGTCAAGATGGTGTTATTAACACCTTGGTCTATCGGAGTCGCGTGATGGGCGTAGAGGTCCCTGATATCAACTGCAGGACCTGCCGTCAGGCGCCGGAGTCGCTCATGCATTTACTATCTGCATGTCCGATATATGCGACTTCGGTCTACATCCACCGACATAATGCGGCTTTACGAGTGCTATACTACCATCTACGGCACTCGTACGAGATAGACCAAACACCAGTGCTGCCTTACATTCCCGGAGATATCGAGTCCGTTGTCGAGAACGAGAAATGCCGGATTTACTGGAACTACTCGTTCCCGACCGTCAGGCTAATTCGAGCCAATAAGCCTGACATAGTCCTCCTCGACCATCAGACCAAGGTGATGTATGTCATCGAGTTCTCAGCGCCTGCTGAGACAAACATCGCCTTGAAGGAGGAGGAGAAACGGACCAAATACAGAGATCTCCGGTACGAGCTCCAAGTGCTATACCCAGGCTACTCTGTCAAGATGGTCGTCCTGATAATCGGTGTACTCGGAGGTATGAAGCCCACGCTGCTCTCCGCATTGAAGACCATGCCTGCCTGCCAAAAATCGGCAGAGTGGTTGGCTGGTCAAATGCAGAAAGCGGTCATCCTGGGTTCCCTCCGTCTACTTAGGGCACACGAGTCTGGAATCTACAGTCACTAACCCCGCGGGATGTGGGGAGTGGCTGTAGATTATTCGCTGGCGTTTTCTCCGTGTGGTGTCGGAGGCCATGGAGAGACTGTCCAGCATCGAACAACCGAAAAAAATAATAATAATAATAATAATAATAACTAACTCACTTAAATAAAAAAAAAAGTACGCCCAACAAGAGGATTTTAAATACTTTTAAGTATTTATAAAATTAATAATTTATTTTTAAATTTCTCTAATATATTTTTATTATGCAATAGTTTACTGGGTTATTTCGATAAATTTTTTTTTTAAAAAAACAAATTTTATTTTTGATTAAGAAGTGTGGTCGCAAGTTAATAGAAATTATCTCAAAAATGAAATGCCTAATCTAAAAATCACAGGGTATGATTTCATTTGCAGAATAGAAAGTCAGATCTGATAAAAAACTTAAAAGAAAAATGCAGGGGCGTACCTACGTTATTTTTCTCGTTATTTTTGTAATTTAAGCGAGTAATTTAAACGATTTTACGCCACTGGATTGAGCCAGTCGACTCAAACTCACCTGATTAATTGTGTTCAGTAAGACATTCGAGCGTACCAAATCTCAATATAATAACTTATCCAGTTTTTGAAAAAACTTAAAAAACCAAAAAAAAAATTTCAAAACCCTGTAGCTCGGAATCGGAATCATTTTCGGAAAAACACTTATAACAATTTTTGTTTTATTTTGGATCAAAGAATCTCCATGGGCTCATTTCGTGATATTTGCTTTTTAATTTATTTTAGCATTTTCCGTAAGTATTTCATCCTCTAAGTATATAGTGAAAAAATTAGATCGCTAGCGTTAATATTAACCCTAGCGGCTATGACGTCACACCACCCGATTCCACTGGTTCTATGAGTTATGCGGATATATGGTATTTAGATTTCGCTGTACCAAGGACGAAGCACTTAAAAGATGAACGAAATTACCACTTCCGCCGCGTGTGTAGTAACTGCCGCCGGTATGAAACTATAGGAAACAAGCTAGCGGCCGACCGCTGCGAGTGGTGTGACGTCACAGCGCTCTATTTACATTATTTATTTTGAGGGAGGAGCAGTTGAAAAAAAAATTTAATATTTTGCACATTTACTAATTACAAGGTGTACTTTCGGAATATGAATTAAAAAAAATTTCCGAAATGAGCCCATTTTCCGTTTGTCGGTGAAGTTAGGCATTTTTAAATTATTTGTTAATAATTATTATTTACGATTTTCCACTACCGTTTTTAGCAGTACACCCTGTATATTATTACATAGTTGATTACTGCATAATTTTCCGATTTATTCCAATCGACCACGTAGTGCTGGGAAAATCTAAATTGCGTAGATAATGCTAAATTTTGATGGTGAGTAAAAAACATCTCCAAACTTTTTCATGGAACCACATTGGTACCAAGATATCATTCAATATTACAATTAATAAGAAATCTTCTGATATACATACTTTGCATCTGGGGTAAATGTAATTGAACAACAGAAAATTAAAATATTTTTGATCTAATTAAATAGTAAGAAATAAATAAGGGATTTAACTTTTAACCACATTTTTATGTTGTCTTAACGGTGGTTCCATTGTATTTTTTTTATTTCTTATAATTTGGTTCAAAATTCCACAGATTTATAAAAGAGATGGAAAATAATTAATTATGTAAAGGGAATGTCACCTGCAGTTGCTGCGATTAACTTATACATCGGAAGATATTTTTGGGGCAAATTTAGTTTTGCGATGAGACTAGATTTACGACTTTAGGCTTATTTAAAATACTAGTCACATTTTTTAGTAGGTTCCAGACGATCCAGCCCCTACGGGGCTGGCTATCGGATTAGTAGGTTCTAGATGATCCGGCCTCCACGGGGCTGGCGACCGGGTTAGTTAAGCGAAATGGGGAAATTTTTGACAATTTTTTTGAAGAAAACAATTTTTTAGACTTTTCGGTGACAGCTGTCAAAGTGACGTTTTATCGGGAAAAACATTTTTTTTATGACAGCTGTTATAGTGACGTTTTGCGCGAAAAAAAAATTTCTTTTGACAGATGTCAACGTGTTTTATTTTAATTTTTAATTGAGCGTGTATGATTTTCAAGAGCTTTTCGGATTCAGCGATTGGCTGGGAATAATCGGTACTAGAATATTTATAGAATCTTTGAATGGCGTCAGATATTTTCTGTAAAATAAGGTGAAGTGCTTTTTGGAGGAATTACCTTTGAATTTATGACAGGTAATTCAAGAGAAATTTGGAGAAACTTAATTGCAACGAATGATTCAAGATCACCTGACTTAACTCCCCTAGGTATTATCCTTTGGTCTTCTTTAAGAACTACTGTTTATGCAACTCACGACAACCTGAAACTATAGCATGTAATTATGAATATGGCCACAGGTACATAGACGTCAATGGCTAACACTCTGAACAACTGCACTATTTTTTTGTGTTTATAACCTTAATGTATAATTGAAATAAAATATCTACATTAAATAAATCGTTTCACTTTCTCTTAACTGTCATTTTGATTCAATTAATTTCACGTTTCAAGCCATATTAATGGTGGTATTGATATGGTTATATTTGGAATTATGGCGTTTGGAGATCTTTATTTACTCAGAAATCACATAATATAATAATATAGGGTATTCCATTTGATAATCAAAATTTGAAATCTACTACTTCCGCAAGATCTGAAGGAATATACCCTATTCCTGTGATACGTTCGTGTGACACCTATACAAAATTTTAGAAGGTAGAAGGAACGAATAGTCGACATGTATATAAAAAAATAATAAAATCAATTTCTGATTTTTTAGATTGCCTCAAAAATTAAGAGAGGCTAGTAGAGATAAATTTAATCTTGTTAATCCTATGCCTATTTAGGTGTACCTAAATAAATCAAATCGTAACTTGAAGAGGAGATATGTATATAGGCAGAAAAAAGGAAATACGACAGGAACGTCAAAAATAGAAAAATATGAAGAAAACAAAAGATGAAAGAAATAGAAAAATGAAGAAGGAGAGAAGAATCATATACACTATCCAGGACAAAATAATAAAATATCATAAAAATGGAGGAACTACCCAGTGAAAATCTACAATACAATATACCTACTAGTTGTCCAATATTGTCCATATTTGTAAAGAGACTTGTTATTTCCTCTAATCTTATAGCTGGGGTTAAGACCAATAATTAAAAAACACAAACTGTTTTTTCATTATTTAGACATTTTTCTTCCTCATCTTATACATATAATTTTGAATGAACCTTAGGAGATACTGAAAAATAAAATTCAGTAGTTTATTGTGTATTTAATATCTTCAGTTACCTTCAGTCAGATTAAAAATGTCATTTATTGCTCGTACCTCCTCACCTCGATAGGTGTTAATATGTTTAAACTAAACACTAAACAGTTGAAAGAAATACAAGTACTTGTTCAATATAATAATATTTTAATCCACCATTTCAAACCTGTATTTTCTTGAAAAACGTTGCCACTTTCAAATATGTGAGAAAAATGAACAGGTCGTTGTTAAGTATAAGTACCACTTGTCACTTGTTGATTTTCTGTATAGGTATTATAATTGACAAGAAGTATCGCTGTACACTTAAAATATGATATGGTAATTGGCTGACTTCTTTCACATAAATTATAGATTCTCACTTAGGCGATGGTAATATAAAAATAAAGACAAAAAGGTATTTTGCTTCTTATCATGATTTAAATTATATTACTGCCACAGTGATTTTATTAGCAATTTCATCGTCAGACACCAGGAGGTTGTACAAAAAATATAAGTAGGCGTTATTGATTTTAGAAAAGGGATTTATAAAAAACGGGTGTATTTATTAA
This sequence comes from Rhagium mordax, assembly GCA_963680705.1. NCBI lineage: Eukaryota > Metazoa > Arthropoda > Insecta > Coleoptera > Cerambycidae > Rhagium > Rhagium mordax. The sequence goes on along the minus strand of OY796658.1, from coordinate 10,720,429 downwards.
AGCTACGAGATGGAGGAAATTAAGTTTCGGTTTCCGATGGCTATATTTTCAAGTTATTGAGAAACAAAATATTTTTTGATAGCATTTTCTAAGGGTAGACAAATTTATTTATAAAATAATTTTTCTTTCTTCAAAAATAATTATGGAAATAAACTTTCCATTAAAAAAGTTTACATATTATTTTTTAAACTCAATTTGATTCAATATGAACAGCTATGTTTTGAGTAAGCCACTTACATTAAACCTGTGCACAGCTTCTTATTGTCTGCGAAACTAGCACCAAAAAAATTCACTTTTACCCGTCTCTTTAGCGAAGGCGCAGTTTCGTAAGCATTTTGGCCAATCGCTGTTAATGAAAAGACAATGAACGATAGAGAGCTACTTGAACAAGACGGTTTGTAAGAATAAGAACGGTGAGCATCAACAAGACAATGTAATGGTGCCCAATCTATATAAGGCCGCATGCGAAGTGCTGAGGGCCTAAAACTTACAAGAGGTCTGCCCCAGTACCAAGACTTGACTTTCTGCGTCCACCCTCCCAAGCTCGACCGCAGGCCGCCGAGGTACCCGCTCTGTAAACACATTCGAGCTTTTATGCCTTCCTAATACCTCATGGTACTTAAATGTACCATTATATATCAAAAGGTACCATTGGAAAAATAAATATTAAAAATTGTAATCTAATATCTTGTGTATCCAATGGTGAGGAATTTTGTTTTGGGTTTATATACAACCCCAGTTAATCCTTTGAGAAGGTAACTGGGTCATTACCATCGTTGGTACCAACTGTGTAACTAAACATTTTATTTTTTAATAGCACGCTGTTTTTGGTTTCCTAAAATATTTGTTCAGGTGTGTCAATTATTCTATAAACAAACGTGACTATATACAAATGTTTGTAGAATAAATTTGAATTTTTGGAAGCAAACATTAATAACTTAAATTCATTTTATTTATTAAGATTTACTTTAATTAATATCTTTTGTATCGCCGAGACTAATATTCCTTGTCGTGACAATTACATTACATTATCATAATAATGGATTTTTAAATCTTGACCGCTTTGCAATTTTTGCAGACAAGTTTCAACATTTTCAATTTTGACACATTTGACATAATTTTGAGTTACGAAAATATTTTAATAAAATAATAATTTGGCCATTTAAAAAATATTTAAAACAGACTGAGTGGGTCAAGTTAATGTTGTATAATATATTTATATAAATAGTTTTTTATTTATTGCCAAATTGTCAATACCTACTTATCATAATGCGCTCAAACATAGCATAACAATCAGTTTTAGATATTCTCGAAGATGGCATGAAAACATGTGCGGAGAACCACACTAAAACTTAAATCGTACCATGCAACGTTGCCAAGTGCACAACAGTGAATCTAGTTTATACTGAATAATATTAAAATTAATCCAAGGGTAGCTTCAGAGAGCAGAAACTACTCTTCGCATCGTCAACATAATCGCCAGACTATCTGCTATTATATTATATTCTGTCTAAGAAATCTAGGAAACGTTTTAACAAAACTAATTTTAATGGTACCCAAAAATATACCTAGAGACAAGGAATTTTCGTAAACTTGGCAACAGCGCCACACCTGCTTATCTACCTGTGCAGGTAAGCCCGTCATGCCTCCGACGACTTATGCTCTCCTAATACAATGGTACCGTCGTACCCGCTTTCAAGAGTAATATCTGCAAGTGGTACCCAAGTTCTTGTCACACATTTACCTACCTATGCGTCTAGGATACGACGTGAACGGTAGGCACCGACGGTACCACCTCGTCGGGTACGGCTTTGTGTAGAGAAGCTATTTTTAGACCTTCTTACTAGAGACTGAAGACTGAAGCGTACACTAATCGTGTCAGAGAGTGTTTTATTGTAGTAAATGTGAATTGAAAATATAAACAGAGAGATGGTCCTGCAGGGTATTCGCATGATCTTGTTTATTTTGATTATTTTCGTTGTTAAATAATTCTGTTGCTTGAGTTTTTAAATTATTTTTAATATTGCACTAAAACCTATGGTTGATTTCATTGGTTTGTTTAATTTATTTTAAAGTACATCAATAGATCAAATCAAATTTATATTATGGTGAAGCAAGAGTAAATCAATTTAAATTGAAAAAGGGGATGACGTTTTTTCGAAACGCAAACCGTTTTCAAGTTACAATTATTTACGACTGAAAAAATGTATTTTTACTGGATTCGTTATTTGGAAACCCTTAATCAAAAAATTGTGAAATTTTGGACTTTATGGGGGTCCCAAAGAGTTTTGTTTAATTTAAAAAGATCACACCAAAGGCCGTTGATACCGATCCAAATTTGGTTAAATCGGATGACTAATAACTAAATTGGGAGGGGGGGGCATTAAAAGTGGGACACGCTGTATATAAAACAATATTAAGGTTTAAAAAAATAGACAAAGATTTTATTTTTTTTTACATCGACTGTTTAAAAATTATTCATTAAAATTGTTTCTTGTTTAATGTTTAAAATTATTTCTTGTTTAATTTGTGCCTACCTTTTAAAAACACTTTTATTATTACCAAGGATCTCATTAAGAAATGATTATTGATGTCCGATTAATAAAAAAAAATAATACCGTCTCATTTAAAAATTTTCCATATCAAAATTAAATTCCGTTTTTGAGCCAAAACCTAAAAATAGTCGTATCTATCAGTAATTTAAATAACTATTTTATTTTTTGCAGGCAAGCATACTACCTTGCTAATAATTTCCATAGCCTACCTGAGCCTACTTAGTAATTTTCTCACATCGCATTCATCTGACGCGGCCATTTTGTAAAAAATAAAAAATCGTTCGTATATCACTTATTTTATGGAATTTTTGAAATTGGAAGAAACTGTTGCAGTTAGAATTTCATGCTTTATAAAACGCAATAAAAAAACACGGTCATTCTATTTAAGAAAAAAAAGTTGATGTCACTTCCGGTTCAACCGGAAGTGATCGTTTCGTTCCTGTTGTCTAAAAATAGCTCAATTTTGTCTTACTGACGTATACCGAAAACGAAATTTTTAAATTAAAAAATAACCAAAAATTGGAGGCGTACATTGACTCGTGCCAACCCGGTATACTCCTGAAATTTGTATTTATTATGTTATGGTGTACGAAGGAAACATATTTAATTGCCCTGAGGATGATATTAAAAAATATCGAAACGTCGCACAGTGAGACAAACGTGACTTTTTTGTTCAAATCAGTCTGCAGGTCTTAATAGGTGCTTAAGCAATCGGAAAGTTCTTTTTTTTAAATCTTCGTTTTTTAATTGTCTATCAATTTGTTGAGTAGATTTTCGATGTTTACCCTTAATTTTTCATAATTTTCCAAAGAAATTGGAATTGAAAACGCCTTTTTTGTGCAATCACTTTCCAAACCGTATTACTTAAGTAATCACGACAAATTTGTTTTTGATATCTTCGTTTATTGAATGACTATCGATCTGTCGAGCTAGATTTTTTATTTTTGCAACTAACTTTTCAAAAATTTTCAAATTTCTTTGGAAAAATTAGGGGCAAAAATTGAAAATCTACCTAGACAGATCGATATGCAATTAAAAATCGAAGATTAAAAAAAAATTGTCGTGATTATTTAAGAAACACAGTGTCTATACAGTGCAAAAAAGATTTTTTTTGACAAATTTTGAAAAATGAGGAGAAAAATCGAAAATCTAACTCGACAGATCGATAGGCAATTAAATAACGAAAATTTCAAAAAATTAACTTTCCGATTACATAAGTATTAAGACCTGCAGACTGATTTGAACAAATAAAGTCATTTTTGTCCCATTGTGAGTCAGCAAGTTACTAAACTAGTTTTCTTTTTAATTCATGAGGACCTAACTCCTAAAAATTCTTTTAATATATTGAATTGGTCTACAAAGTTTCTATTAGGTATATTAAAATATAAATATGTCAAATTTTTATGTTTGTTGATTTCAAATGTTAACTGCAATACGCAGCAGCGCCTAATTTTTGTTTGTTGATAATTTTAAATCAAACATTTTAATTCAACAGCCATTTTACTTCAACCATTTTAATGGTTGTTGATAATAATTTTACATCAAACGCAAAATATCTTTTGTTTCAACAGAATTTTTTAACAAACATAAAAATGTAACAAAAATTAAAATAATTGTTGATACATACTTTGTACCTAATCAAATATTCTTAACTCAACTAAAGTTTAAAACAAACTTATAAATATAATAATCATTTGAAATCTGAGATAGAAATATTTATGTAATTTAAACGTTTCCTGGTTATTATAAAATAACATTTTACTTCAACAATAATTCCAATTCAAAAACAGTTTTAAGCAAACATAAAAATGCAATAAACGATGTGTTTAAAATGCTCATCGATAATTTTTAAATCTATCGGTTTAAAAGACAAACGCTTAAATCAATAAAAATTTTAAGAAAAAAAGAAACACGAAAAAACATTAAAATAATATTTGTCGAAAATTTTATAAACAATGTTTCCTCTACGAACGTTTATAAACAAACTTAATAATAAAAAAAAATTATTGCAAAAAATATGTAAAGAAACTTATTAAATGGTAAAACTAAAATGTTTCAGTAATGTTCTTTTGATTAAAGGGCAAAATGGCGTTCCATTAATATCTTTACAAATAGTTTCACTTCCAAAAGCAATTGCAGAGAATTTGCTTGCGTTTATCTTAAGGCAACGTTTTTGCGAATGATGGAGAAGATTTATGATGGCGTTATTTATTTTTACAAATGAATGATCAATTTATCTAGGATCAAAAATTAATATACTCGTAGTTGCGTTGATGCTCTGTCGCGCGTGCATACGAGCTATAAAGATGCGTAATCGAAATAATTGAAAAACGATGCACCAACTCAAGTAATAAATTGCACACGCAAATTATAAAATTTGTGGAAGAATCGAAATGTCCAGTGGGCATTACCCAATAATAGGTGTTACTTACCCTCGCCCCTTTTAAGGGCCTGCTTCGCTGCAAAATAAGTGTTTTAACACCGTATTAGAAGTTTCAACGTTGTAATTTATATATTTATCTTATGATAAAAAATGTTACATATAATTGAAGAAAAAATAATTTCACATTCCACAGCAAAGTCGTTTTCTTAATTTTTTTATTTAAAAAGTAGAAAATCCTTCAGAAGTCTCTCTAATTAGCGAAAAATAATCAATAATATAACGGCGCTTATTATGCACTTAAACAAAAAAATCTTTTTGTAGCGCAATTTTATGATCCTTACTACATAAAACTGTGAAAGAAAAAATTATAATTGTTCAAGCGGTTTTTTTTTATCTCAATACTTCTATACTCTTACCAACGAGAATTTTATTATTGATAACTGGTACCACTTTGAAATTATAAGTAAAACCTATTGTTGGATAACGCCCGATGGACACTTCGATTCTTCCACAAAGTTTATAATTTGCATGTGCAACTTATTACTTAACTTGGTGCATTGTTTCCCAATTATTTTGATTGCGCGTCTCTATAGTTCGTATGCATGCGTGGCGGACCCTTAATACATTTATTTATAATAAATGTTAAATAAGAATTGAAATCATTTTGGAATAAATAAGATTATTTCCATGAACGTTGGACTTGATTGAATTCAGTGCGCCATACACTTGTTCTTTGGACACTTGTTGAAAAGAAAAAATTAAATTGTTTATAGGTCTGACTATTATATTATAATGCTGTATTAGATTGCAACATTTACATATAGATACCAAAAAATCATCTATGTTATTTAATATTTGCTATTTTTTAACGTTAATAAATTCTAAATGCGATTTTTCTCATGATTTGGACGTTTTTTAAATTTTGCAAAGACATGTTCCCTGTTTTACTAATTATTTTAATAGCATTTTTTTTTTCTAAGGAGCTTTATAAGTTTTAAAATCCTCTCCAAGGTTACGTGCCTTTCAAAGATAAGGAGGATTATTTTATTAAAGCATTACTGCATAGCATTTACATCATGGTCATAAATTTCACTCCTAGGGATATTATTTAGATCACGTAAAAAACCCTTGTTTATAATTTGTTTCTCCTCGTAATCCTCGAGAAAAAATTATTAAATTTAATTACATCGCCATCACGAACATAAATAATATTAACTCACCTACTTCTGGTAATATATAGGCTAACAAAACTATTTTTTTCATTTTTAATGTTTCAGTAGCATTGCTTTTTGGTGGTTTATACACGACTCCAAAACCACACGATTTTTCCCTAATTTTATCCATGACTGTTCCAAAATAGTATTGTTTTGGTGTCCTTAAAAATTAGCTACATTAAAATTAAACTATCCTTTACATTCAAGGCAACCCTCTCCTGTTCTATTTACAGATTCCTTATATCGTCAAAACAATTTTTCTGGGATGTTGGATCAGCATATTGGTGAGAGGAACAGAACTGAAGACATTTGTTAAGATCCGTCGTATAAATGAAACAAAACAGAGACTCAAGAACGCTGCCCTGTGGCATACCATGAATAATGTTAACTGTATTAGAAGTGCTGTCATTGATTATAACTTTTTGATGACGATTACCAAGACAGTTAAGAACTAAAGAAACGGTCATATTATCAAAATCATATTGATTTAATTTGGTAGACAGGGTAGCATGAACTAGAGTATCAAATGTCTTTTTATATTCGAGTAGCATCAATAGTTTTGTGCGAATGGCCCGCCGCCACAGCCATATTCCTAAATATAGATAGATAGAGTAGCATCAAGCATCACATGTTGCAAATATACCGTAAATAAAGCTGTAGTAATAGTATTATGGCGAGAACGAAATTTTGACTCAGTTATAGGTAGAATTTGATTTTTATAGGTACTATACGTAATCATTAATCTGGCCATACCAAAATTTTTGTAGGACCGGTCAACAACGGTTACTAAGCGTTAAGCTGTTGTGTTTAGCCACATAAATTACATTATCTTCTGTCCAAGTCAAGAGAAAGGTTCCTTCTATGAAACGTTTCTTAATAATATAAATCAAATATTTACTTAAGTACGGAATTAAACATTAAAACCCATATATTTAAGTTTAAATAATATATTTTCATATCAATTAAGAAATGGTTAAAGGGCACATGGACTGTTGGAAGCTTAGTGCAAAAAAGTACTTATTAAACCCTTTTACGTTAGCAATACTTGGCTTTAATATTTAACCACTTGAACACCTTCCAAATTTTTTTAGGATCGGTTTTGAATTTTTGGGATAAATAAACCTTTCTTAGTTTTAATTGCTTTATGAACAAAATTGGTCTTTATATTAGCGTCATGAATCACCAGATATTATCCTCATATATTTCATATAAGGCCTTTCCCTCTTTTTTATCATCAGCTTAATATTCTCAATCGACCATGGTTAAGAAGATTATTTAGAAATTTTCGCTATTATTAAAGAGACATGTATATCAGACGCATTACATATCAATAACATCCCGTCGTAAATATAAGCCTGTGCAAACTTTTTGTAATCCTGCGTTATCCTTGGCCGCTTCCTTCAAAGAATTTACGCATTTAAGGCCAATAAAGGTACACGGCGATAAGCCACACACCAATAAAATATTATTTTTATAGCAGAGTACAAAGTATTGACACTTTACCGAAACATTTACTGCATTGTCCTTTCGCCAGTGTTTCACGAAAGTATTCAAAACTCTCCGCGTTGCCAATGAAATCTCGGAAATGCATGCTTTTGCTTTCCTACCAATTCGATAACGGAACCGAAAGGGCCCATAAGAATCTGCGCCATAAATCCTCAGCAGAAAGCGTTCTGCGAAATGAATACAAACTTATTAAACAATTTGCAGCGGATATAAATTTTGAAACTCTGGTACGAGAACGTATTTCGAATTCCACCTACGACAATGCGAAATTGTTTACGGCAAGAAATGTACCCCAATAAACTTCATTTAATAATATACCGGAGAACAGTGAAATTAATTTCGTACTATCTCAGATTGCATATCTTACAGCGTCGTGACATGCATATGGATATCGTCCGCTGTTCGAGTTATTGTTATTATAAGGGGCGAATGACAATCATAATTAATCTGGCATCGACTATGGCGAATCTTAGAAATTATTCTCGGAAGTAGAGGCTGTCCCAAAAAGTGAACTACGTCAAAACTTTAGCCCGAGTACTTAAAACCTTTCGATCATAATGTGGAAGGCGGCTCCAATCTATACAGTATTCTATCCCTGTTTGCATACTTTCTTTCATGATAATTCTTACTTGACACATTTAATAATGGACTTCGAATACTGTAATTAACATTTCAAATTTCTTCCGGGGTCTAATGTCAACATTGTCTTTTTATTTTCGTAGTCATCTTGTACTGATTTCGTTTTAACTGTTAACTGTTTCTTAATGTTAAATAAAACACGCGGACGCGTTTTTTTCTCATCATTCCCACCAAATTTTGGTCGTTAGGAATGATATATTTCACATGCCCCCTTTACATTTTTTTCACAAAATATAATGTGTGTAAAGAATAATTAATGTTACAGTCCGACACGAGAAAGAGGATCGGTTTAAAAAAGAAACGCGTTTCCCCATTAATGTAAAGTGGAAGTCTGCTAGAATAATGATGTTAATGTTGCTAATTATCGGAACCCCTGCCTGCCACATATACCGGCTAATTTAAGTTCCCCCCTGGCATGGCATGTCTTAGAAAATAGAGAGTGAAGCCAAATTATAAATCCCTTATAGTACTACATATTATGTGTGTTTAAATCTCAAAAGTTGTTTTTTTTTCAGCATTTTAAACTACAATTATGATTAATACAAATATTTGAGAAAACTAATATTGATGTGAACGAAAATATTTGTAGATTCGATGTAACCGTTTATAAAACCCACTAAAGATGATAAATCTTTATTTAAAATTATTTCCCAAACCTAATTAGTATAAATAGCAGCAGCAGATCGAAACTAATTAATTTGAATTACAACAAATTATAGTCTACCTAATAACTCCAATTGATTACCATCGTCGATAATTTTTTTTAGTTCCTTTCCAAATTTATGGTCTAGACTCTAGACTTTAGGTAGCATATGTGGCAATAAAATTTGGTTATAAATATTTGTACTGGAGCAATTCTGCATCCTGCAAATTTGGAACCACTTAGCAGTTTTAACATGTCGGTTTTCTAAACTGCCCATTAAATTAAATTAATCTGCCGGATTAACTATAGCCCCGCACAAGAATAGAACTACTAAAGATCTGCTTTATGGAGTTTGGTCATGCACTGATGCTTAGTAGTGGCCTGTAATATAAATTAGATTGTGGTAAAAAAAAGCGGAAAAAAGTTTCCTGAATGAAAGACGTGTTATCGTAAAATATGAAGTATAGTAATAATTTTTAATGACTGGACTCCATCGTTTTTAAATTTAGTGACAAAAAAAATTGTTTCATCAAAACGTTATTTTTTTACGAGTCTTAAATTATTTTATAATTCTTTGACGAGTCAAAGGATGCTACACGATCAAGCCTTCATGCAATTCCTTAAATTGTAATAAAACATAGTCTTTATATTTTTCTCTGGGCAGAATAGAAAATCACGCCATCGATACATTTAGAAAATATAGGTCATCTCCTGTAGCCATCTCTCCCAAAATTACTTTTATATATTGCTCCTATTTTACTAACTAGTTTATAAATTACAATATTTATTGGTTAATATATTATTGTATCCAGGATTTTCTTTGAAACTCTCTGAGGTCTCATTTTCCCACCGTCACGATATAATTTCTTCTCGTTCTTAACTATCCATCCAATGCGAATGGGTGTTAGCAAATTTACTCCCTAATACAAAATACGTAAGTAATTAACCAAAATGTAGTGTTTTGAAAAGATATTAACATGTTATTGAAATGAAGGGAGGGAAATTGTTCAAAAGAATTTTTTTTCGATGTTGCAACAGGTCAAACTGTTTCGTTTTAAGAATTAGAAAAAACCTTTTATATGAGTCAGGTAACTGAGATTATTCGTACGTCATCTTACGAAATGAATTAAATAAATGCATTGAAATGAGTTAATTTTTACCAGAAATATGACATCTTGAGAATTGTGAAAATTTTATGTCGACCATTTAATACGTTGAGAAATGTATTTGGTCAAGAAGTGTTCCAGATTTAAGAAATATTGTCTGTTCTAATGTTGGTACAGATGTGGCCAAAAAAAGTTTCCAACCTGAATAGCGGGAATAAATTATTTACATAAATCTGATTAAACCTAGTAAAATGTGTGAATTAACTAATTTCATATATTTTGACACCTACCTACAGCCTTTATATTTAGAGATAAGTGTAAGTGGTGTCAAATATCATTTGCCGAAAAAATATAAAACAAAATAGCATTGGAAAGTAGAGAAAGAGACACTTTTACGTGTTTAAATGGTATTTTTGCATATTTTGAAAGATTATTTTTAGAACAGTGTGCCTCTTTGTGTAAAACAATTTGCATAGATAGGTTGCCATGAAAAGAACTGACAAAATATTTTTGATAATTTCTGACAGTTTACCACTAGGTTTTTGTGCAAAATAAAAAATACTTTATTCAGATGTGGAAAAACAATTCTATTGGTTATTCGTCAATTATGGCACCTACCTATACAATTTATTAGCAGAAATATAAAAAAAAAATGTAAAAACAAAAGTTGTAGATTTTGATGTGGAATATATTATGGTGATAAGAAATAAAACAATGGAACATCAGAAGTTAAAAACTGTTATTAAGTATCAGAATTATTTTGTCAATTTTTTTTCCATGGCAACCTATGTTCCATGCGGTACCTACTGTTTTTCATAAAAATTTCAGAAGGAATAGAGCAAATGACAGCATATTATATATTGTTGGAATCGGAGAAAGAAGCCCTTCAAAATATGCAAAAATATATAAGGTAGTATTCCATTTAGAAAACCTTAAGTTATGTCTTTTTCTCAACTTTTTGAAGCCAGATTTTTTCACTTTTCTTCACCAATAAATAGTTCACACTAAAATCTGCAATTTTTACTTTTACTCATTTTTCATATCTCTAAAAATAAAAGCTGTAGGTAGTTGTCAAAATATATGGAACTACCATAGACTACCCTGTACAGGGATATTATCAAAAGATTCACCCCTATAACTTTTTTATTTTTGTGTTTTTTAAAATGGTACAGTCAAATCAATTTTGACAGAAACAATAACAGATATTTTAGTTTGACATTTCTCCTACTAGCTCTAGTTCTGGTAGTTACATTTTAAAGTAAAAATGGTGTCTTAATCAATCGACGAAAAAAATTACATTATTGGTTGTTGTGTGGAAAACCATTTCATTAAATATGTTTTTTAAATAGTGCTTTAGTATAAAATAGAACAAAATAATATGCACAATGCACATATTTCTAACCAATTTAATTTTCAAGGCAACCCTGGTTTTTCTCGTATTTTCCAAAAATTTATATTACAAGAGGGTTTATTGTGCAAAAGATTCAAGTATTAGACATACAATAAATATATATCGCCGGAATCGGAATAATGTGCAGATCTCAAAAATATAAAAACATACAGGGTATTCTATTTAAAAAACCCAAATTAGGTTTGTATCTCCAAAACGCTCTGAATAATTGTTTTTTCTATGAAAACGCTGAGATCTCAGAAAAATGTCATACATTTTGTATTTACCATTTTTTTGTAAGTAGATAAATAAAAAAATTAGGTATAGTTATACAGGCTGTCTCCGCTATTTATAATTGATTTTAAAAAACAAAAAATTAAATAATATTGCTTTAAATACACCACAGTATTCTTAAACTTATTTTCTTTTATAAGCGATAGTCAACTTTTTTCAAGTTTTTATTTTTTTCTTTATTCACCATTTAGTCCAACGATGTATAACAAATTGACATGAGAAACATCTATCACAGAAAAAGAGCGCAATAGCCTATTGCGCTATCGATAAACAATATTTTTCTGTGATAAATGTTTCACAAAAATCAATTTGTTATACATTGGATTCAGAAAAGAAATCTGAACAATAGCAAATAAAAAAAATTGCCATTTGATAAAAGTTGACTATCGCTTTTCACTAAAATAAAAAAAATTAAGTTTAAGAATACTGCGGTAAGCTCCTTCTATAGTGTATTTAAAGCCATTTCATTTAAGGGTCCGTCACGTGTGCATATGAGTTATAAAGACGCGTAATCGGAATAATTGAAAAACGATGCACCAACTCATATAATAAATTGCACACGCAAATTATAAAGTTTGTGGAAGAATCGAAATATCCAGTGGGCATTATCTACCCAATAATATTACTTACCTTTGCCCTTTTAAGGGCCCGCGTCGCTGCGAAATAAGTGTTTTAATATCGTATTAGAAGTTTCGACATTGTAATTTATATATGTATCTTATGACAAAAAATGTTACATATAATTGAAGAAAACATAATTTCACATTCCGCAGAAGAGCCGTTTTCTTAATTTTGTTAATTAAAAAGTAGAAAATTCTCCAGAAAATCCTTCAGAAATCACTCTAATTAACGAAAAATAATCAATAATATAACGGTTTAATACGCATTTAAATAAAAAAATTTGTAGCGCAATTTTATGATCCTTACTGCATAAAACTGTGAAATAAAAAATTGAAATTGTTCAAGCGATTTTTTTTATCTCAATACTTCTGTACCCTTACCAACGAGAATTTTATTATTGATTATTTTTTTTATTATCATTGGTGCCACTTTGCAATTATAACTAAAACCTATTGTTGGATAACGCCCAATAGAAACTTCGATTCTTCCACAAACTTTATAATTTTCATGTGCAACTTATTACATGACTTGGTGTATTGTTTCCCAATTATTCTGATTGTGGGTCTCTATAGCTCGTATGCATGCTTGACAGACTCTTAATGTTTTGTTTTTTAAAATCGGATTATAAATAACGGAGTTATGGCTTGTGGCGTTTTTTAGGAGATACCCTGTATATATGTTATAGTTATAGGTGAATCTTTCGATAATATCCCTGTACAGGGTTATTGATTATAAATGGAATCCCCTCTTAACTTCGTTATATTTTGAGATAAAACAAAAATTTGAAACAAAAGTTTTAGGGCATTCTATGAATTTTTTTACAACCATATACAGGGTGATTCTTTTATCAGGCGTTTTTCTCGAAAACCGCTAAACGAAACTATTTTCTGTAAAAAGTTTTATATTCTTACCGACTGTTACTAAAAACTAGTATAAAAATATAACATAAATGTGCGGGGCGCTAGGCGTCGCGACGCTACAATTTATTTTTCCAGCAACATACCACTTTTGTTACATCATTGGAAAGGTCTTTTGATTTCGAGTGGTTTTTCTATATTCTATTTACTATCAAAAATATAAAAAAAATTGCAAGGGAAGTTTTTTTCGTAGCGACTTGAATAACTTAAAAATACTCTAATTTGATGTATTCAACCATTGGCGTAGAAGTTGTAAAGAAATAAAGGGGTCGTGTTGCCTCTATCTACGCCACTGGTGATATATTTAATACATATTTTTTACCATTTCCTTGGGTTTCAGCTCGGGTTTCAGTTAACATAAACGACCAAATGTGAAATAAATATATTGAAAAATGTAAAAGTTATGTCACGAAAACATTACTCAAATAAAAATTTCAACGCCCTGATCTTGGAAAATAACTCGTCTATGAAAAAAAGTACATAGCCCAAAAACCACTTATTTTACAAAAATCCATCGAATCCTCAATTTTTTGTATTTAAAACGATTACACCCTGTATACTCTGTATACAGATGAAAATTATATCTACTGTAGGGCAAACAAACGCCATAATATTAGTCATCGAATTTTATGCCTATTTCAAAATATCTCTCGTCTGTCCGTCCAGCTATCCGTCTCCCGTATTAAACTTTAGACTTTAGGAAAGTGTTGATGAGACTAAAAAAGAAATATCACTTCCTTACGGTAATTATTGAAAATGTTAAGGTTATTCGCAGAATGCTATGAATATCCTACATAATATCCAACAATTATATTTTAAAAATGCAGTAAGTTAACTTTTATCACTAGTTCTAACTTTTATCACTAGTTTTAACCTAAGTTTACCATCAATATTTACATAATTCTGTAATAATAGATTTTATTTGTGAGACATGTTAAACTAGGTAGGTTGCTGTAATAATCACCACAATAGAATGTTGTGTTTAGTTCTAGCACAAAGACGAAACAGACTGCTAAACAATGCTAATGTAAATCCGAATTACCAACAAACACAATTCGATAACAAGGCTTCCTAGTGTACTGAATTCATGCTCCAAATAAGAGACGCAGAATTAGTTATTAATTATCAAAAAATGTTTATGATATAGCGGAAGCTACACGATGAATCATGTGGGTACATTATACCCAACACACCGCGACAAAGTATAATGCATTTCGCTTTTACTTTCTATTCGAAAAACCCACCGTTATGAAACTGGAGAAATTGGGTCTTAGATAAAACAAAGTGTTTGTTATTGTTCTTAACACAGTGATTACACTTTGTAAAATAATGCTCCAATAATAGATTTATTATTGCCTTCCACCACATAATTACCGTTTATTCAGCTAACTATACTCGGGCCAAAAAGAGTAGTCAGTAGAGCCAGGGGCGTACGGATTTACGAATTTCATAAATTCCATAATTCGAACAAATGAAAGCGGATTGTGTTAATTATGCATGAATATGAGTTACCATGTCTTAAATTTTAAATAATATGCTTACATCTGGCAACATTATCTCCACGAATTAGGTATAGCAACGCAGTTGAACAATGCACATCCTTTGCGTTGCAGCATATGTGACGCCACTGAATGCGCTATCTAAGTCCTCTCGACGACCTTTCCAATAGCCGAACAAATTATTGGGTATAAGGGCGGCACGTTCAAGCATTTACTGTATTTGGTTGACTATACCAATTAAACATAATGACCTAGTTGTGGTTTTCATCTCTGGTAGGCGGAGAAAACTGGATATATTTCTCTGAATTATATGGGATTATATGGTAAAACGAGCTGCCGCTTCTGTATTCCATAACAGCTAAATCCTTTGAAGAATTGCCGGTGAGTTTTTGCTCTACTGACTACTCGTTTTGGCCCGAGTATAGGTCGTTTTGCAAAATGTTTACGGCTCAAATAACGCTTTAATTGCTGTGTAATTCTTTGTTATTAAATCAAACTTACGTAAAGTATCATCTCATATGAAGATTATTTTATGTAATGATTAATAAGCGCGTGTAGATGAATCATAAGCGTACCTATACAAAGTACTGTTTAGCCTTAAAAGGAAGTACCTAACGTTGCTTGGAAATAATTTATGTAAATGGAGACTAAGTAAGTGAAACATGTTCGTACGATAAGAAAACTACAGAAATACTTTTTCAAAAAATTCAAAATTTTACTACCAGTTTTCCTTTCTTTGCTCATGTAACTTGTCCTTGGACTTTTTGTAGCATATTTATAAGCAATTGTTTCCTTGAAACTTTACGCAAGGTAATTATTAAATACACATTTCAAATCAATTAAAAAATTGTTTTTATAATCGTCTTCCAGGTGACTAAAGAAAATCCCTGAAAATCTAACCTAGAACAGTTCCTGACCTCAAGTACGAAGTAAATCACAAAAAAATGCCGCTTATCGTTAACAATATTATCAGACATAATAAAACAAATTTATATTGCACCTAAACTCCTGAGTAAAATGAAATGAAAATTATTATTATTTATTAGAAAAATCGAGGAGCATCATTAAAAGCAGTTGTAGAAATTAGTTTCATTTAATTGCTTGCGTGTTTCTCTTCATTAACCACTTCTTTTCCTTGTTTTTCTGACAATATAAAGCACACTACGAGATGATAATAAACTTAAATTTCATTTACAACCTTCCATTAGTACCTAACATACATTATTATTAAAACAAGCCGCTTTCTACCGCCATCCTACTTATACCAGGTATAAATGAGGCAAATAAATAAATGATCACAGAATCAACCGAGAAATAACTGTTCTTAATATAATACCATTATTTTTATTTTATCGTATTTGTTGGAAGCTTCAGAAACGGTTTTAATGTCTAAAGGCACTATTTTACATAAACTAGATGAATATGTATATTATGTAGTGTACATATTTTTTTTATTACTCAAGGCGTTAGGCAGATGGTTTGTCAATCGGAAAGGGTGAATAGACGAGGCTATGTAGAACACATTTAGCACCAAAATAATCGGTTTTCGAGATATTAATTTTTTTTATTTTTAAGGTTTTTCCAAAATTCAGTTTTCTAGCTGTTATAACTAATTTTTCTACGGTTCTAACAGCTAAAAATAATTTTTATACGTATCTTTAATGTATCTCTGTTCCAATTAAATCGATATTTAATGTTTATAAAAAAGAAAAAAATTACGAACTAAATAAAGAAATTATTTATAAATGACTTTGTTTAGGATTTATACAAGCATAATAATAACAAACATATCCAAATTTCTTCTTGGTTTCTTTTAATTATTGTCTTGGTGACTGGCTGAATGAACTCCGTCCTTAATGCCAAAAAAAAAAAAAAAAAAAACTAGCTTAAAGCTAAAAATAAATTTAATTATATTATATTATTATATTTCTGATGAACATGCAAATATAAAGTATGCTAAATCCAAAAAAATCTTTAAAAAATTGGACGTCCACCTGATGAGCTACTAATAGCGAAAGAATATGTACATCTTCTTGTGGACTTCGTTTTTTAATTGGTGACCATAATGAATGAATTTTTTGGTGAGTTAAAAAAAAATTTAATAATTTGGTTTTAGACGTTTTGAATTTTATAATTTTTAATCCAATATTCATAATGTATTAAAGAAAGTCCAATGAATTTAATAATAGCATGTTTAGAGATGAAACATAAATATGAGTATATCAATTTGGATATGTTTGTTATTATTATGCTTGTATAAATCCTAAAGAAAGTCATTTATAAATAATACATATCAAGCAAAGAAAGAGAATTGTAAAAAAAGAAATTATATGGAGCAACAAAGCTCATGGACACCTTAAGTATTAAAAGTAATGCAGAATTCTCCAATATTTCTAGAAAATTCTGATGATGATGAGGACTAAATAAAACTACATATTTCAGTCAGTTGATCAATTTGGCCTCTTTATATTGACTCATTAAAAGACATGAAGGAGATGTTGAACTAGAAGAGTCATTTTTCGTCAGTGGAAGAAGGCTGATGCAAAAGTTTATTGGGTTGAGTATTTATAGTGCAATTTCAACTTCTAGCGTCATTTTGAATTAATTCAATAATAGTTTTGAGGATTTTAGCATAACGTTCAAAGAGGTAAGAATTTCGTTTGTGTACACAAAATAACTCCTTCTGGTGGTCTTTTCTCACCGTCAAAACCATATAAACTTCCAGGAAAGTGCAACTGGTAATGGAAGGTGCTTAAAAAAAAATACAAGGAACCTTCCCTTCAAATCTACATCCGAAACTGGTGGTGATCTGACTTTGCTTAAGTGTCAACAATAAATTGCTTACTGTCAGTCGTTTGTCAACGCAATAAATTACAGTATTATTTCACGCACACCACACCAAATGGCGTTATATAGATGTAGAGCTTTTTCAAAAATCATCAAACCTACCGTGATAGCGGTCTCAAGATACAATAACTACTCAGTGGAGAATGTCGCGGAAATCGAGGCCCCGAGAAAAATCAGTCTCGAAAATAAAGTAGCAGTAATAACCGGGGGCGGGTCGGGAATAGGATACGAAGTCGCTAAACAGTTTCTAAAGAACGGCATGTCCAACCTCACAATCATCGATAATGATAAACAAAAGGCGCTGGCAAGCATTGAGCAGCTGGTGCAAGAGTTTGGAGATGATAAAGTGCTGTTTATGGAAGGGGATGTGGCGGACTCCCAGCAGATGGACGCCGCTTTTAGAAATACCGTACTCCACTACGAAACTATCGACATAATCATTAATAATGCAGGGACAATGGACGACGTTCACTGGGAATCTCAGTTAAAGACTAATCTGAATGGGTGCGTTATTGGAACGTTACTGGGAATGCAATATATGGCGAAGTCTAGCTCAGGAGAGGGCGGAATAATCGTGAATGTGGGATCTATTATGAGCGTCATACCTTCAGGTGGATTTCCAATTTTTACGATGACCCAGTTTGGAATTGCAGGAAAGTATTAAAATTATATAATAGAATATGAATTGTCATCTGTTTTGAAACTTTTTTTTCTACTTTTCAACAAAACAATCATGAACCTATAAATCTTGGAATGAACGAAATGATTAGTTTTCTCCATAAATTTTAATCCACTACTCTATCATCGCAAAAGCAGATTGTGGCACTTATGTAGTATGTGCTGCTGGAAATACTGAGTTAGCTCATCATCGTGTAATTGCTGAATGAAAGAATTGAAGGTGTTGAAAATAAAAATTTGCCTTCACGCTTTTATCAAAGAAAGTGAAGTTAATTCAGGAAGGCCATTTCGAATGAAAGCAGGTTTCAGGGGTGACCTAATTCCATGCTCATAACTCATTCCTCGTTGGTATAAAATGTAATATCTAGAATCTCCTCTACTTTAAACTGTTCAAGAACTATTTACAAAAATTAATTTGTGGAATGAAGATTCTTGATATTTGATGTAAATGAATTTTGAAGGGGGAATAAGCCTTTCTCTGCAATTGTTTGGAAGATACCATAAGACTGATTAATTTATAAAAATTTAGAAGGATCATATTTCATTATAATTATAACCTTATCTTATAGCCTCAGAAGCTCGCAGCGAAACGAATTTAAGAAAATAAAAAATCAGTAGCCAGCAGGAACTTTGACAACAACTGACACTTAAATCTAACATAACCATGAAATGACAGTACTAATATTCTAATCAACAGTGTACGTTCGAAAATTCATAGAGACTCTCAGTGGTGTTTTTTGTTGATTTCTTTGTGACAACTGGCTATGAGCAGTTAGCTCAGTTTAGCCTCCATATTGCACCAAATTGCACATCATTTCTCCAAAATATTTGTATTTTTATATTTCGTTACAGGTTTTTCAAAAGCCCTCGGCTCAAGTAGCCTATACGAGAGAACAGGCGTTAAGATATTTGGATATTGTCCCGGCTTGACAGACACCAACATGCTGAAGAATACTGCTGCCAAAAGCATCAATGATAATTTCGCGAGGGAATTCCAAGAGGAAATCCATGGCTGCATCCCTCAAAATCCAACTTCCGTTGCCAAGGGGTTAGTAGATATTTTGGAATTAGCTAAACCTGGTTCCATATGGCTTGCTGAAAATAATTTAGCGCCGTACGAAGTGAAATTCCCCAGCAGCGAGGTTATAAAAGAAAAAAAAACAGAAATTCAGTGATATGTGATAGTCTGTGAGTTGCTAAAATGTGATTTTGTATTTATTATGTTTGAAATGAAAAAGTTGTACATGTAATAAATAATATTTTGTTATGTATTTGATAATAGCCCTCAATTTTTCATTTACTTATTGGACATGATCGCAGTAATGAGTATCTAAGTAGGTCTTGACATGACCCATAAAGAAATTTAATAGTCGCTTTTGTTGTGACTGTTCAAAGAAAATGATTTAGGGTCATAAAATTTAAGAAAGCTATTTGAACAGCTGCCTAAACTTGATTGGAGAGTGTAAGAAGCGATGTTTGACCTGAAAGATTGAATCGTACGTATTCTGAAAAAAATCTTGGCGATAATAGGTTCTTAACAATTAAGTTTATTATTTGCCACTTAAAGATAAGAATAAGCAGTTCTAACATAAAACTGTTCGTTAGGAAACGAAAGTTTATTTCTTTTGGTTTATAAATAAAGTTTATGGAGCCCACAATTTCAAAAGACTTAAAAAGAAGGCAAGAATTGTACTGTCTATTGTAAATTCAATATGAAAAAGAAAGAATATACACATATGGTAGACCATTCCTAAATCAGTCGTTTTTATCCTGAATTTGCAGTTATAGCTACATCGGCTTAAAACAATCAGGTAAAGGGTTTTAGAGTAGTTTTTAAGTAGAAATATCAAAGGCTAATGTAACCTTGAGTTATTATCACACTTTGATCCAAAAACTTTCAGGAGTGATGATTTTTACAAAAGTTTCTGGGTTCTTCTTCACACTGATTATTGTGAGTTCTTGACTTGATATTCAGAAGAAGAAATCTAAAAAAGTAATATGACTTTGTTCTTCCTGTGTTTTTTTTCTCAAGGTTAATTGTAGTATTCTTTTTTATTGAAGGAAACTTCACGAAGAACAGGCCTATTACACCAACCACCTTGCAACTGATTAAACTGATTTGACACCACTTTATGTAAAATAAATCACCAAGACCATTATTTGAGCTTCGTTCTAGAATTTTATATAGATCGGAATTAATTGGCTTGGCTTGGTTACGTATGGCGCAAGATTCAATTTCAGCGTTTGATCTCTGAAAGAAGGATATGATGCACAGAATACTGTTATCAGCAAAACTGTGTAAGGAGCTAGATATTGCAGATAAAGTCGTTAATGGAAGGAAGGAACAAAGGAGGTGTTATGACAGATCCTTGAGGAACACCGGATTTGGTAGGGAACGTGTTTGGTGAATCTCCATCAAAACGTAATACCTACAACATTATCAAGGTAACTTGACAGTGGTTGGAAAGATTGATTGGATATATCCAAAACTAGATTCCAAATGTTTTGAAAGAGTCACTCCATTTATTGGTAACATATGTAAGATCTTCTATTGAACGTTTTTGATGGAGCTAGTTATTGCTCAGCGTCTAAAACACCTGTCAATTTCAGAAGGTTTATTTCAAGGTCATATGTATGCAAAAAGAATAGCACAAGGCCCATAGTTGATCCTTGAGGAACTCCGGAGTCTATTCTAACTAAATAATATATAATAATTCCTATAGATCTGTAGATGTTAATTAAAAGTAACATTATTTGTGAATTCTAATAACACTGACGGCAAAACCAAATCTCTAATGAATTTTATGACATTTTATAATTTAAATCAATACAACAATATAATGAACTCTTCAGGTCGTTTATTAGACTTAGTCTTTTCCAACATAAAATGTGATATTGTTCGTGTTCAATGGTAATTGAAGATGCTTATCATCCAGCATTATTAATGTATTTTACGTTCTCTTCATCTTTGAATTATACTAATCTTCCCCCAAGCATGTCCCAGAAAGCATACAATTTCAAAAAAGCCAACTATCCTGAATTGTATAATGCGTTATTAGATGTTGATTGGTCTGATTTGGAGACATTTCATGATGTAAATGAAGCAGTAGAATATTTTTATAGTAAAATATACTCCATTTTAGATATTCATGTGCCTCTTTACAAAAATTACAAAAGAAAATATCCTAAATGGTATACATCTGATATAATTAATAATATTCGGCAAAAATCCAAACATTTTGAGAAATATAAAAAATATAAATCCACACAACATCTTCAGGAATATAAACGGTTAAGACTATTGATTAAAAGCCAAATTGAAAATGCTTATGAAATTTATTTATTAAATATTCAGGCATCTATTACAACAGATTCCAAAAATTTTTGGGCATTTATTCAATCAAAAAAAAATACATCTAGAATACCGGGAAATATGACGTATGATAATGTTGAATATGACACACCTCAATCTATCGTAGACGTATTTGCAACATTTTTTCAGAGTATATATTTGCCAAATTCTAATGCTGAAGATATTCAAGAGATCAGTGCTAGTGAGATATTTAACAACCATTCTGTGAACATTTATAACATCACCATTCCTGAAATTCATACAGCCATTAAAAAATTAAAGAACAAAATGACATCTGGTCCTGATTTATTGCCATCATTTTTAGTTAAAGACTGTTGTAACGTTCTAGCTATACCTTTGTGCATTATTTTTAATCTCAGTTTAAAAACATCAGTATTCCCAAATGCTTGGAAATTAGCACGAATTTGCCCTATTTTCAAAAATGGTGATGTCTCAGATGTAACAAATTATCGTGCAATTTCCCTACTCTGTAATTTTGCTAAGGTTTTTGAGATAGTCTTGTATAATCATATCCACTTGTCAGTTAATGTTCAAATTTCTGCGTCACAACACGGTTTTGTAAACAATCGATCTACTATTACAAATTTAGCTATTTTTACACAGTTTATATCCAACGCTATTGATAAACTGGGCCAGGTGGATGTGATATACACAGATTTTTCAAAAGCTTTTGATCGGATTGACCATAGAATACTTATAAATAAATTAAAATACTTTGGATTTTCCACTCCCTTAATTATACTTTTTCAATCTTACATTTCCAACAGAAAGCAGTTTGTGTCTTACAATGGACATGATTCCAGAGTTATTAATGTAACTTCAGGTGTACCCCAAGGTTCCAATCTTGGGCCACTTTTGTTCTTGCTATTTATTAATGATCTTAGTTACATTATAAGTTCAGAAAATGATGCTGATGATTTAAAGATATTTATGAATATTAACAATTTGGAGGATTGTGCGCAACTGCAAAACAATTTAAATCAAATTCAAAACTGGTGTAGTTCTAATAAACTTAGCCTTAATATTTCTAAATGCAAAGTGGTAACGTTTACAAGAAGGCAATCTAGTATACAGTTCTTATACAATATTGATGGAGATATGTTAGCGCGTTCTGATTCAGTTAAGGATCTTGGCATTCAGTTTAACTCGAAGTTGAACTTTTCTGAACATATTAATGATATCTCAGTCAAAGCAATTAGAATGCTAGGTTTTATTGTCAGAAACTGCAGAAATTTTACCAATATTCATGCTTTAAAAGTCTTATATTATTCATATGTACGTTCAAAACTCGAATACGGATCTTTGGTGTGGTACCCATTTTATTTATGTCATATATCTGCTTTAGAAAATATGCAAAGGAAATTTTTAAAATTGTTGATGTTTAGAGAGGACGGTTTATATCCTGAAAGAGGATATGATCATATATTACTTCTTACCAGATATGATATCAAAAGCCTTGAAACAAGAAGGAAATGCAGTTCAATTTCATTTTTATATAAGTTAATGCACAACGCAATAGATTGTCCAATTTTATTATCTCAATTGTACTTTCTGATACCAAGGCCAAATTCAAGACACAATTTCACATTTTACTGTTCCTATTCTAGAACTAATGTATTAATCAGTAGTCCAATACATGTAATGTGTGACAATTATAATAAGATATCCCACATATGCGATATAAATTGTGATTCGTACAGAAATATATTAAGAGTAGCTAGTAGTAACTTAAATTAATATTTTTTTTTTACTTTGTAGTATTTTATTGTATTATAAACACAATTAATTTTTTGTTTTTTTTGTTATTATCATTAATTCATCAATTATTCAAAATGTTATTCTTACAATCTATTTTCTTTAAATATAATTTGTATGTATAGGTGTGTACTTGCGTACATATATACAGTGTTTTTAGTTTTTGTGTAATTGTTGTCCTATAATTGGGTGTAACCTGTTGGGCAAATAAATTGATTATTATTATTATTATTATTATATTATTATAATAAATATAAATAAACTTGTTGACGCTCTTATTTTTGTTTTCGATTGTGTTGCGATTGAAACTTTATTTTGATATCGCGACCACTTTTTTTAAAGGCACTGCAAAAATTGGGCCTTTACATAGGTTTGTGAAAAATACGAAATGCGAACATTTAGAATCCAATCTTAATAACATTGTCCCAAGCAGACACCTATCGTATAATAAATATTATCCCTGTCATTCTGCGCCAGTGAGAGAACCAACTGCAATAAGATGATGTTACCTTGAGCATTATAGGCAGACAAACTTAATTAAGTGCCATTTTTATTTATCGATCATTGTATGTTAAAGTAATTTTGATTTTTATATAATTAATTGAATCTTCTACAAACCGCAATTACAATCGAGGTGCTTTATTATTATTATTTTCTCCTCTGTTTAAATTTATAATGAAATTATGAGTGAAAGCTTAACTAATTGCGTTGTAATAAGTCAGTGATGATACGTGAAATATCGTGTGTGTAAATTTTGATTGATTTTGAACCTTTTTAATGTGATGACGAAAAACAACATTATTAACTCCTAAGAGTTTGTACCTACTTATTTTTCGATTCAATTCAATTGTTTTATCAACTGCCCAATGAAAGTTTTGGAAAAAAAATATACATAGTTTTTCTGTTATTCTAATCGATTTCTCTTCTAATTTTGAAAAAACTTGATAATAAAATAATATTTATACCTAGTACAGGGTGATCATTTTAAGTTCCTCACTCGATTTTCCTGCATTATTCTTCACCTAGGAAAAAAATTCAAAAACCATACTTGTGTACTTTTTTCCGAGGAATCCGATTTCGAAAAGATAAAAACAATTGAATGCCATAGAAAAAAGTTATGGCCGAAAAACTGAAAAAGAAGAAATATACACCCTGAATATTAATGCGGAAATGGATATGTGACATTTCACTGATTGTAAATGCATATCATATACTTATTTTTCACTTCCGGTTTGACCGGAAATTGCTTTAATTTTTTTATTTTAGGTGATACACCCTGTATATTGAGCTCAGTTTAAAGACCATTTCTTTCTGAATTCAGCAATATATAACATATTATCATTATCTTTCATATTTAATAAGATATTGGGGTTTAAATTAAAAATAACACAAATATATGTTATGAAATAAAATCATCCATGAAAACAAACAAAAGCATTTAAATTATTTTTTATTTATTTCAATAACTAAAGAATACAAGTTATTATGCTATATCTTCTTTTGGTTTTGAAATAAATAAATACTTAATTTAAATGCTTTTGTTTGTTTTCATGGATGACTTTATTTCATACCATATGTGTGTTATTTTAAATTAAAACCCCAATATCTTATTAAATATGAAAGACAATGATGATATGTTATATATTGCTGAATTCTGAAAGAAAAGTTCTTTAAACTGAGCTCAATATACAGGGTGTATCACCTAAAACAAAAAAATTTCAATTTCCGGTCAAACCGGAAGTGAAAAATATGTATCTGATACACATTTTACAATCAGTGAAATGTCACATATCCATTTCCGCATTATTATATTTATATATATATTATTATATATATAGTATATTTTTTCTTTTTCAGTTTTTCGGCCATAACTTTTTTCTTTGACATTCAATTGTTTTTATCTTTTCGGAATCGGATTCCTCGGAAAAAAGTACACAAGTATGGTATTTGAATTTTTTTCCTAGGTGAAGAATAAAGCAGGAAAATCGAGTGAGGCACTTAAAATGATCACCCTGTACATAGGTACTTTAAAGATTCTTATGACGTATTTATTATTTATTTCCTACATATTATGATGGCTATTAATAGTAGATACTAATATCAGGAGAAATATGTTTTAATCGCGAAATTATCAGAACTTCCGGGATTGTCGGAAACGAGGTAGGAAATTATCGTAAATTTGGTATTTTTTTGGTATGCATTTATCAGAGCTTGTTAATTGTTTTTATATTACATATTTTGGAACAGTATATGAGTATAATTTTAGTAAATAATTTTAGGTACCGCAGAATGGTTAGTGAATTTATTTAAATTAATAAAAAACCTCGTCATTTGAGACTAATAAACTTTTGCTGGCTAGTGTTAAGATAATGTCAACTAATTATCATAATAAAAGAACAGAAAGAAAAAATCGATGTTACGTTGCCAAATGTCTCAAGAGTTAATTTCACGAACAAACTTAATTGCACTATTTAGAAAATAACCTCAAATAAAAATGTTATTGATTTAAACTACCTACTTTATATATGCATAAAATATTAACAATAATTTCATTTCGAAACTATATTTAATGAGAAAATTAATCGATTAATGTCGTCAATGTAGTCAATGATAGCAGTCAGTGGTGCAATATTTTAATTAAAACGTATAAAATTACTTCAAGAAACTTTGTTATACTTACTGAATTACATTATTCTATTGAGGGAATTACTAGTTCGAATAACTCAATGCAAGGAATATAAATGTGTTCTTTATTTAACTGAAAGGAAGTATTTCTCAAACTTTTTCAATTGAAATGCAAATAGTACAGAATATGTAACATTTCTTGGTTTCAGACTATATATGCAATATAAAAAGTTTAGAGACGTCAATTGTGCTCATTTTGTGCCAAATTGTGCTGAGAGTCATAAATGTTGTGCCCTTCCTATTATTTAGTAATTCCCAGCACTAAAATAAGTCGCCACCTTGACGTTGCAACTTGCGAGTAATTTAACATTTTAATATGTAGATTTTTGTGCTCATCTTGTGCTAATTTTGGCTATAGACCGGATATTTTGTGCTCGGTTCCATTTTTAGTTACAACCATTAATAAACCGAGTTGCCATCTTGACGCAACGCCATGTGAAAAATTTAATATTCTGATATGTGCTCATGTTATGTTAATTTTTGCTATAGAGCAGATATTTTGTATTAGTTCCATTTATAGTAACGACTATTAATAAAACGAATCGCCATTTTACCGCCACCACTTATGAAAAATGTAATATTTTAATATCTGCTCATTTTGTGCTATATTTTGCTATAGAGCAGATATTTTGTGCTCGGTATCGTTTTCAGTAACGACCATTAATAAAACGAGTCATCATCTTGACGCTACTACATGTGAAACTTGTGATATTTTAATATGTAGTTACTTTGTGCTCATTTTGTGCTAATATTTGCTATAGAGTAGATATTTTGTGCTCGGTTTCATTTCCAGTAACGATCATTAAAAAAGCGAGTCGCCATCTCGATGCTTCGGCTTGTGAAACATTTAATATTTTAATATGTAGTTATTTTGCGCTAATTTGTGCTATAGAACAGATATTTTGTGCTTGGTTACGTTTCCAGTACCGACCAAACGAGCATCATCTTGATGCTACCACTTGTGAAGCATTTAATATTTTAATATGTAATTATTTTGTGCCTATTTTGTGCAAATTTTTGCTATAGATCAGATATTTTGTGCTCGGTTTAATTGCCAGTAACGACTATTAATAAAACGAGTCATCAATCTTGACGCTACAACTTGTGAAATATGTAATATTTTAATATGTAGTTATATTGTGCTCATGTTGTGCTAAATTTTGCTATAGACTAGATATTTTGTGCTCGATTCCATTCCTAGTAACGACTATTAATAAAACGAGTCGCCATTTTGACTTGTGAAAAATGTAATATTTTAATAAGTGCTCATATTGTGCTAACTTTTGCTATAGAGCAAATATTTTGTGCTCAGTTTCTTTTGCAGAAACGACCATTAATAAAACGAGTCGCAATCTTGATGCTACGACATGAGAAACAATTAATGTTTTAATACGTAGTTATTTTCTGCTGATTTTGTGCTACCTTTTGCTGTAGACTAGATATTTTGTGCTCGCCGGTTTCACTTCTAGTAACGACTATTAATAAAATGAGTCGCCATATATTGATAAGACAATAATTAATATTTTAATACTTATGTAGTTATTTTGTGCTCATTTTGTGCTAACTTATGCTATAGACCAAATACTTTGTGTTCGGTTCCATTTATAGTAACGACTATTAATAAATCGAGTCACCATTTTCACATAATATTTTAATATGTGCTCATTTTTTACTAATTTTTGCTATAGACCGGACATTTTGGGCAAACTTGAACTTGACTTGTGAAACATTTATATTTTAATGTGTAGTTATTTTGAGCTCGATTTTTTTTCGAGTAACGACCATTAATAAAACAAAGTCTCCATCTTGATGCTACGACTTGTGAAACAATTAATATTTTAATATGTAGTTATTTTGTGTTCATCTTGTGCTAACTTTTGCTATAGACTAGATATTTTGTGCTCGCTTCTAGTAACGACTATTAAAAAAACAAGTCACCATTTTGACACCACGACTTACGAAAAATGTAATATTTTAACAGGTAGTCATTTTGTGCTAATTTTGTGCTAACTGTTGCTGTAGAGCAGATATTTTGTGTTAGGTTCTATTTTTAGTAACGACTATTAATAGAACGAGTCGCAATTTTGACCCCACGACTTGTGAAAAATGTAATATTCTAATATGTGCCCATTTTGTGCCAATTCTTGTAATAGGACAAATATTAAATTATATATTTTGTGCTCACTTTCGATTCCAGTATCGACCATTAATAAAACGATTAGCCATGTTGACGCCACGACTCGTGAAACATTTAATATTTTAATATGTAGTTATTTTGTGCTTATTTTGTGCTAACTTTTACCATAGAGCAGATGTTTGGGCTCGGCTTCGTTTCCAGTAACGACTGTTAATAAGACCAGTCGTCATCTTGGTACTACGACTTGTGAAACAATTAATATTTCAATATATTATTTTGCGCTTATTTTGTGCTAACTTTTGCTATAGAGCAGATATTTTGTGCTCGATTCCATTTCTAGTAACGACTATTATAAAGCGAGTCGCCATTTTGACGCCACGACTTGTGAAAAATGTAATATTTTAATATTTCCTCATTTTGTGCAAATTTTTGCTATAGAGCAGATATTTTGTGCTCGGTTCCGATTCCATTAAATACCATTAATAAAACGAGTCTTCATGTTGATGGCACAACTCGTGAAACATTTAATATTTTAATATGTAGTTATATTGTGCTTATTTTGTGCTAATTTTTGCTATAGAAGAGCAGATATTTGATGCTTGGTTCCGTTTTCAGTAACGACTATTATTAAAACGAGTCGCCATTTTGACGCCACGACTTGTGAAAAATATAATATTTTATTGTGTTCATTTTGTGCTAAGTTTTGCTATAGAGCAGATATTTTATGCTCAATTCCTTTTCTAGTAACGACCATTAATAAAATGAGTCGCCATCTTAACGCTACGACTTTTGAGAAATGTAATATTTTATTACATAGTCATTTTGTGCCAATTTTGTGCAAATTTTGTGCCAATTGTGTGCTAATTTTTGTTGTGGAGCAGATATTTTGTGCTCGGTTCCATTTCTAATAACAAGACGAATCACCATTTTGATTCCACGACTTGTGCAAAGTGTAATATTTTAATATGTGCTTATTTTGTGCTAAGCATTGCGATAGAACAAATATTTTGTGCTCGGTTTCGATTCCAGTAACGACCATTAATAAAACGAGTCGCCATCTTGATGCTACGACTTGTGAAATAATTAATATTTTAATATGTAGTTATTTTGAGCTCATTTGTGCTAATTTCTGCTACAGAGCAGATATTTTGTGCTCCGTATCATTTCTAGTAACGACTATTAATAGAACGAGTCGCCATTTTGACCCCACAACTTGTAAAAAATGTAATATTCTAATATGTGCTCATTTTGTGCTAACTTTTGCTATACAGCAGATATTTTATGCTCGGTTTCGATTCCAGTAACGACCATTAATAAAATGAGTCGCCATGCACAACTCGTGAAATATTTAATATTTTATATGAAGTTATTTTGTGCTTATTTTGTGCTAGTTTTTGCTATAGAGCAGATATTTTGTACTCGGTTTCGTTTCCAGTAACGACCATTAACAAAGCGAGTCGCCATCTTGATGCTACGACTTGTGATGCATTTGGTATTTTAATATGTAATTTTTTCTATAGAGCTGATATATTGTGCTCGGTTCCGTTTCCAATAACGACCATTAATAAAACGAGTCGCCATGTTGATGCAACAACTCGTGAAACATTTAATATTTTAATATGAAGTTATTTTGTGCTAATTTTTGCTATAGAGCAGATATTTAGTGCTCGGGTTCGTTTATATGTGACGAGAAATGTAATATTTTAATATGTAGTTATTTTGTGCTCATTTTGTGCTAATTTTAACTATAGAACAGATATTTTGTGCAAAACAAGTCGACATCTTGATGTTACTCCATCAGACTCTCCACAAGACTAAAAGACAAATAACAAATTTGGCTACCAATTTGAATTTATAGGTATAATTCAATGGGAGTAGGGGCCTTTGCCCGTCCAGTAGTTGTTTCCTATAATCCTATTTATTATGCACGTTTTAGTCCATCAGGGCTAGAGGTCGCCGCTCTTGGTGCTTGCTTGGCAAGCCGCTATCGGTCGCAGAGACATCGTCGATGTCTCGACTGGTAGTAGCAACTGACCACCAGAGGGATGCACTTATCTCTCACTACTTACTACATAAAACATTACATTTTTCACATGTGAGTCGCAGCGTCAAGATGGCGACTCATTTTAGTGTTGAGCATAACTCAAAAATTGAAGCGGCACAAACATATTATTTTACGGCATAAATTAGCACAAAACATAATAAAATATTAATTTTTTTACAGAAATTTTTTTTATAGAAATTTTGTCGCCTGACCCGGGGCATTTGACAAATTGTTTAGTTCGTGCGTCTATCTGAGTGTCTTAAATAATATCTCAAACTTGTTGAATAAAAGTATTCCCATAATTTGCGTCCTTCCTGTATCCTACCGAAGGTAGACATAAATTAAATGGTCTTACTTGGTAAGGCTAAATATAAAGTACCGTTAAACCTGAATAAAAAAACAGGAAATGTCGCTGAGAGTTATTTAATTACCATACCTAATATTGTGAGAATATATTCCACTGCATTTAACTTTCAGCCGATGAACACTTTTCCCACATTAATAAGTAAAGAAAGTGTGAGTATTACTTGCAATATTTTCAATAATCAAAAGCCATCCATATAAGGAACAATATTAAGAGGTCAAATGTGATGTAGTAGTAAATTAAAATGTACACAGTGTGTCGACAAATGGGCCCATCAAGATATTTTCAGTTATCAGGCACCTTCTCTGAACTATTAAAAACAAAAATCAGATATAAAACGTAAACGCCAGTTATATACGGATATTTTCTGTAGATGTATAAATCTAGTTCATAGCTGTGCTGTAATGGATACAAATATATAGTGGGAGCTGAGACGATGCTGGCATTTCCTTAATTTAAAAAATGTCAAAGTGTCAACCAACATTTAAAATTTCGATTTCCGCAGTAAAAATTGACTGGCCATATAACGGCAGGATCAAAGAATTGGAATAAGCTCGCAGCCATTCCCAGAATATTATCTTCGTATTATAGTTGAGGTGT
Source organism: Rhagium mordax (assembly GCA_963680705.1). Taxonomy (NCBI): domain Eukaryota; kingdom Metazoa; phylum Arthropoda; class Insecta; order Coleoptera; family Cerambycidae; genus Rhagium; species Rhagium mordax. Next base: position 10,689,179 of record OY796658.1, on the reverse strand, counting down.
CGTAACCTTTCTCTTATAAAAATAAAACAATATCCTATTAAAATGTCATAAAATGTATTTATTACGTTCCTTATACTGCGGAGTATACATTTTCGGAGGTTAAATTATGGTGACCTTTGTTAATGTGTATGCATAAAATCGGTGTCGATGTTCTTTGATTTATTACCTTGTTCAAGTTTAGGTACAGTTTTTAATATCCTTGCTAAGTTATTATTAATTTTTTTAAACGGCGGAACGTATTTACATAAATGTTACGGTTAATAATTCCAAAAAAAAAAAAATCAGCACTGCGTCATTTTAAACAAGAAATATTTTTGGGCGTTTTTATTTAAAAAAACCAAAATCTACCATCATTATCAATAATTATTAATCTATAGGTTAAGAGATGAAAAAATTATTTTTCAGACATATCACGTTGGTAATAATGTGACACATTTATTTTATTTTTATTCTGTTATACTCAATTATTGATAAATTGATGAAATTTATTAATTTGTCCAATGCATAAAAATATCAAATACAACGAACTCGACACTTTTATCATCTTCACAAATATTAAAAGACCATTAATTAGCAAAGAATTAACAATAAAAGAGACATAGCTGCAAGTTTAGAGTAAATTTGAATTTAAAATTACCTGGCATACTAATTAGATACGCCGAACAAAAACTTAATTAATTAACAGGTTCATTAACATTATTTCATCTCCTAGTCGGATACAGTAATTAAATTATTCGTCGAATGTATTTCCCGTACAGATATGAGATGGATAAATTGACTAATGAAACATTTAATGTACTTTTAATTTACCCAGCGGACGGAATAAGCCGAAAATTTATCGGGAAAATTGGTGACTGGTATGGTTCTTTTTTATTTAAGTTCTATAATTTGATTACTTTAACAGAATCAGAACAGAGAAATTGCATTCGTCCAAAATCTTAATCGCAGAATGAGTATTAATGAATTTGTAATTTATATATTTAAGCAGTATATTTTTCTATTTAGTTATTAGATTTAATAAAACCGACAAAGTAACAGACACGCAAGAAAGTATCATGTCCAGCAGACTAGACCACCACACCATACTTTCATGTATTCTGATACGCTAAATTCGAATTTGAAGTAAGATTTGCTCCACCGAGTGACATTTTTTAGTCTCAAAGAATTACTAAGAATTCTTCAAAGTTCCATTTTTCTTTTAGATATTATTCTTGCTTATCGAAAGGAAACGAAAGCACATTGTATTTTGAGTCCCTGAATCTGATATTGAAATCGCTCTTCCACACGACTGTTTCTTTTTAATTTTAAAAAATATCATAAATCACTAGCACAACATAATTTTTCCAAAAAATGTTCAAAAATAGCTTAGAAATCCGCAAATTCCACGTCACTAATGTTCTAACCTCAAAAAATTATAGCTTAAAAAAACCGGGAAACCGAACTAAAAAGTAAAAAATAAGAATGAAGTGATTGACAAAAAACAATATTATTGTAAAAAAACGTGGGGTGCATGATATCAATTGTTTTAGATATTTCATTAAAGTAGAGTTACCACCCCACGCTTTTTTACAATAAAATTATTTTTTGTCTATCACTTTATTCTTATTTTTTACTTTTTATTTCGATTTCCCTTTAAAGCGTGTTTTTTTAGTTTTTTTTTAAACTATAATTTTTTTTATACTTATTTCTGATCTCAAATTTTTTTCAAAATTTTTTAATTCAAATTTTTTTTAAATTTTTCATTTCAAAATTTCTACAAAATTTTTTAAATCGAATTTTTTTGGCCTTTTTCAATTCAATTTTTTTTCTAAATTCAAATTTTTTTTGTAATTTTAAGAATCAAATTTTTTCAAAATTTTTGAATCTAAATTTTTTTTTTAATTTTTGAATTCAAATTTTTTTTTTACATTTTTCAATTCAAATTTGTTTACATTTTTCAATTCAAATTATTTTCAAAATTTTTCATTTCAAATTTCTTTTTCTATGTCGATAAAGAAGGATAACATTTACCGTCATTCTGTAGATGGCATATGCTTAACCTGGAAAATTATTTTTATTTTATCCTGATGGTCCTGGTAAGGACATTAGGACAAAGTTATAAAATTATTCTATTGTCATCGATCCTTGATAAGTGTACAAAATTTCAGTTTAATCTGAAGTTTTGAAGTGGGTGAAAATCTCGTTGAAAAATTCCGTTACATACAAACAAACATACAGGTGAAGCTAATAAAAACGTGTTAAAAAAATAGTGATTATAAACTATGCGCGATAGTGCTCCCGTTATATATTTTCATCAATTTTATTTATACAAAAATTAACTCATATCTGTGGTAAAGTACTCTTTTATTTTCGAAACAGCTGTGCAATGACTTTCTCTTTTGTTTTTTTTCCTTGTTTTGGTCTTCGTTTTTTTAGCATCCAACAAAAGTCAGCCAAAATTGAAGATAGGGGACCTTAACTTCGTGCCAATATTGAGAGATCCAATTTTGATTAGAAAAATGGATACTGAAAAATGGCATGGCTTTTCCAAATGTTGATGGAAATTTTTTGAAAAATCATAAATGTCAGAATTACGAATAGTCGCCAAAATGGTTGAAAATTGGAATGATTTATTAATTTGAATATGCCTTTTCTTGTTTTTCTGCAATTTTTTATTAAAAAATTGTGACCGGATGGAGCAAATCTGACAACAGATTTGAATTCAGAGCATTAAAATACATAAGAGTTTCTGATCCTGATTTTGAAAATTGTAAATATTCAACTATTTACCCGTTCTACGCACGTTGATATTTCTCCGATAATTTATACATTTCTCTTACAGAAAAATACACAATAAAATCTGCTATTTTTAATTTTAAAAGAATACTTCCCTGTAACTTTAAACTGCAATTACCACTAAATACGTTAATTTCTTAGCTAAAATATACCTAAAGAAACTGTAGTAAATTCTCTACTCTCAAGCCGTAAACCAGCTCCTACTCTAACACTCTCTGAGTCTCTAGAAGAAGTTCTAAGCTTCGTTTCTCTACACTGTCATGTTTGTTTAGGCACCACTAATATATGAATGCTAATTAAACTAAATTGTAACGGTAAATACTATTCTATATGCTACGTTAATTTTGGTTTTTAAGCTACTACAGTATGTTTCATGTTTCTGGTTGAAAATACTAAATCTATAAACTACTATAAATATGGCTGAAAATCGCTCGGTTTATCGGATTAGTCCGATCATATATTTTTAGATAACTACTATTAATTCATATATATATTTTATCATGGCTACTCAAAAAGTAGTACAGGACTTGTAATTACTTCAATGAGAGAGAAAGATCTACCCAGATTCCATAGAGGTGAACAGAACCAGACGTTGTCAGGATCTCTAAAATTTCCTGATTTAAAAATTTTTTTGATTTTTTGTTTTCAAAGACAAAAGTTCAAGCTATTTATTTTCTATAGAGAAAAACTGTTTTTATTAGGCTTTGCATATCTGAAAATCCCTTAAATTTTCAACTGTTTTTCTCTACCTGTCAAGAAGTTACAGGACTGACGGAATTTTTGTCGTACCCTATATATTCGATATAAAAGATCAACGATTACAAACCCCACTAGTGATTTAGTGGTGCTTACTAAGGATTTTGGATCATTCACATACATCTAAGGTTGCGTCCTTAATTATCCTTGCTAACGGCACGTCTCAATGAGACTGTTAAAGGAGCTAATTGATCACGTGTTTCGTGTTTAGAATCATTCATGAAAGCTCTCTACGAACATTTACCCAGTATCCAGCAAATTTATTCGTTCCTATTATTATAATTGACTATTTGTAATACATTTTTTGTACTAGAAATTTTTAATGCATATAAAAAGAGTAAAAATATGTCCTTTCCAAAAAGCTTGTACATGCATAAAGATTACCCAAAAATTAATTCCCTTTTGCAGGCAAATCTGAGTATGGTCATTACAAATTCCATTTTTTGTGTAATCAGGAGGCCGTTCAAAAAATGTTCCCATCCCAAAATATTTACTTCAGGATTTTACATTTTTTTTTTTGTTTCAGAGAACTCCCGCCAATAAACCGAGCGATTATCAATCAATATAACTGGTAATAATTACGTACAAAATGGTACACATGGCAACAATGTCGACTTACCTGGTCCTGTGGAGATCAAGTAAGCATGGAACAAACAAAACAAAGTGCAATCAGGCCGCGATATTCAGTCAGTTGAGTACCGGCTCAGGTAACGCATTTCACATTAGTTACCTGTTCACCTGTTAATCCGTTTACATTGGTACCCTACCAAAACAAAGTGAAATATCACCCAACAAGTGTTAACAACTAGTGACAAGTGATTTGAATTTTTTCAGGTGTGTATTATTTTTTAGGGTTTAAAAAATTGATTGTAAAATTAACATTATTTTGCGTTATAATAGAAATTCAAAATTGCGAATGTCTATTTTGAAAAGCATCTAATTAGGTATGCAGGTCGTGTAGATACAGCTTGTGTGCATACGATAAGTCGTTATGTCATTTGGGTAAGTTACAAGTCGTTGATGGTGCTATGAATTTTCATTTATTACACATATTTCCGATGCGTGCAGTAGCCGTAATCCGAAAGAAATAAAAGAAAAGTGGAGACAAAATGTCTCGCAACGCAAGGATATTTAAATAAAAAATTTCAGTGATTTTCCGGGTTTATATCGCTGAAAATTGTTATTTCGAATAGGAATATATCTGATTCTTTCAGACTTGTTGATTTAGGTCACGTCAGTGTTGAATGTTGGTTGACAGTTATTAAAATTTCAAAGATTTCTTCAGACATTTTCATAAATATTGGATTACTGTTCCTAAAATAATTATACAAAATGACAGATCTTGTGGTTTGATTATATTACTTAGGAAAAACACACGACAGAATTTTATTAAATATTTCGGCAACTTAAAGCAATTATGATACCACTTATGATAAATTGACGGTAGCGGTAAAACTTTTAAGGTACATCGTTGAAAGAATACTTCAACAAATATTTATTCAACGATAAGCGATAATATATATTTATTTACACGGTGTTCTCAAAAGTGACATGTTCCTTTTAATACTCGATAGTATCGAATTAAATTATACGCCTGAGGATCACTCTGGTGAAAAATTAGTTTGATAATATTTTTAATTCTGAGGCCGGTCCTGTAACCCATGGAGATTTCATCTTTCATTTATTTTTTGGCTATCTATGGGGTTTTAAACTATTTTATTGCTGTTGTGTTTTAAAATAATAAATATACACATCTGAAAATTATTTGCAGATTTTCTACTCCCAAATGAGGAAGGAACATGCTGGTAGTAGAAAAAAGCATTTTTTCTACTACCGTCTATATAAGTGAACTTTGTACCCCTAGCAACACGCGTGATAACGAAAGTAAACATTCGAGTTACCTGGTTGCTAGCTACGAAAGTTAAACTTTCGCAGCCAGGACAGAAAAGTAAAAAAAAACTTCCGATCTTTCAAGGAAGTACGCCAACATTACATTTTCGCCGATTTCCACATCATTTTTGTCGGCACACCATTTTAAAAACACAATCGATATTGGCAGCTTCTTATATCCCATTTTCATCGCCACAAACATATTTGTTTATTTCAGTTTGACACTACCACAAATTAAAATGTTTGACATAAACCTCGATGACAGATAGCAATTGCTACGTTGCCATGGAAACAATTTTCATAGACGGCCTCCTAAGTCCTAAACTATAAAATTTATTAAAAACGTCATATTATAATTTCACGAAATAAATAGTTTTAAATTATGAAATACCATAATATCTTTCGGTAGTAGAAAAAATATAATACATTACACGATGCGAAAGCTCTTTCAGGTGCTCGGTGTTTTTTGAAAGCTCTCGGCTTCGTCTCGACCTTTCAAAAATCACCTCGCACCTAAAAGTAAACTTTCGCATCTAGTAATGTAAATAACTATTCTTTTTAAATTATTATTAACAGGAGCCCAAATTTATTAAAATATTATCCTACAAAATATTTTTCATTTTCTATTTAGTGAACACGATTGTTAAGACCCATCCTCATTAAACAAACATTTAGCGATATTTAATTTAAGTTCTATTTACAATATTTCCCATTTAGGCATTCATTTGCCAAAGTAAGAAATTAGAGAGAAAGAAATATAAAATAATTTTGATTTTATGTGCTTTATATCAATGTGGTCAACTGTACCTCGGTCGATTTTTTTTTCATTTGTTTTTATAATTTTGCCGCGGCATCCCCAAAATAATTTCATTTTTACGCACCTTTTCTAGCTATATTTTTTTAAAAGCATTTAATCAAATCAATCAAATACGACCGTATTTTCCAATTTTTTTCCAAACGTTGGACAGAAATTCCAGGGATATTTGTCAGATTTCTCTCAAATGTTCGCCTAATATTTAACAATTTTTAGCAACCTTTTGCTCAGTGTGGACGGGCCTTTAGTGTTTACGTAATTTTACTGCATACGCAAAACGTTCAACAAAATAAACAATAAAATAATATCCATGGCCAGCTTCCCCTTCCTTTAATTCTGTTTAAATTTTATCTTGTTTTGAAATATTATTAACGGAATTATTTTATTATTTTTGTGCGCGTTTCAATTTTTAGAATTGTTATGAAATATGGCAGCAAATATAATATATTAATACGTAATAAAACCACGTATGCAATAATATTCTATTATTAAATGCAAATAAATAAATTTTTTATCATAAATTAAGTTAGCTCATTATATAATACACAATGTATTCAAAACAATATTTTAATAAATCTGTTAATTGATGTTATTCAACGAGATATTTCTTATTATTTCATATTTATGGAGCGTAGAATTTATATCAAACAGCATTTCCTGAATGCATGCACGCAGTCAAGATAAATATACCTACTTATTAATTACAAGAGGAAAATATTGCATGACAGGTGAACACTAGCTTAGTTGAATGGCTTTTGACATAATCACTTAGAATATCAAATCGCTGCCGACGCAAATTTTGTTGAGCAATATCCATTTAAATACCATTAAAGTGCAATTGAAATGATAACAGTTGAATCACCAATCATTAGTAAAATTCAATTTTCGATTAATTCTAAGGTTTTTATAGTTTAGGTTTAGGTAGATAGTACAAGAATTAAAGTTATTGATGGTAAGTAGAGCGGTTAGTTAAAATTGATCAATTCCGCATTTCCACTACTCGCCTTCTCTCGTCATTTTACTCATTGTATCTCGAGCGTTGATTCACACGCAATTTGGTAAAAATTGATCCACAAAAATATTTCGCCTTGTTGGGTAAGGCATCAAGTTCTCTAAAGTCAACTTGCTAATAGTGTACAAGTTTTTCGAAAGTCATTTGCGCAGAGAAATTCTTATAGGCGTTCCTCGTTTCTAGATGAGGAAGAATATTTTTAACTGAAAAACGGGGAAAATGTAGTAATGAACAAAAATAACTATTTCAAATAAAATATCAATTTCTTTAAAATAACTTTTTCTACGAGCGTGCGGAAGGTACTAACTTTATGCACGCTTTATGGTGCGTAAAGTTAAAATTTTCGCACTAGTGCGTAAAGTGTTTTTACTTTACGTACTAGTTCGTAAAGTAAAAAAGTAAACAATTGCATATTAGAGCACCTATATTAATCATTTTATTTTAAAAACGTTAAATATGGCTATTTAATTTTATGTGGTCCATTTATTTATTATCACGGTATATTATTATAACGTATACCTATTCTCAGTATTCTTTACCAAAATGTTTGAATTTTTTATAATTCTGAAGTTTTATTTATATTCTCAAGACTTTGATTAGTTTCACTCATTTAAAATTAAGTAGGCTATAGAAATATTATGATTTTTAAATGACATATTAAGTTTAGACGTAATAGGTAAGTTTTGACGTTTTGAAATGTTCACATTATTATTAGATAATTTAGGTCTAGTTCGGTAGTACCTAGAGAAAATATTGTATGCAATTCGCGCGTAAGATGAGCTTTGTTCACTTTTGGGATTGTCAAAATTCCCATTCGTAAAAAATATCACTTTACGCACTTGTTGCATAAATAGCTATTTTTTAAATAATTCCAAATTAAAAAAATAAATCTGCCTATTTAGAATATCATAAACCTGGAATTGGAAAAATTACCTGATATAACAAGAAAAATTACCTGAAATAACAAGAAAAATTATATTTTAAAAATTCCCAGGTATAGGATGCAATCGTGGCAATTAAAATTTGGGAGCATAATATTTATAATTATTTATAAAAAACAACAAAAAGCATTAAACAGGCTAATGGATTAATTTAAATAAATTCTTCCGCCTTTTTCGATAGCGGTTTTTGGTATTTCATTATCATCATTTAACGTTCAATAAACTTGCTGTTTCTTGATTTAACGACATTAAAGTTTTATTGCAAATTATATAAAACGAAAAAACGCTCATTTGGTAGCCGTTACTTAAAGTACAACTCGAAATTCTCACTAATGATTCCTGATCTAAATAAAACAATTATGTATAGGTAATTTAAGAATTCCATTATCCGTGCAAAACCGGTCATAAATATTTTATTTTATGTAATCAGGATAATCGCGATTAGGTGATAATCTGTACACAAAAATATTATTTTTAGCAATTATATTACGAACAATATGTGACTAAATATTAACTTAATGCATGAAATCTAGTTGGAAAATTGAATATTGTTTGCGGTTGGCGTCATTAAAATGTACTGTACCGGAAGTGTAAAGAAATAATGATTTTGGTAGCTTCAAAAATTAAAGGTCATCGACTAAGTATTTAAAATTAGTTAATAATACTAAAATTGTACAATGCGTTATGTGTTCATATTAATATTATTAAAAAGTTTGTTCTACTCAAAAGTAAATTGAATTAATAGATAGAATGTACTAAATAATGCCAGTAACATTTCCGTAAGCTTATAAATTGGCCATTTTGGGGGTAAAATAATAAAATCTGAATTTTATCTGTTTTAAAAGTTGTTTGTCTACTGTTTATTTCATGTTTTCGCTTATAACTTTACAACAATAGAATTTGGGTTAAAAACACTTTCATACTTATTTATACTTCGTTTATACTCTATTAAATTAAGCATAAAATGAGATGGCCCTTTTCTCTACGATTAATTAAAGTCGAAATACAGTCTCTTGAAGTTAATAGGAAAAACATCCTAAAGAAGTTTTCTGTTAAAACTTTCGTTTCTGCTCAATAGTCAAAAATAAAATAATATAAATTAAAGCACACTGTGCAAGGAGAAAAATGAGCTTGGCTCAACATCCTACGGGAAATAGTTTCGGAGATACACAAGATCAAAGTTGAGATTCCTGACTTTTATGCATCTGACTAAAACTAACTTTTTTTAACAAACAAGAAGAGCACTACTTCATCTTTCAACCACAAATAGAAGTAGAGATTTTGTTGACTCCAGTAACTGGAACTTTTATATTTTCGCTAATTTCATTTTTACACGATTTCTCTGTCCTGCGGCAGATGCAACGTAATTCTAAGAATAGAAATATCTCACAGGTTTAAAATTGAAACCAATTTATATTTATTACACAATTTACTGAAAATAGATGAAAAAATAAAGCGAAAACAAGATAGTTTTCAGAATAATCAAAAACTAAAATGTTGCATCCAAATGCACTTGATTAAATATAGTTCAGTATATACAGATGAAACGTCAATCATTTGTTTTAAAATTTCACGCCATTAAACAATCTTGTTTAGTTTCACCGAATTTGCGCAAACATTCGTATCCTTTCTGGTTTTAAATTTATGAAGTAGAAAGTTTCTGCTTGTAATCAAGTCTTCTCAATATGCAAGCGTCAGGGTGCGCCATGAAATAAATACATTTTAACTAACCAGAACGGTATAGGTATAATCAATGTAACAGCTCGTGATCTGTTTTAAAATATACGTTGTTGCCAAAAATTTATACAATTTAGAAACATATGTCAATAATGTTAAATATACTATTTTAAATTTGTATACAATGCTGTATAGTACCTATATTTTAGATTCTCAGAAAATAAGTGTTTCCTTTTCTTATATCTTAAATAAAATGTTGGATTGTTTTGGGCATACTTTGGTAACCGATCGTCGCAGACCATAATTATGAGAATCATGCTTCTGGTGAAATTTTCTCATAGAAGAAAAACTAACAACTGCCTCGTAATCTTCAGTCCTATTTAGTGAACTCCTTACGATAACTAGAATCAAGTTGAGGAGGATGAGAAGGAAGACAGCCATGATTTTAGATTTCGATTTGATATCGTCAAATGTTTTTCGACGGCTGCTTGAAAATTCACAAAATACTGATCAAAATCTAGTTGATTCAATCTATTTATTGTATACTCCCAAATAGTTCCTTCTTAAACCAATAGCATGACGCCTGGAAGAGCAACATGATCCTAGATTTTTGTCAAGCATTGAAATCGACTCCATATATTCTGATTACCTTTGACTTATCCAAAATTCTCGTGCATACTGCCTGGCACAACTGCTCACAATCCATTATGTACCTACTTATCTTGTTCTGTATCTGTATCGCTATATTTTTTCTACGAAGAAATAAACTGTATTTAATAACATAATTAAACAGGGAGAAACGGATCGTAAAATATAAATATTTTTATGGAGGTGATAATAGTAATCACCATCACGATAGGTTGATAACACGCTTAAGTAAAATGTTTAATATACAGGGTGATTCACGAGGAAAGGGACAAAATGTTATGGTAGATAGAGTTCACTTAGGTGAATTAGAAATGACAATAGAAAAAAGCCTGAGCCTTTTTTTTATTGGTCTACAGGGTGATTTATGAGTTTTGCTCAATAATTCTTAAGGTAATATCTGTTAAACTAATCACTAGAATCAGCTCGTATTGTGGGTATATAATATACTATTAATTGTCAATTTACATGCATAATCAAAGACAGAAAATTCCAGGGCCGGCTCAACTAATTTTTATTTTTAGGGCTCCTATGAAAAAATTCACCCTGTGTACGTGATTTTTAAATTCTAATACTGAATTATGAAACTACATACAAAAATGATCGAGAACATGTCTTTTATTGTTTTGCCACACTTTGGGCGAATTTTAAATAAACGATCAATTTTCGCCAAAATCGAAGTTCTGCACAAAATAAATTTATAAAATTACATTTTCTCTCTTATTTAAACTAAAATATTTGTTATACAAAATTTGGTGATTTCATGTTTGATTAATAAGAAATAAATAATCAAAAATAAATAATTTCAACATTAGATTAAGTAATTTCTATTTCTGAAGTTTGTGTGAAAAATATCAGTCTGTATACATTTTTCTCAAATTCTGATAATAAATTATGGAACTACATTAAAAAAAACCGCTGCCAATTATGGGATCAAAACTTCCTCACCGTGTAGTGGAGTTTATAACAAAAGTAATTTTTGACGTATTTTGTTTTTTGACGCATTTTGTTTTTTTGTACGTATTTTTGGCGTATTTTGTGTATTTTAACATTTGGACACAATATTATAATGAGTTGTATATCAGATCCTATTTATAATCTTTCATCACGAATACATTTTTTTGTAAAGTTAGAAATAGAAATGTTGGGGTCCGGTAGACCCCATCCAGTGGACCGATTTTGCTCATCAACGAACTCAATCTTTTCCTTGACCTCTAGAACGTGTGTACCAAATTTGAAAGCTTAATTTCAAAAAAAAGAAAATTTTTGTGTATCGTCATAATTCGTCGAGAATCATCCAGAAATGCAATAAAAATTTTCAAAATTTTTTTCACGAATACATATCTTCCTCACTTTTGGTGAGGAAGTAATTAATGAAATTGTTTATTTTTTTTATCACAGTACATCAATAAACAGAACATTAACAATCCTGTCGTTATTATATTAGGAAAGCCGTAGGAAATTTAATTTTACGACAAAGAAAATGTAGGGAGGCAGAAGGCTTTCATTTTGAAAATAAGTTATAAGGTTTTATGTTCTGTGAATTTGTTGTTTATAATGTTCTGTTTATTGATGTATGTATTGTGATAAAAAATAAATAATTTCGTTAATTTTTAAATGTAGTTCCACAATTTATTATCAGAATTTGAGAAAAATGTATACAGACTGATTTTTCACAGAAACCTCAGAAATAAAAATTACTTAATCTGATGTTGAAATTATTTATTTTTGATTATTTATTTCATATTAACCATGCATGAAATCACAAAATTTTGTATAACAAATATTTTAGTTTGAATAAAAGAGGAAAATGTAATTTTATAAATTTATTTTGTGCAGAACTTCGATTTTGGAGAAAATTGATCGTTTATTTAAAATTGCCCAAAGTGTGGCAAAACAACAAAATACATGTTTTCGATCATTTTTGTATGTAGTTTCATAATTCAGTATTAGAATTTAAAAATCATGTACACAGGGTGAATTTTTTCATAGGAGCCCTAAAAATAAAAATTAGTTGAGCCGGCCCTGGAATTTTCTGTCTTTGATTATGCATGTAAATTGACAATTAATAGTATACTATACCGGGTGCCACAGGATACTGGCTCACCCCTATATTTCCTTTATTTTTTAACTTATACATTTGAAATTTGGGAGGCATAAACTACCGTTTAAAATGTATTTCTGCACATTACAAACACTATGGTACCACTTCCGGTTTATCCGGAAATTACCTCAACTTTCGATTTTTTAATGGAACACCCTGTATATTTTTACATATTTGGATGCAGGGCAACATTCTGCATACACCATGTAAGTTTCGCGAATTTTTGAGCCGATGTTCAATTTTTTCAAACATTTTAAGAAATCCGTGAAAGTCCGGATTTTATACTTTTAAACGAATGAAATAAAATTGAAAATAAATAGCACAGATATGAAATAGATATCAATGAAATCGGAAAGAAAATTATAATTTTTCAAACACTATGAGCCACCACCTTCCCATTTGAAAAAAAAAAGTTTTCGATAAAAAAGTGATATGTTCAACTTTGGAGGCTTCGCAAACAGTTGTTGGTGAAACGAAAAGAAAAATTATATTTTTCCCTTGAAGTTTACCTACCGTATAACGAATTTTGGAATTCCAAAGCACTCTAGACGGATTTCTTAAGATGCTTGAAAAAATTGAACATCGGCTCAAAAATTCGCGAAACTTACATGGTGTATGCAGAATGTTGCCCTGCATCCAAATATGTAAAAATATACAGGGTGTTCCAGTTGAAAATCGAAAGTTGAGGTAATTTCCGGATAAACCGGAAGTGGTACCATAGTGTTTGTAATGTGCAGAAATACATTTTAAACGGTAGTTTATGCCCCCCAAATTTCAAATGGATAAGTTAAAAAATAAAGGAAATATAGGGGTGAGCCAGTATCCTGTGGCACCCGGTATACCCACAATACGAGCTGATTCTAGTGATTAGTTTAAAAGATATTACCTTAAGAAGTATTGGGCAAATCTCATAAATCACCCTGTAGTTCAATAAAAAAAGGCTCAGGCTTTAATAGTCATTTCTAATTCACCTAAGTGAACTCTATCTACCATAACATTTTGTTCCTTCCCTCGTGAATCACCCTGTATAGAGGAAATTATGTTAGCATATTAAATTTGCATATTTTTTATGCAAAAATCTACGTAAAAAATATAAGTTTTGAAAAGCGTCATAACAAAATAATATGTTAAAAAGGAAAGTATAATTTTAATTCCACAGAAGAATGCACATAAATAGCATGCTTCTAGCCATTATCCTCTCCATACTGTTCATAAATAACATAAATTAATATTAAAACCATTAAAACGGTATTAGTTTAACTTTGGTTTAACTAACAGAGTGCTACGTATGTATTTTAAAAAATGATTTCTATAATGATATATTTCTAGTGTGGTTGTTTAAATTAATCCTTGACGCAATTATTTTTAAAGACATTTAACCCATTCGGGTGTATTAAAATTAATATCACTTTCGAAGGTCCAAATGTAATCGAGTAGGTGGAGAAATACAAAATATGGAAAATGTAACTTAGACGAATATCTAATTAAATAATCACTACTAATTACGAATAAATATCAAATTTATTTATCGGTTACATAATAGTTACAGGCATACCTAGACCTACATAAATGGGAATGAAAAGACTTGTAGGTGCCTCAGAGTCAGTGTCATTATCACCTTCAACATTAATAATAGTTCGTTGACATGTGATATTTCCTTTGACCCATATGATTTAATAAATTAAATCGCTTTGGCATCGTATGGAACCAATATTTTCTATTACTCAGCCTCTAGTAGAATAGTGAATACAGGAAAGACGTTCTTACAAAAATTGCAAAATGCCTCATAATAAACGCTGATACTTATTAGGAATTATTTCCATTCATAATCAGTATTACTATAACTGCATAGCATATTTCAACCGTGCAAGGTATAATGAAATCTAATTTCAAGAAAATTCCTTACTTAATTATTGGGTATCTCAAAATTGCTTTTTATACAAATTTTAATTCAAAATCCACTCACGTTGAATGGCAAGTAGGAATTGATCCAAATAAAAAACTTCCTCATTATTTCTATAATAAATTGAATTTATTTTGCAACGTGTGAATATTTTCGCAACCAAATATGTTTTCAAATTAGAAGATGATCTCTTCAGTTCTTCTGAAAATAGTTTTTATTTATTTCTACGAGAATAATTAAATCCAATCAACACTTCACAAATACGATATTGTGATATTTATTGTAGGTGATTTTACGCTTCAAATTATAGTAGTTGATAAATTGGTTTATTATTAGAGTCATGTAATCTTCCGGATGATTTTACTAAATTATCTCGCCCACGGGTCAGGTTGTTCAGTCGTTGAAGGTTAACCAAACTATTACCTATTTTAAAATTGTAAAATTATGTATGAGCTTTGCAGAAAAAAGTTTCTTTTCAAAATAAGAAGTCAAGATTTCTTAATGACATTAACCCAGTTAAACATTTTGGTAGTTACAGTTTTTCTTATGAATAATAATTTATTACCAATAGTCGAAATAACAATCTCTGTCTACCCTTTCCTAACTCATGAGAACGAAAGTTTTATTAAAGAGGACGTTCTACTAAGTGCATTCGGATAGACATGAGCAATCTGCTTCGAACGTCTTAGCTTTAGAGTAGGTGATTTGAGGGTTGGACACCCTGTACCTCATTTTTATCACCTCTCATAAGTAAAGTCCAATGAACATGTATTTATCATTCATCCTATACGACCTAAAAGAAACTTGGAATTTCCAGTTCTAACTGCACTTGCTTAAAAAAGGTAATTAAAAAACTTACGTAATATGCGTAAATAAATAATTCATTACATTGTGTATTAAAGCATCAATTAAATGTCATAAAAAGAGGGTTATTCAATATTTACGTAATAAGAGAACATGCTCAGTTGTTTACTGGATTTTTTATAGAAAATGTTATTTAATAAACTACTTTCGATTTTCAATAAATACATGTACTTAAATAATAACCCACAACAGGTCAGTTTTTATGCATATATTATTATGCAGCAAACTAAAATATTAATAATTGTGTACAGTGTTTTACGTAACTATGCAAGTTTGACGTAGTGCAATTGCAAATACTTTACATATCTTAATGGTAGCTGATCTGCATAATGAGTCAATCAGGTATTTTGAAAAATATATAATTTCCACATAATTTCTGTGTAAGCTCGTATTAGTTATGTAAACGTTAGATCCTATAGTGTGAAACTGTAATGTTCAATAATTTACCCGACTGTAATTTCGTAAATGAACCATTTAAAAAAAATTCTTGCAGATGACTATGAAAATTTACTTCTGGATCTATCCTGCATATAATTCTGAAATAAAAAATAAACATGTATTTATTATACTTCTTTAGCTGTGCCATAACATCTCTAAAAATTAGTTACATTGAAACCAATCTATTTATATAAAAAATAAGAATAGTAATTTTATTTAAGTATACTCTTTTTAAATAAATATGTAGGCTAATATAAAAATTGTGGGCTAAGAGTTAAATTTGGCTTACAAATTGAAGTAAAAACTGTTTAATGTTCTGAAACATCAAAGAGAGCAAGTAGGTTACAATCGTTTCTACGTAAAAATTCTATATTTTATACTTTTAAAATAAAGTTTAAAATTAAATACTTTGTATATCTGCTTTCACTACTGGGTGTTTAATGCATTGTTCTTCATCTAAATAACTAAGTCTAATTATTATTTATGTAACTATTTTTATGTTATAGAATAGAAGAATTATCAAGCATGAATATTAACAAATACATTTCTGAAATTATTTGTTATTGCACACTATTGTAAGTCTGAGGATTATTTATTTATTATGTATGTAACAATTATCTTAAGTTCAAATAAACTACACTAATGTACCCTCACTCTATCTAAACTGCTCCTACTAAATAAAGAAATAATGTTAAAAGTGCCTATTCTGTAAAAATGCAATTGATGTTAACAGCAACATTCTATTTCCGAGATATATTAAATAAATGCATGTAACCATTTCTTTGTAATGACTTACGTGTATATTTAAATTTAAAAATTTTTGATGAATGGTTTTAAGTAGTTGGAAAGGACTTTCTGGTATATAACTAATTGAATAACAAACATAATGTAAGACAAACAATACGCCTTTAAGACAAACAATATTCCTATTGTTTGTCTTACATGTAAAATTACGAAAGTACCTAAATGTGGGTTATTTTATCATTTAGTATTATTGGAAATACCATTGTAAGTAATTTCGTTTATATTCTGCTTATGCTTAATTGTAATAATATTGAGGTAATACTCTCATTTACTAGAAATGTTTTAAATGTTCTATAAAATACTGAGGTCACTTATTATAATTTCAATTGTGTAAAATTCCTAGGCACATTATAGAATACTAAATAATAAAGCTTTAAATTCAACTAGGCGTTGTATAAAATACTAAGAAGTTTATTAAAATTTCACTTATTAAATAAAGTGTTACAATCCACTGGAATATTTAAACGTTTTAGATAATGTTGAGGTAACTTCTTATAATTTTAATTTTGTAAAATTCCTAGATTTATAAATGGCACGTGGTAAAATGGTGAGTAATAGACCTTAAAATTCCACTGAAGTTTTTAAGTGTTTTATAATACAGCGAGAAATTTATGAATATTTCAATTAGTTTAGAAAACACCTAGATTTTTTAAAATAACTAGGAACTTTGTTGTAATATAATGAAAAATGAAGTGTTACATTTCACTGAAATTTTAAAATGATTTAGAAAATGATGAAGTCATATATTATAATTTTAATTTTATTAAATTCCTAGATTTATAAATGTCTAGACATATTGTAAAATGTTGAGTAATAGAGCTTTAAACTCAACTGCTATCTTGTGGCGTTGTATAAAACGTCGAGAGACTTGTGACGATTTCAATCCATTCAGAAAACTCTTAAATTTTGTTTATGCACTTTGTAAAATAATGAATAAATAAAGTTACTTTTCATTGAAATGTTTAAACGGCAATTATTATTATAATTACATTTTATAAAATTCCTAGATTTGCTAAATGTCTAGGCAGATTATAAAACGCTGAGTAATATAATAGTTCTGAATTCAACCAAGTTTTTAAGCGTTGTATAAAATACCTAGACACTTATGAAAACAATTATTTTAGTAAACTTCCAATTTTTTTTAAATCTCTAACGCACTAAGTAAAATCATGAATAAATAAAGTCACATCCCATTGGAATGTTTAAACATTTTAAAAAATGTTGAAGTAACTTATTATAATTTTATTTTTGTAAAATTCCTAGATTTATAAATGTCTAGGCACATGGTAAAATGTTAAGTAATAGAGCTTTAATTTCAACTGGAGTTTTTAAGTGTTGTATAAAACAGCGAGAAACTTATGAATATATTAATTAGTTTAGAAAACACCTAGATTTTTTTAAACAATTTGAAACTATGTAAAATAATGAAAAATAAAATGTTACATTCCACTGAAATTTTAAAGCGTTTTAAAAAATGATTTTAATTTTATAAAATTCCTAAATATATAAATGTCTAGGCATATATGTAGTAAAATGTTGAGTAAACAGTTTTAAATTCAACTGAAATTTTGAGGTGTTGTATAAAAATATCGTTTATTAAAATTTCACTTATTAAGTAAAGTGCGGAATTATCCACTGGAATATTTAAACGTTTTAAAAAATATTGAAATAACTTTTTATAATTTTAATTTTGTAAAATTCCTAGATTAATAAACGGCACATTGTAAAATGTTGAGTAGAAAACACCTAGATTTTTTAAAATAACTAGAAACTTTGTAATATAATGAAAAATAAAGTGTTACATTTGACTGGAATTTAAAAATGATTTAGAAAATGATAAAGTAATATATTATAATTTTAATTTTATAAAGTTCCTAGATTTATAAATATCTAGGCATAGTAAAATGTTAAGTAATACGGAAATTTTGAGGCGTTGCGTTGTATAAAACATCGAGAGCTTTATGAAGATTCCAATCAATTCAGAAAACTCAAATAATAAATAAATAAAAATACTTTTCATTGGAACTTTTAAACGTTTTATAAAATGCTGAAGTTACTTCTTATAATTCCATTTTTATAAAAGTCGTAGATTTGCTAAATGTCTAGGCACATTGTAAAATGCTGAGCGATAAATATTATTTTAGAAATGACCTACTAATTTAAAAAATGCGTAGGAATATTCTAAAACAATAAAAAATGGAGTGTTACATTCCACTGGAATTTCGAAACGTTTTATAAAATGCTACAGTTATTTTAATTCTAATTTTATAAAATTCCTAGACTTGCTGATTATCTAGGCAGATTGTGAAATGCTGAGTAATATAGTTCTGAATTCAAGTGAAGTTCTTAGGAGTTGTATAAAACACCGAGAAACTTATGAAACCAATTATTTTAGGAAACTTCTAAATTTTTTACAAATGTCTAAGGCACTTTGTAAAATAATAAATAAATAATGTCACATCCCATTGGAATTTTAGGCATTTTATAAAGCGCTGAAGTTACTTATTTATATATTATAACTTCAATTTTATAAAATTCCTAGATTTATAAAAGTCTAGGCACATTCTAAAATGTTAAATAATAGATCTTTAAATTCAACTGAAATTTCTATGCATTGTATAAAATACCGAGAAGCTTATTAAGATTTCACTTATTAAATAAAGTGTTACATTTCACTGGAGTACTTAAATGTTTTGGAAAATGTTGAGGTAACTTTTTATAATTTTAATTTTATAAAATTACTAGATTTATAAATGGCACATGGTAAAATGTTGAGTAATAGAGCTGAAAATTCAACTGAAGTTTTTTAAGTCTTTTATAATACAGCGAGAAACATGAATATTTTAATCAGGTTAGAAAATACCTAGATTTTTGAAAATAACTAGAAACTTTGTAATATAATGAAAAATAAAGTGTTACATTTCACTGGAATTTTAAAATAACTTAGAAAATAATGAGTAATATATTATAATTTTAATTTTGTAAAATTCCTAGATTTTTAAATGTCTAGGCATATTATAAAATGCTAAATAATAGAGCTTTAAATTCAACTTCAATTTTTAGGTGTTGTGTAAAATACTGAGAATTTTATTAAGATTTCACTTACTAAATAAATTGTTACATACCACTGGAATACCTATTTAAACGTTTTAGAAAATGTTGAAGTATCTTATTACAATTTTAATTTTGAAAAATTCCTAGATTTATAAATGTCTAGGCACATGGTAAAATGTTGAGTAATAGAGCTTTAAATTCAACTAAGGTTTTTAAGTGTTGTATAAAACAGCGAGAAACTTATGAATATACTAATTAGTTTAGAAAACACCTAGGTGCTTTAAAATAACTAGGAACTTTGTACAATAATGAAAAATAAAGTGTTACATTCCACTGAAATTTTGAAACGTTTTACAAAATGATGTAATAATTTATTTCAATTTTAATTTTATAAAATTCCTAAATTTATAAAAGAGTATTAGTCTAGGCAAATATGTAGTAAAATGTTGAGTAATTGAGTTTTAAATTCAACTAAAATTTTGGGGTGTTGTATAAAACATCGAGACTTATGAAGATTTCAATCAATTTAGAAAGCTCTTAAATTGTTTTCAAATGCTTACGGACCTTGTAATATAATAAATAAATAAAAATACTTTTCATTGGAATTTTTAAACGTTTTATAAAATGCTGAAGTTACTTATTATAATTCCATTTTAATAAAAGTCGTAGATTTGCTAAATGTCTAGGCACATTGTAAAATAATAAAAAATAAAATGTTAAAATTCCACTGGAATTTTGAAACGTTTGATAAAATGCTGAAGTTCTTATAGTTCCAATTTTATAAAATTCCTAGACTTGCTGAATGTTTAGCAGATTATAAAATGCTGAGTAATATAGATCTGAATTCAGTTGAAGTTTTTAGGCGTTGTATAAAACATCTTATCTTATGAAAACAATTATTTCAGGAAACTTCTAATTACCAGTGTCTAACGTCTAACGCACTTTGCAAAATAATGAATAAATAAAGTCACATACCATTGGAATTTTTAAGCGTTGTATAAAGCTCTGAAGTTGCTCATTTATATATTATAATTTAAATTTTATAAAATTCCTAAATTTATAAATATCTAGGCATATTGTTAAATGCTGAGTAATATAGTTCTGAGTTCTGAGTTCAACTGAAGGTTTTAGGCGTTGTAAAAAACACCGAGGAACTTTTAAAAACAATTATTTTAGGAAGCTTCTAAATTTTTTTCCAGTGGCTTCCGCCTTTGTAAAATATCGAATAATTAAAGTCACATCCTATTGGAATTTTTTAACGTTTCATATAGTGCTGAATGTACTTGTATATAATTTGAATATTAGATATAAAATTCCTAAATTTATAAATGTTTAGGCACATTATAAAATGCTATATAATAGAGCTTTAAATCCAACTGAAATTTGTAGGCGTTGTATGGAATAGTTAATTAAGATTTCACTTATTAAATGAAGTGTTGAGGTAAAAAACACCTAGAAACTTATGAGGATTTTAACCAGTTTAGAAATTTAAATTTTGTTTACGCACTTTGTAAAATAATAAATAAATAAAGTTACTTTTCATTGGAATTTTTAAACGATTTACAAAATGTTGAAGTTACTTATTATGATTCCATTTTTATAAAATTCTTAGAGTTGCTAAATGTCTAGTGAGATTGTAAAATGCTGATTAATGCAGTACTGAATTTAACTCAAGTTTTTAGGCATTGTATAAAACACCGAGAAACTACGATAAAAATTATTTTAGGAAAATTCAATTTTTTTTCTAATATCTAGTTTTTTTATGAAATATGAAGTCACATCCCATTGGAATTTTCAAACGTTTTATAAAATGCTGAAGTTACTTCCTTTAACACTTTAAATTTAACTGAAGTTTTTAGGTGTTGTATAGAACAGCGAGAAACTTATGAATATTTTAATTAGTTTAGAAAACGCCTAGATTTTTTAAAATAACTAGGAACTTTGTAAAATAATGAAAAATAAAGTCTTACATTCCACTAGAATTTTAAAGCGTTTAAGAAAATTATGAAGTAATTTATTATAGTTTTAATTTTATAAAATTCCTAGATTTAAAATTGTCTAGGCACATTGTAAAATGCTGAGGAATAGAGTTTTAAATTAACCTTAAAATGCTCACTGTTTATACAGTGTTTTGTGTTTATTTTAGTATAAATAAACAGCTCGTACACATTATGTAAAATAATACTGGCTGCGACTCGGGCTGCGACAATAATTTGTTTCTAAAAGTTTTTCGAAAAATTGGTCAAATAAATTTGGCACGTATCATGAGTATTTATTATTATTTCGTGTCACTTTTTATTTCTTTGTTATAATAAGTTATTTATGAATATAAAGTTCTGTTCTTATTTTTCATTTTATTGATTCATTAATATTGAGATTTATGTATGTAGACTAAAATCTGATATAAACACAATAAAAAAATATACACTGCAGGCTACTAATGTAAAATATAACTACTAGTTTTAAAAATAACGCACTTAATTCTGGTTATAAGCTCTATTAATTCGCATTACAAGAGGTAAACGTGTCACTCAGTCCAAATTCCAGGATAAATGATCAAAACTAATAAAGTTAATTGCAGAGACAACTTAAGTTACCCGCTTGTTGTCACTGTATCTTATACGCGACAACTATTTTAAGAATAATGGGACTAGACTATATATCAGTCGGTATAGGTAACAAGAAAATAGGTATGCTAATATATGTAGATGTCAAGCTTTGCGCGCTGCTTCACATAATATAACGCTTGTTAAATTTAAAAATTCAAGAACCTCTACAGGCTATGAATATTTTAAAAGGTAGTAATATCATAAAAACTTTGATAGTATTACATACTATTAGTAATCTAGTTTAGATCCAAAAATACATTGATTAAGTAGTTTAATTCATCTCTACACATAAGGGTATGTTTTAAAAATACAATTTTCTTGTATCGTTTTTATATGCATTTTTGCTTTTATATTATTGTTTATGCAAGATTTATTAATAAATGCAAATGCGCAGAAAATAAAAATATAAAAACCGAATTTAAATTAAGAATTAGGTACCTACACAGAAGACATGTCATGTTCTTATTTTTTAGGCGATTCCTCATCCACAGACATATTCATTACAGATATATTCCTGCCTAATACGATTACCATACTATTACCAAACCAAATACTGAAACATCATTCGACTGTGCCAAACTTATTGTCCTTTCCTCTAAGCGTAAAATATGAATGGCACCGGAGACCCCAACTGTGAGTAAGAACACGAACCTCTCAAACCTCCCAACTTTATGTTCATGGCTCACGGTTAGCAATGCTAATGCAAGGCCTACTGCAACACTGATCTACATTTCGTGACACTTTCGATAAAAGCATTGCCATCTATAGTAAACAAGCGCTTATAGCGTAGGTGGTATTTTAGAAAGCGGACACAGTTTTGAACAAGGATGAATAAATTTTGTGAAAACGGTTAAAGATTGGTAGATAATAGCTGATTTAAGTTTTAATGTTAGGCGTCGCATAGGGATTAAGAGAAGTTTAAGTCGAGATTATGTTTAATTTATTTTCCACCCTACTAATTCATAAGAATTTAAAGAAAAATCTTTGTGTTGTTTAAATAAAAAATCGAAAGAAAAATTTTGGTTAATGAATATTAGGAAGAAGAAAATATAACCCTCAAATTCTAATTCAAGGCTTGTTCGGGGGGCACTAATTTATTAGTTAGCGTTTTGGTTTTACCTTTTTAGGAAACCTCGCAATATAATGTACCTACATATGGTTTTTAATCTAACCTAAAATCTTTAAAGAAATTTCCTTATATATTTAATTACATAAGCAATTAACATTGAATTAATTTACCAGAAAAGGTTTGTTTCCGGAAAACTACGCCTTGTCGCTGACCAGTGCAAGGCCTTTGGCATGCATTAAATTATTTCAACTTTAATCCATTGTAAACCAGCACAGAGCGACCGTAAACAAAAACAAATAAAAATCAAGAATATGATGACTATATTTATCACGTATTGTTTGTAGATTAGGTTAGTAAATTATGCTACGGAGACATATTTAATAGGTACCTAACGGGCACCGCAATTATTTATATATTTGTGAAATATTGCTTCTGTATTTTTTTTATTAGTACGAACTGGGAGTGTCGTTGACTCACTAATTGTAAATTAAGATATATCATCACAAGTAAAACCTTGACAATCAATTATGAGTAATATATTTCTTGTAGATACTCGTAATTAACAAAAGCGTGTTAATAGGCTTGGACAAATCTGTGGCAGGTGCCATAATGATTTGTTTGACGAATCATTGTCGTTATTAAAGTAGGTTATTTGATTAACACGGTTTTATTTTTGTTGTTATTGTATATTTTTAACAACACCAGTTTTATGTTGATAATTATTTTTTGTGGCTGGTTTATTTTAAATTTCGTGTAAAAATACGTGTTGAACGGTTAACGAAATACTTGGAACAATTAAATTTCGTTTTATGGGTCACAATAATAATTGAAAAAGATACGGCAGTAACTTCTTTAGATTAAATTCACCTGAGTAGGTATTTTATGATGACTATTGCGGATAACACATAAAAATGGACAATCGTTAATTTGCCCGAAATTCCCCAAATTCTTTACGTATTTTAAAGAAGACTACCAACAACGTATACATTTAATGTTATTTCCTATTTAATATCAATAAAAATCGCTTTTTCCTTGCCTTATGGATTATAAATGCTTTTGAAATATGCAGTTGTCAGCTTTCTGTATTACGTTTCATATTCTAAAAAAAAAGTATAGAATTATACACTTTATATCTTCTGATACAATCGATGATAAACAGTTTAAGAAAGCGTTCTGTGCACTTTTCAATAAATGTAAAAAAGCCTACTGAAAATTGGTGGTTTTTTTACAAGTACAACTGAAGTCGAAAAAGTGTTTAGTAAATAGAGTAGTAGATAATAATATTCCATGTAACAATTTATTTATTTCCTGAATATTTGAGGCAACTTTTTAAAACGGAAAAATATATTTTTTTAGACAGAAAAAACTGCTTCTTTTATGCTAACTATACTAAGTAATAAATTGTTCACGAAAATATTTTTTTTTGTTCTGAATACTTTGGATCAATTATTTTTGAAAATTTTGTGAAATTTTTTATGCAGTTAAACTTGAAGTTCGATCGGTTGAGCTGACGTCGGAAGTTGACATTTTTTTAGAAACTATTTAAGCATTGACTAAACAGTAAGAGCACAACACCTTTTCAAAATACAATTTACAATTTTTTAATTTTCTTCCTGATATTTGTCAAACGTGATTAATTATGGTTATATGATACTTAATAGCAATTTCCTCATAGACATTTTTAAATTAAATTTTATATTATTAAATACATTTTTTAAATTAGAAATTGGACATGAATTCGCGAATAATCAAATTCCTTCATCCAATCGATTGATTCCAGCGTTCAACAATAAATTTATTCATTTCCCAAATATTTGTTGCTTCATTTAAAAAAAAAGAGTTTATTAAGGTTCTACATTTTTTTTTTTGTGGAAAAAGAGACAATTGCTTCTTTTATGCTAATAGATTATCAGAGAGTAAATTATACACGAAAAAATATTTTCTAGGTGCCATAATCATTTGTTTAATGAATTATTGTCATTATTAATGTAGGTTATTAGATTAACACGGTTTTATATTTGTCGTTATTCTATCTTTAACGAGTTTTTTATTGGTAATTATTTTTTGTAGCTGGTTTATTTTAAATTTTGTGTAAAAACACGCGTTAAAGAAATAGGCGAAACAATCAAATTTCACTTTATAGATCACAATATATACGAAAATAAATTAGTAGATGAAATTAAATTAACTCGACTCAATAGTATTTTATACGTCCGAAATTCCCCAAATTTCTTCCAAATTTAAAGAAAAGCATGCCAACAGCGGATACAGAGATGATCATCAGGGTGAGGAAGTGGTTAATGCAAATTGACAGACAGGACGTGGCGGCTGGTGAATTTTCGATGTTCGATATTGCAATTTAGAGACATGGGACCCATACCAAATTATAAGATGGGATCAAAATGAGAATGTTGGCGAAAGAAAAATTTGAAAAACAATTCCGAAAATCCCATCAATCCCCCCCCCCCCCTGGAAAGTCATAATATTAAATATATTTGATTTTTTTTAAGACAGAATAATCTTCGATACACTAAGGACAAGGTTTTTTTGCTTTCTAAAAAATATTAATTTTTGATAAAGTTACCAGCATTTGAAATTTTCAATGGATCGAATCCCAATTTCAAAAAATTTCAAATACTGATGGTATAACTTTTCCAAAAATTCATATTTTCTCAAAAGCAAAAAAACTTGTCTTTGATCGTATCGAAGTAATCTTCGATGCGATCAAAGACCAGGTGTTTTTTGCTTTTGAAAAAATTTGAATTTTTGGAAAAGAATAATTTTTGGAGTTCTAAAAAAAATCAATCACATAAAATTTCAGAACTTTCTAAGGGTTTTCGGAAATTTTATTCGCAAATTGTTTGTCAATTTGTTTTGCGCCAATATTCTCACTTTGATCCCAAATGAAACCTCTTATAATTTGGTATAGGTCCCATGTCTCTAAATTGAAAAATCGTAAATTGAAAATTCACCGGCCGCCACAAAATTTGTTAACGAACAAACAAAAACAGTATTTGTGTTGTTATGAAGTCAGTGTCGAGCTGTCTAATATGAATAAAAATAGCTTTTTCCTAAATATTTTTGAAATGGTGGCGCGGCTAACTTTGTAAATATCTTCCGATACACTGTTAAACAATTTAAGCAAACGCTACAGAACAGGCTACAGCAAATTGAGAATATGTATAACTAGAGTCGAAAAAATTCAGTGAAATGAGTTTATTTACTTCTGAATATTTGTTGCTACCTTTTTTAAAAAAAGAAAATATATTTTGTATGCAAATATTTTACTCTGAATTATTTTTGAAAATTTTGTAGAATGAATCGCCAAGAAAGAACGGCATATTTTTTCAAGTCATCAGAATTTTAAAATAATTCAAATGAAATTTTAAAATAGATTTGCATTTTTTAAATTTTCTCCATGATATTTGTCAAACGTGATTAATTATGTTTATCTGTAATCATAATCATGAAAGGCTTTCATTGGCACTTTACCTGAATAGAATCGACTAAGTGATTCGTGATATGGTAATTTTTTTTTGAACTAACAATATTTCTTGGACATGCGCTGGCAAATTGTCAAATAGTCCGCTTCCGGTTGATTTTTTTATCATAGTGATTATGAACATTTCTATTTAGAATTGATCCGGCTCTCTATCTTAATATCATTCTCATACGACGCATAATTGAGTTTTTGCGTTTCGTCAATTTGTTGACATTGTAAAATCGACATAGTATGATTCTAGTAGACATCTTCAAGATCTATTAAGCAAACTTTTCAATTAGAAATCGGACATTCGTTAAGTTTCATCGAAAGCAATAAAGGCTTTCGAAAGTTACCGTTTTACGCGTATGATTTTCCAGAAATGGCAGTTTTCTCAGAAGTTTTTCGGAATGGACATTATTAAATTTTTATAGGGCTGGTCAAGGGGCATTTTGAGTCTCGATAGGCGTTTCTTTGTATTATTTTATGAAAATTTTCTAATGCTAGTGTCTCGACTTCTGATTTTCTGCAATTTCCCATGGCCATCTCCAGAATTTCTTGTTAGTAACTTTTATAAGTGCGAATTTGATAAATATAGAACAAAAGAATTTTCTACATTTGATTAAAAATCCGTGATTATTTTAATTTTAGATCCCCTCATGGAAATCTCTAAAGTATTTTTTTTTTTCAAAATATACCTACCAACTTCTGTTATTACTAACAATTCCTGTTAATTATGTCCATGGTAGATATAAACTAACCAAGTTTGATCCTGGAAGAAGGATCTCCTCTTTTTTATTATTTAACGATAATTTTGCTCTTGAAAGTGACTTTAAAAAGACTATATAAAAAAATATGCTGTAGTGTATCTTGAGAACCACTATCGTCATAAAACGTAATTACTTAATCTTTAAAGCATATAATAATGACAGATGCTCTTAATTCTACGAGTATATACCTTTGGTTAAAAATAAGCGTCCTTATGAGGTATCTTATTTTTATACCAAAGAAACATGGACATAATAAAAATCAAATAATTTCTTTGGAGAAATAAGTAAATTGGTATTGCAAATTAATATACAGGGTGCCCGTTTTTTGACCCGCAGCATGAGGATCCCGCTTATCTTAAAAGATACGAAGTCGGTTAAATTTGAGCAAAGTTGCACATTTTTATGCTGAAACGAAATTTGACCTATTGTTTTTAGTTTTATAGATATTAGAAAAAAAAACGATAAATCGTAATTCTCGTTTTTAATTTTTAAATTGAAAACTAATAAAACTACATTGAAAGATGCGGCAGAAAAACAACAGCCAACTTTATTTTTTCTTATGGGCGCCATATTGGATTATCACATTTTTTTTTAAATTTTGTTTTTCTGATTACGGTGATGTACGACACATGATAGTTTAGTTTTATATTTCGACCGAAATTGAACATTATACATTTTTGCAAAGGGTGCTTTGGAAACAAAAGCATCATTTTTGTTTAAGATAAAATATTGACAGTTTAGCTCCATTTTGAGACTCGGCATTTATAATTCTGCGAATTTCACCAAGAAAATGGTAGTTTCAAGCGGAGAACAACGGGATATGCTTGTAGTATCGCGCGTCGCATCGAAATGCGGAAATTACTGAATAACCAGGTGGAAGGTGGGTCCTTTGATAATTTCGTTATAGTTTTCTGTTTTGCTGTTTTCGGTTTTCGAATAAATTTCTAGTATACCTAATCGCTTGTTTTTTCTTGCAAACCATATAAAGTTCAGTCTAAGTGTAAACGCTGAGACTTAACATTAAGCTGAACAGTCAGATGTTTGTTTAAAACAGAAGTGATGCTTGTGTGTCCAAAGCACCCTTTGCAAAAATAAATAATGTTCAATTTCGGTAAAAATATGAAACTAAACTCTTTACGTGTCGTACATCACCGTAATCAGAAGAAAAAGATGGCGCCCATAAGAAAAACTAAAGTTGACTGTTGTTTTTCTGCCATCTAAGACGTCATGGCAAATGCAATTCGAATTTCTCGAAAGAAAGTGCCTTAAGAATGTCTTTGTTTAAAATACACAGTTTTATTAGTTTTCAATTTAAAATTTAAAAACGAGAATCACGATTTTTTCGTTTTCTTTCTAATATCTTTAAAACTAAACACGATAGATCAAATTTCCTTTTAGATTATTGATCAGTATGAAAATGTGCAACTTTGCTCTAATTTAACCTACTTTGTATGTCTTAACATAAGCGACATCCCCATGCTGCGGGTCGAAAAACCCTGTATTATTTACCTACAAAATATGTGAAAATTAATAAAAAACTGAATTTGAACAGAATTACAAATTGAAGAAGAAAAACAACAAAGGTCTTGTTCCCACAAAATTCTTTTTTATTGCAACCGGTTTCGTGATCAATACATTACATCACATCATCAGGCTACAAGACTACAAATAGGAAAAAATTTTATGTAAAAAACTATAACAATCCAATGTTATAATTTTTTACATAAAATTTTTTCCCATTTGTAGTCTTGTAGCCTGATGATGTGATGTGTATTGATCACGAAACCGGTTGCAATAAAAAAGAATTTTGTGGGAACAAGACCTTTGTTGTTTTTCTTCTTCAATATGAACAACCCACATGGGATTAATTCTACGAGAATTACAAATGTTATACATTTATTCTACTACCTTAACATGTTTTAAAAATGTGCCCTATCTTTCAGTCAAGTTAAAATATTTTTTATAAAAAAATAATGTTGTTTTATATCAGATGGAAAAAGCAACCCCCATGATAACCAGCAGATGCTCACACACACCCCATATACAGTTGCGTATGTTATTGCTCCTGGTACAAAGATAAAAATGTCAAGATCTATTTCATTGGCATTCTGAAGTAACATAAAATTATGGATATCGTTTCCAGGGGGAAGCTCGGAGACAGATCATATAAATTAATACCAGCATAAAGAGCTGATTGTACTAGAATGCTAGACGTAAATTATAATCTATGAACATTAGTACTGATAAGTGGTATACCGCTCGGTGAGTGATTTATATATACAGACCTGGGGCCTGTTGGACACGACCACGGTAGATCCAAGATGCGGTCAAGTCCACGAGGTCACACAGGTGTGCGATCTAATGCCGTCCTGACAATTAATTATCTATCTCTTATGCTGAAGGAAATTGAAAAAATAACGAGTATACGCAAATTGAGGCCGAGAAGAGTGGCAAATTACCTGCCAAATCCGTATATCATGAAAAGATTATTATTATCCTGGTGGTCTGACACAGTGTGTGTTCATGCCATGGTGCTGCTTCGACGAACTCTTCTTGTTGGAATGCTGCGATTTCTTATTCTTTGCTGTTTGACAAAAAAATAAGTGGATTTTAATGACGTCCAATAGTACTCCGGTGGATGCGTACGCAGTAATCATCATTTAGTAAGAGGCCTAAACTATAAATTCAAAAAAAAAAAAAATTAAAAATGCTTCAAGTATAGTGGGGATTATGTGTACATAATCGTTGTTACTGTTGTACGTCCCCGACAAATGAAATTTTGATTTGTGCAGGAAGTTCCAAATTGCTTGATTTTGGGTGTTTCACCTACTCCTGAATCAGATAGAGAAAATCGACCAAAGTGTGTCTAGGCTTCATTTTTGTGAAACATCGATAGGTGAAAAAGTATTTCTGCAGCTGCAGATTCAATTGTGTTATTCCTAGTAAATTCTGAGATGAAAAAGTCGTTGACTTCCGATGGATTCTGCAAGTTACGTAGTAACAAATCATTATCCTTAAAGCAAATATTCATAATCTTTAAACCTTTCTATATTTCGCTCTAATTTTGTAGGAAATTTAAATCAGCCAATTTGTCACTCTTAAGAATTAATATTATACTGATACTGATACAGATACTATTTCGATAACTTGGTCGTGATATTCACGATTAGTGTTTCCGTTTTTTATGCAAGCACTGTAAATGCACACCAATAAAATTAAAATCCATTACGAGGTAAGTGGCTGCAGTGAAATGAAAAAGTACTTATTTTTATTTCCTAACAATTTGAATGAAAGGAAGGATTTAGCTTTCATGCTGAGAGAATGTCGCTTTCAAATAAATGGAGCATTAAGAATTTATAAACGGAGATTACCAGAACGAAGATTGTTTGATAAGAAAAAGACTGGAAGGGTTTGATACAGGTTTTGAATAATGGAAGTGTTGCGGTTATACGAAACAAAATTAACATACTTATAGTATATTGCAATTACAACTGTCCTCGTAAATCAAAGGACCTATTTTCTTTTGCACAATAACGTATGGTTTATGGTTGCCATTAAGAATCCCAGATTTTTTGCTGGGCGTAACCTATTAAGACTAAGCTCATTTACTTAGAGTCTGTAATTTCCTAGGATAGTTCAAAGTTAAAAAAAGAACTCAATGCTAAAATATGTAAATTTTCAAAATCCCCGAATTAATTAATAAGAAAAATGTACTACATGATTGGGAGGTAAATAATTGGCATAGGTATCTATACAAGTAAAACTTCTATTTATTTAAACTATTCTAATCTTTAACATATTTATTATCATATACCGACTTAAATGGCTTAACGAATCGAGAAATATAGGTCTATAAAATTAATTACTGTCGCACATTCTTAGAATATACGACTAGCATATTGACGGTGTTATAATTACTGGCGTTTATATGCAATAATAGCAACAATTAGTAAACATGACAACATGTGGAATCCGCTGCTTAAAGAAAGTAAATTGCAAGTTCAATAAAGGACATTGTACTTGATATTCAAATTAACTTTTACTTTATGGCTTCAGTTTTAAGACTCATTGCAAGCATGCAATTATTTTCTTACAAAATATCCACAATTTTTTTTAAGTGCATAATATTATACTTATAGAGAAAGTGTTGATTGAAATAGAAAAGGAGCTCATACGGATCTGTATTTTACGAAGTGACAATTGTCACTTCGATGTGACAATTCAAATTGACCATAGGGTATGCGCATAATATGCTAGATTTTTAAGCAACATTGGTTATAAAAGATAGTTAATGCTGTAAAAAAATGAATAACAATAAAATTTTATCAACAATGTACCCTAAATGTATGTAGGTATTTGTTAATTAAAATTTATATTATTTTTAAGTTTACGACCACTGACCGAGAACAAACGATGGAATTCGCATCTCACCGTGCTGGGCGTGACGTCAATCACTGTTTTTTTTTTTTGACAGAACTTTAGAATCTTTTATGTTCGCCGTTGTGCATATATCATACTATTTACGTGTAGATTCAATGTGCGATTTCGGTGTTAAATATTAACATTTTTCACGGAAAAGTGAGTGGAACAGATTTTGTAAAGGCCCAGATAGATAATTTGGCCAATGTTGCTCTCCTTGTTGCTGTACTACGTTTAGGTGGAAGGCGCCTTTTTCTACCAGCTTGACAATCAAAATACATGAACTTTTAAATGTATGTAACTACCCATTAATTTAAACATCATATAGTTTTCTAAATCTTCCTCTAATTGAAGAAAAAGTAAAATACATAACCTAAAATTGTATGATTTTAAAAAGATACAAAATCGCGCTTACGTTGAAATGATCCCCACGTACAACCCCTTTAGTGTTTTCTGATATATCAATTTCATTCCTTCTCATGGTACGTAACCATAATTTTCGTTTTTTCTTTAAGCGCTTGATCGTATATTGGTAATGAGACAAATCTTTTTTCTGGTGTTTTTCTTGTGGACGACTGGCACTGAGGTATTTACCTTGGATGCTTAATATCAATAATATCCTTCTTTTCCATTGCAAAATACTACATTAAACGCTATTTTAACGAGTTTTACACAACATCAAACATCAGACATTAAATGAAAATGCCAGTGTCTGACGTCACAACACGACAGCAGCCATTTGCATAACGTCACCGTCATTTTTGCGACTCATTAAAATAATCATTTTTTGTTAATTTTTTTTGGATAATGGGTTACATTTTAGCCGTTTTTTATTATTGCGATAGCCATTTATAATCTGTCTCATCAACAGATGCAAATAGACTCCTCCCCAAAAATGCCCGCTAAATTTTAATGG
This sequence comes from Rhagium mordax, assembly GCA_963680705.1. Lineage (NCBI taxonomy): Eukaryota > Metazoa > Arthropoda > Insecta > Coleoptera > Cerambycidae > Rhagium > Rhagium mordax. The sequence continues at coordinate 10,656,238 of OY796658.1, read as the reverse complement.
AATTTCTCTATTGGTCGTATTTATAGAACCCGAATTACAAAGCAACCGCTAGATTTGACCGACTAAGGCCGACTCTACAAGTACTCGCGTAAAGCATTAAACTTTTACACATTTTGCAACAGATCAATCAGAACACATAAAGGCGAAACGTATGAAAAACGCTAATAAATGGGGAGCCGGCGTCAGACGGCGTGACTGTCAACTGTGTTATTAGTTTTTGTGACATTTCATCTGGGGGAGTTAAATAAGGTAAGTACGTAAATGCAAACGATAATCCAGACATTTTTCGGTGGAAGACAAGGAAAAGGTGCTGAACGTTTTTAAGGCCTACGATAGGGAGAATCCGGAGAAACCAAAGATGGAATGCATAGAGTTCACTGCAAATGCAGCAGGTGTGAGTGCTTGAAGTGTTTCTAATATTCTTCATGAATACAAACAAGCACACCAACTTCAGCCACCAACAGTGTACCACCGACAAAGGGCAGTTTTGGACAATATCGATGAAGGAACTAAAAGTTCTCTCAAGCGTATAATCCATTCTTTTTTTAAAGAAATGAACCACCAACTGTAAATAAAATTTTAGCAGCGGTGCATGAAGGTGATTATTTACCTCATCTTAAACGGAGTGCTTTGTGACGATTAATAAGAAAAATTGGCTTTCGGTAAGTGAAGGAACTCTTTATGTCTTCGTGTTGTAATGTAATTATTGTATTTGGCATTATAGGTTCTCACGTAATAGTGCCCTAAGGGAAAAAAATTAGATTATCGTTTGGAGGCGAAGATTCCTGCGAGACATCAGGAAATGCCGGGAAGAACATAAGAAGTTGCACTTTTTAGATGAGACTTGTGTGAACGCTGGCCATGCTGTAAGTAAAGTATGGAAGGACGGTTAAAAGATCCATCGGGCAAGGGAATTCATCTTATAGTCCTCCACATAGGATCCGAGGACGGTTTCGTTGAGAATGGTTTGTTATGCTTCGAATCAAAGAAAACTACCCTTTGTCGATGGTACACTTTTGGTGACTAAAGTTGGTGTGCTTGTTTGTATTCACGAAGAATATTACAAGCACTTGGAACACTCACACCTGCTGCCTTTGCAGTGAACTCCATGCATTCCATCTTTGGATTCTACGGATTCTCCCCATCGTAGGAAGATGTTCAGCGCCTTTTCCTTACCCTTCACCGAAGAATGTCTGGCCAGTCGTGTTTTTCAATGGAGAAATAGGAACTGCTCGCCGGTTCTGACTGCTCAGTAGTGTTCAGTGTAAAAAATAAAAGTGATATCATATTTATGTTTTTTGTTATTATGCTTGTATAAAGCCTATAAATAAAGTCATTTATAAAAAATGAGATTCTACAACATAAAATTAATTGTCGCTGCACCTCGAGTGTTGCAGGAGGTCTAATAAAAATTATTATAAAATAAAAGAATCCAAGCAAGGAATAATAGTAGACGCGAGAGCCATTGGCTACAGCGCGGAGATCCACGATTCCCGGGCACTGTGTCCGCTTGCCTACAACTGACACAAGTAAATCGCGCAAGCTAAAACCCATGTTCGAACCTCCTCGATCTTTACTGTATATTACAGCTCGTGGGTATAAGAAAGTTAAGAGAGATATCAATATAATATAATAATAGAATGCTTTATTCATCATTACAATACATTTGGTACTTAAATCAATAGAAAAAAATAGACTTTAAAAGCCCTACATAGGTATATATAAATTTGTAAATAAATGAAAACAACGATAAATAATAAGATAAACGTATATAATATAATTGGAAAAATAATATATGATATCACTTTTATTTTTTACACTGAACACTACTGAGCAGTCAGAATCGGCGAGCAGTTTCTATTTCTCCATTGAAAAACACGACTGGCCAGACATTCTTCGGTGAAGGGTAAAGAAAAGGCGCTGAACATCTTCCTACGATGGGGGGAATCCGTAGAATCCAAAGATGGAATGCATGGAGTTCACTGCAAAGGCAACAGGTGTGAGTGTTCCAAGTGCTTGTAATATTCTTCATGAATACAAACAAGCACACCAACGTCAGTCATCAAAAGTGTACCATCGACAAAGCGTAGTTTTCTTTGATTCGAAGCATAACAAACCATTCTCATCGAAACCGTCCTCGGATCCTATGTGGAGGACTATAAGATGACTTCCCTTGCCCGATGGATCTTTTAACCGTCCTTCCATACTTTACTTACAGCATGGCCAGCGTTCACACAAGTCTCATCTAAAAAGTGCAACTTCTTATGTTCTTCCCGGCATTTCCTGATGTCTCGCAGGAATCTTCGCCTCCAAACGATAATCTAATTTTTTTCCCTTAGGGCACTATTACGTGAGAACCTATAATGCCAAATACAATAATTACATTACAACACGAAGACATAAAGAGTTCCTTCACTTACTGAAAGCCAATTTTTCTTATTAATCGTCACAAAGCACTCCGTTCGAGCACTCACACCTGCTGCCTTTGCAGTGAACTCTATGCATTTCATCTTTGGTTTCTCCGGATTCTCCCTATCGTAGGCCTTAAAAATGTTCAGCACCTTTTCCTTATCTTCCACCGAAAAATGTCTGGATTATCGTTTGCATTTACGTACTTACCTTATTTAACTCCCCCAGATGAAATGTCACAAAAACTAATAACACAGTTGACAGTCACGCCGTCTGACGCCGGCTCCCCATTTATTAGCGTTTTTCATACGTTTCGCCTTTATGTGTTCTGATTGATCTGTTGTAAAATGTGTAAAAGTTTAATGCTTTATGCGAGTACTTGTAGAGTCGGCCTTAGTCGGTCAAATCTAGCGGTTGCTTTGTAATTCGGGTTCTATAAATACGACCAATAGAGAAATTCCATTAAAATTTAGCGGGCATTTTTGGGGAGGAGTCTATTTGCATCTGTTGATGAGACAGATTATAAATGGCTATCGCAATAATAAAAAACGGCTAAAATGTAACCCATTATCCAAAAAAAATTAACAAAAAATGATTATTTTAATGAGTCGCAAAAATGACGGTGACGTTATGCAAATGGCTGCTGTCGTGTTGTGACGTCAGACACTGGCATTTTCATTTAATGTCTGATGTTTGATGTTGTGTAAAACTCGTTAAAATAGCGTTTAATGTAGTCTTTTGCAATGGAAAAGAAGGATATTATTGATATTAAGCATCCAAGGTAAATACCTCAGTGCCAGTCGTCCACAAGAAAAACACCAGAAAAAAGATTTGTCTCATTACCAATATACGATCAAGCGCTTAAAGAAAAAACGAAAATTATGGTTACGTACCATGAGAAGGAATGAAATTGATATATCAGAAAACACTAAAGGGGTTGTACGTGGGGATCATTTCAACGTAAGCGCGATTTTGTATCTTTTTAAAATCATACAATTTTAGGTTATGTATTTTACTTTTTTTTCAATTAGAGGAAGATTTAGAAAACTATATGATGTTTAATTTAATGGGTAGTTACATACATTTAACTGAGCTGAAGTTTTATTTATGTAGATATCTATTATCTAACGACTGCAGTGGATTAACTAAGTAATATTGGAAAGTTTTAGTTGTTCTTTAGCAATTAGACTTTTCGGCCTCTTAATCATTTACACTACTTTATATAATATTGAGATGTATTTACACCCGCTTTACAGGAGTCTGTAGTATGCCATTTCATAGTAGGTTTCTAAATGTGGTTGCACAGCGTTCATCCAAGAGATGGCGCCAGTGGTATGGAAACAAATTAGAACCCTGTATACGGATCCACGTGTTTAAAGAGCACATTTCTCTGATTCCAAAAATATATAGTTTGCCTAAGTTTGTATAAGCCGTTGAGATATTGGGTCCTAAAGTTGTAAAAACAATTTTAAATAAATAAAGCATAGTAGCCATTAATCATGGCTGCGTCGTCTGGATTTTAGAAACAAATGAATTCGTTGACGTTTGTGAATATTTTTGTCAAAGTCAAAAGAATGCCTTACACGGATGATGAAAAGTGTGATATTTTTCGTTTATTGTATAAAAAAAATAATAATGCGCGGCAATTTTATTATTTTTTTAAGAATTATTTCTTTTGTCAACAATTTATAAATTTTTTCCATAAAATAAACGCTTACATTTCTAATTTCAATTGTTTACTAGGCACCTCCTCAATCAACTTTCTGCAGCCTAAAACAGCTTTATACAAAGCAAACCTTATCCTATTGCTTAAACCGCGTTGCCAGATTATTTAATTTATTATGCAAATAATTGAAATTTTTTAAAACCCAACTTTATTCATGTTTTAGAAAGCTAAAAGAGTTAACAGATAGTTATTTAACTTTTTAATGAAAGTTTTATTTTATTTGAATCGATTAAAGATTAGGTTCTACAGAATTCGAGGTCATTACAATCCTGCTAAAGTGTGAATAAAGTAGATCTGTCAACACTGGATATTTATGATATGGGAACTGGGTAAATTCATATTGAGCTACAATTTCCTATCATCGAGGAACTTCTACGTTATCTGTATATTAGTGTATACAGGGTGTCTCATTAATAATTGTACATAAGCTAACTGAACGATATCTGACCCAAAATTAGAAGATGCAACCCAAAACACTTAGATAAAATGTTCCTCCTTACTGAGATACAGGGTGTTTTATTTATTATCAAGAATGTAGTTGAACTTATTAAATATGTTACAAAAATTTAACTGTAAAACTTATTTCACGTAACCAATGCAATGTTGTGAGTAAAGATGCCAAAATGATCAATACGAATATGAAAAGTAAATTAAACATTAAAATCAGAATATTGTGCAGCCTTATCTTTAATGAAAATTCGTACAAGCGAAAGTCCTGCTGGAAGCGCTTCCGGAAGTACTTTTGTACACGGAGCTTCAGATTTTTAAGTCCTGCAAGAAGGACGCGTTCTTCAAGCATTTTTACCATAACCAGTCCTTCTGGCAGTACTAGTTACTTCCGGTAGTACACGCTATATTTGCGCGTAAAATCTAAATAAAAATAATAGATAGGTAATAAGTGCTTAAAAAACTATGTATGTGTTTTTAAATAATACTGGGAAACAAGTTTATTAATACTGAGAGTATACAGTGTGAAGTGGCTATTTTGGTCCGATTTTGATCATAATTTTTTTGAATTGTTGCTCGTGGAAAACGACATTTTATGACAAATTGATAGATTTCTATTACAAAAATCAAGGACTGCTTTGCAATTTTTTTGGAGCGAAAATTAGAGAAATCCAATTAGCGATTTTTTTTACGTGAAACTAAGTACTCCACTATATTCAGCGTTCCCTAAAATGGATCTGTATACCAAATTTCATCCTAAAGTACGCATATTAATAATATAGGTAAATTATTATTTTTGAAAATTAGTTTATACCGGAAATGCATTGTGAATATCAAGTAGGGTAACTCATAAAATAAGTGAATAAAAACAACTTAAAAACAAATTATTTTATTGAGAAGATTATTTGAACATTTCCAGGTATAAATAAATTTTTAAAAGTAATAAGCATACCTACTTATAATTTTTAACATGCGGTACCTACTTTTGGACCCCTAAAATTTGGTACAGACCCATTTTAGGGGACGTTGAATACAGTGGCGTATTATAGTACTTATAAGTATAATTTTCACCAAATTTTGCTTTACTCCAGGCATTTCACTGTGTAGCTCATTAAAATACGTGGCCAAAACGCACACCTTATAACCTGTCACTATTTTACACGCCATTTTGGTACTAAAAGAGCTAGGAACTTCATCTTTTTTTGCGCTTAATCGTTAAAAAATTATCTATCGAATGGTAGGGGCCTCGGTCCTATTAGCAGGACATGAAGTACTCGAAAACCGAGCTAAAGTTGGTAGGACGAGTAGTACGCCCCGTACTGCCAGAAGGACGCTGTACGAATTATCATTAACTTTAATTATCTCGATAAATAAATAAATTCCTAAAATACCTAAACTTTCTGCCATATATGAAAAAGAAATATTAAACATTAACAAAATAATGGGCAAAAATAATTTTATATATTTGAAATAAAACACCCTGTATCTCAGTAAGGAGGAACATTTTATGTAAGTGTTTTGGGTTACATCTTCTTATTTTGGGCCAATTAGATTATGTACAATTATTAATGAAACACCCTGTATAACATGCTATTATCAGCCACCTAAACAAACAAAAAACATGCTCTCGATGACTGACTGTCTCAAGCCGCTGATAGCCATATGTACAGGGTTATGCAAGTAACATTTTATCTCTGTTAACTTTTTTGTTTTTTATCTAGAAAAAAATGATACAGACCACAAAGGTGTAGGAAATTTTCTTGCGATTTCGACGAACTATTCAAAAACACAATTGAACTTCACATTTCGAAGATATTAATCAAACTTGTTTTTTCAAATATAACACCCTGTATATTTCTCATTTTCTGAAATTCTCTCCTTTTTCTGACTGCAGTGATATACCGGGTGTAAACGAATAGTGGGCCACCCCTGTAACTTCCTCGTTTTTAAAGATATCGGAATAAAATTTTGTATCGTGAAATTAGGTAAGATTTACAACTTTTAATAATAATAATAATAATAATAAGCCTTTATTTAGCCTGGCGGGGTGTCAGCTACAGCAGCTGTTATTAATCCCAACCAGTTTTTGAGACCTATCTGCCATATTTTCCGGTTTCACCGGAAATGGCTCCAATAGTCTTTTCTAACTGGACGATACTGTATGGTTTTACATTTTTGAAATAAAGATACATACATTTATACTATTTGGAACAATTTATACAGGGTTGGACGAAAAATAATTCGAATTTTATTTGTCAATCTAGATGGCTGCAAATACATATGTTAAAATTATTTTTGTTCCAATGTGATTCATATAAAATATACGAAAATGTCAATATGTCCAATAATACATTATACAGGGTGCTCTAAACTCATTCATATCACATTTTTCAAAATAACTCTTTTTTTTAATATTATGATATGGGCCACCCGGATATTCAGAAATCTCTATACCGGTATACCAGGTGACCACGAAATGACGCTCGTCCCTGTTTCTTCTTGGTTTTACAAATTTGGGCACGTCAAATAACTGCTAAATATCTATGCATTATTTCGGCCGAATAATCATTTTCTATTGCTTCCGGTTTCACCGGAAATGACACCAACTTTGATTTTTTAAATGGAACATCCTATATATTTTTAAATTTTTGGATCAGGCGGTCATTGAGCATATTGAGATAAAAATATTAATGACTGACATTTTTATGAACAAATTTAATTCTTCATCTAGGCGGCCGTGACCATTAAAAAAACCAAAGTTAGTGTCATTTCCGGTGAAACCGGAAGCAATAGAAAATGATAAATCGGCCGAAATAATGCATATTTGGCCGTTATTTAACGTGCCCAAAAGATATAGGGGTGAGCGTCATTTCGTGGTCACCCGGTATACAGGGTGTCCCGAATTGTACGGACCAAACTATACCGTAAAGTTTAGAACTTTACAAAATATGAAAAAACGTTCCTATAAATATGAGGCGGGAAACGCTTAATTTTCAAGAAGTTACAATTCTGAAATTGTTTTTTTTTTTGCAAAGATAAACAAATGAAATTTTGCACAATAATTCAGATTTTTATGCTACACAAACTGAGGAAACTCCTTCTACCCAGATAATTAAGGGATGGGTAAAAGTAGGGGGTTAAGGTTAAAACAGTACCCTAACTTGTTTGCACGCCACTTTTTTATCAATTTATGACGAAAATTTGAAAAACCAAACCTTTTTACACAAAAAAGATATCTTGTGTTTTTCCTCAAAAACTATCCATTTTTAAGTTAACCCTAATTAAACTTTATTAATCATTAATAATGTTTTCACTATTACCAGCTCTTCCATCGCCTGCTTTCGTTTGTCCCATTAAAACTGACTCGCATTGTAATCAGAAAAAGGCGGGAATTTAAAAAAATTAGGAATATACAGGGTGTACTATTTAAAAAGTACACAATTTGTATCTCCGAAATGTGAAGTTCAATTGTTTTTTTTTTAATAGTTCGTCTAATTCGCAAGAAAATTTCCTACAGTTTTGGTCCTTATCATTTTTTTCTAGGTAAAAAAACAAAAAAGTTAGCAGAGGTAAAATGTTACGTGCCTGAACACAACACTGGAACATTTTATTTCCTCTTTTCTCTTCTCCCAAGCATCAACTGGTCTTTTGTTTCCTAAACCTTGGAGAGAAGAATGTTCCGCTTCGTCAGTTACAATAAAATATTCTTTATAATCCATATATAGGATCAACGTAGTGTATGTGTAAGAAAGAGTACAAACAATAAAAAATAAAATAAGAGCTCTAATTTTTCCAACTGCCTAGACAAACAGGGACGATTTTAGAAGCTTAGAAGAACACACAGAAAAGTACAGAGGTCACCTAAGCTTTTCAGTTTTTGGTAGGTAGTTTTGCTCTTTATATGTATCTTTTGGAAGGATTCTTCTTCAACATCTTCCCATGTGATTCTAACAAACTGTATGTACAGGGTGAGTTTTCTAAGATGATACCCCCCTTATCTCCGTAAATAACGAGGTGTTTTAAAAAACAAAAACGCTGTCCTATACAGTTTTTTCTACATTATTTAATTTTCTTGTTTTATTTTCCTATCATAGGTATTCACTTCACAAAAAGTTTTTACGCAATCATCGTTAATACATATTTCGCGGCATTATACTCATTAACCGTAATATCTCCCAGCTGACCATTTAAAACCAGTATAATCTCATATCATTATGAGCCCCATTAACCAGTTCATTCAAGTGAAAAAACAGCTTTTAAAGTTATCCGATAAATCAGGCAGGCCTCTGTCTGTTACATTCGAGAGAAGAAAGAGAAGTCGTCACGATGCCGGAAATTGTTACATTATTACGTTAGCGACTTCAGACTATGTTGATGAGGCCTGTACAGGGTTGGATTTAACAGCCGGCCACCTGAAATTCAAAACGAGATTCTTGAGAAATTTCAGTTTAAGAATAATAAAGCTGAAACCGCCCCTAGCTAACACTAATTTTTTCACACTTTAAATTTAAATTTCAAATTTTCGAAGGGGACGGTATTTGTACTCTGCGTCATTGGTTTATCGATTGACGAAATGCTGTTATTTGAAATAGCTTTAGACCACGCAGAATCTTAACCGAACTGAATAAAAATCAAGAGTTAAAATTTCGTATTACTTTACATGTTGCTTTAGGCGATAACTTACTAAAACACGAAATTTACTGTGGGATAGAAATGAAAATTACTCGTAAAACAAATTATATAAAAATAAGTTTTCTCGATAGTGGGTTTTTTGAAAATATTTCGAATCCTTTAAAAAATTAAGTTGCAAAACTAGGAGATATTTATAATGCACTAAATTCCTAAAATTTTAAATTTCCACCTTTACTTTTCTCTGAAAATAAACGGGGAGAGCCTCCTTACAAACTTGTCATGTAATGTAAATCATCTGGTATAGTACAGTAGAAAAATTATTTACCGAGGGAAGGACCCATCTAAAATGTTGCTCTAAAAAATATCACCTAGTTAATCTTTGCACCTGGTATACTTAACAAAATACGCCGCTATATTCTTCTAAGAAAAATCTAAATAAATGATCACTTCTTTGTCCTTGGCCTTCAACCGTGAAAAACCGGCCCTGAGTCAGTTGGCTCTTAAAGTACCGTTCCCGTGAACTTTCAGAGGCCTTATATTATTCATTTTCACCTGTGACCCTCAATTAAGAACTTCAGATCGCGGGACATCTTAATGCTGCAAGTACTTCATTTATCAGTTAGAAGGTTATGAATAAGCTAGTGGATATTGTGCACTTACTGTAAGAAAATACGGTATTTTGTGATTATTATTCAAGGTAAAAATTTGTAATGTATTAACGCCTTATATAGAGGTTCGCGACAGAAATAACCAACAGTTATGTAAAATTGTGTTTAAATCCTTGTTCCAGAACTGGAACCGTGAATTATTCTTTGAGTCATTGTTTGATTTGGACCAATATAATTCTAGAATTGCTCTCATATCGTGAAATTTATTGTCAGCAAAACAATCAGTCCAATCTAATTAACGAAAAAATACCGGAAGTCAGGTTGACGTGATTTACATGGATTTTTCAAAAGCCTTTGGCCGTATGCCCATGGATTTTTACTAAACAAATTAACTGTTTTTGACATTATTATTATTTAATTTTTTGTTACAACTGGTGTAAGTTTTCGTATCCTATTGCTTCTTCAGGTGTTCCGCAAGGGTCAAATTTACGACCACTTTTATTCTTACTTTTTATAAATAACTTACCTCAAGAATTAACTTGTGGAAGATTATGTTTTGCGGATAATTTAAAAATTGATGGAAATTTAAAAACATTGGAGCAGTGTTTTAGCTTTCAAAATGAAGTACTTAACTAAAGTATTTGATTGGTGCAGTGTAAATAAAATGGATATAAATACTTTTAATGTATACAACAGCGAATAAATAGCAAAACTACAATTAATAAATTTCCACATTTTATTTCGAAACATTATGTCCAAATTAAAGGAACATCCTCTTGGCCAAATTACTGTTTACCAATTGTTCTAATGTTTATTAAAAGTTCTGCAATATTAATTTCGCATTAAAATCGTCCAAGAGTAAATGATTTATTATTTAATTATTTATTATTTCATTTCCTCTATTAAATATTAAATACGATATTGTCCTAGATTTTGTATCTATTTGTTACATGGTTTATGAAAAACTAACTATTAGGCGGCTAAGAAAGTTGAGAAATTAATTCCGCAACTTTACAATTCATGAGAATGCGCTATGTCAACTACTTACTATTCATAAGGTTCCATTTCGGATGCCCCAGACTATCAAGTAAAGCGTTAATAATTCATCTCATCACATGAGAGAACAGTATATCTTAAGCAGCAGACTTGGACAGACTTGGCGATAAAAGTGACTTGGGGATGAAAGGAAATGTTTATGAGAAATCTGTGCGTTTGGAGGGACATCAGCTACAAAATAAAATATGCAATTATATAAAATGTATGTCCCTTTAAGTGCAAATAAGACCGTAAGATGTTAATGTTGAAAGAAAACTTGATGAAGAAAATTCTGATCGGCCATTCATCATAATTACTGGAGGAAGTCCCAGGATTTAGTAGATACTCGCTTCGATGCCACCAACAAAATTGTAAACTTTACGAAAGGAAGGCCTACTACAAGGTTTTCAGGGATATGTGTTCTTAATTTAATTGGAATTTAATGGAAAACATTATAGAGAATTTCAACAAATAAAGGATCAGATCCAATTTCATATGCGATATCATGTTACTGATATGGCATTGTTTGTATTAGTTTGTACTGACAGTGTGGGTTCATTGTGGAAAAGTTACATGGAAAATATGTTTCTAAAATTAGAATCCATACATGGCAGATGTTCAGTTATCAAATAACGTTAAATTTATGGTTATATAAAGCTTAACATGTCATCGACGATAGACGCCTACCTCCTTTTCATAAAATATAATAAGTATTTTATAAAATTACAACCAGTATACAGTATCGACAGCATTTAGAGTTCAATGAGGTAGTTTCTCACCAGTAGTGCCTTGATATAATAATTTAACCAAAATAAATTTAGGATGTGAACTTAGAGAGAAGCAGCTTATACAGGGTGTTTGATTTATCATTCTACAGCCTGTAACTTTTAAACGAATTATTTTAGCGGAAAAATGTGAAGGGAAAACATTTCTATAATATGTTAGCTACATATTCATGTTTAAAACACTTTTTTTGATATTGGTATTTTAAAAAATAAATTTTTTGAACGAAATCAAATTTTGGTATATTTTCAAGTAATTAACCCCAAATAATTTTACCCCGTTTTTACATAAAATATAACAAAAAAATGTTATTAACAAATTGAGATTGGCTGCATGCTCTATGACCCAAAGCCATAAAAAAAAATTGAAATTAAATTTGGGCACTGATTTCAAATATAATTTCAAAATAAATTGTTTCCTCAAATTATTTTTTTAACTCTATTTTTTATTTTTCTAAAATTGTTAGACGTTCATTTGTTTTTCGAGAATACGAAAATGTAGCTCATACGTTATAGATTTTTTTCCCTTTTACACTTTACAGGCTGTAGAACGATAAATCAAACAGGGAAATCATATACTAGAAAATCAAATAATTGCCAAAATTGAAGCAAGCTGTGATTTAACAAAAATGTATTAGCAAATTGAGATTAAATTTGGGCGCTGATTTCAAACATAATTTCAACATTAATTTTTTCCTCAAATTATTCTTTTTAAATTTATTTTTTTCTAAAATTGTTAGACGTTTATTTTTTTTGAAAATACGAAAATATTGATTTTGAATTTTTTTCCCTTTACACTTTTTCACTAAAACAATTCGTTTAAAAGTCGTTATAAAATATTGTCACGTATTTATACTCACTTTATAGGGGTCTGTAGTATGCCCCTTCATAGTAGGTCCCTAAGTGTGCTTGTTCGGGAGTCGTCCAAGAGATGGCGCCGGTGGTATGGAAACAAATTAGAGAACAAGAGGATTGGAACAGTGGAATATTCTAGAGCAACACCTGGATAATTCTAGAAGGCATATTTTTAGGTATATAAAGATGGTTCACTACAATCAGTTAAATATTTGAAAATGAACTGAACACAAGAGAAAAGGAACAGTGACTAGTGCACTGAAAATAAGTGAATAATAATAGTAGTTAAAAGTTAGTAATTAGTGTTATAATATGAGTGACTAATTATTGTAATTAGTGAGTTAATAAATCAGTGGTTTAGTTGCAATTATTGAATCCACGCAATATTGTTGAATGAATAATACTAAGAGACGTAACGGTATTGTTAAAATGAGTGTTCCTATTACTGTCTTTATCTAATCTTCCTTACACACTGCGCCGCTATTAACAATAAAATTGAACTTGACTTTTCAGGTGTTGTTTTGGAAAAACTGCACAAAATTAAACTAATATGTATATTATTTTATCCACGACTACTAAATAATACATGCATTATGTATGTCTTCCTTAAGCATAATGCTATCCATTATTCCCTGCAGTGAATAATGATTTCATTATTCACTACAGTGTATAATGAACAAAGTTTCTATGACAACGTATCGGATATTTGTTAAAAATTTCATTAAAGTGGTCAGATATGTGAGTCAAAGCACGAAATTAAAAATTGTGAACAACGTTGACGTTTAAATTCAATTTATGACAGGCAGTTCTTTTGACACATAACGGCCTGCTCATAAAAAAATGTTAAAATAAATAGTACTTCAGTATTTCTTCAGTAAAAGATTTAGTCAAATATATTTAAAAATCGTGGATAAAATAGGGTATTCTACTCGCATATAATGGCTATTATTCGATCGGGTGATTTACGACACTCGCCTTCGGCTCGTGCAGTAAACTTTCACCCTCGTGAATAATATAAGCCATTATATGCTTGTGGAATAAAATACTATTTTTTATAAACCCAATATCTTCGTCCATTTCAGTAATAATCAATTCACCGTTTTGCTAATCCATGTGTAAGCATAACAACTGTAGTAAATTTGTATTACTAGCAAGATCAGAAGACGCAGTTAAATTTCCCAAATTACTTCTCAAGCTAATAAAGGACCCTTTAATTGTTTCGTTACACACCCTGCCGCGCGCTGTAACAATACAAGTCATTTGGGCACAGTAAGTAAATATAGGTATGATAAAATCTGGAGCGAAACGTTAGAAGTTTTCGTTGTTACAAATTAAAAACAATAAACCCAACAAAACTTAGAACATCTCTCAACTCATATTCTAGTAGGCCGATCTTTATTACAACATTATACACACAAAAGAAGTGGAACGGCCGCTTTAACTTTTTTGTTCCGCACAATGCCAATGATATAACTTCTTTGTGCGTCTGTGAAAGCGTCTACCTCTTCTTTGATGTTGAAGGAACGAAGGAACCACATTCGAACGTGACGGTGCAACCAAATTAAGAGTGGCTTCCGATTGGGATGCCTGGAGGGCATTTTATTGCTGGTGCCATAGACTGGTGCTGATGTAGGTACACTTAGTTTCGTTAGACATTATTGCATTTTCTACTAACACAGTTTTGTAAAAAACGTCTAAAGTTGCTAAACTGTAAACAGAAGCGTTTTTTGAGAGTTGGCATTTTTGGGTCAACTCCCTATAGATTCTTAAAGCACTCTTTTGACTACAATCCGTTTAAAAATTTTTGTAATCGAATTTTTTTTTAATTTTAATTGAAATTTTTTTGACATTTTTCAATTCTATTTTTTTCGAAATTTTTCAATTCAAATTTTTTTTGTAATTTTTAAAATCAATTTTTTTTCAAAATTTTTGAAATCAAATTTTTTTCAAAACTTTTTTAAATTTTTGAATCCACATTTTTTTTTAATTTTTGGTATTAAATTTTTTTTGACATTTTTCAATTCAATTTTTTTTTTGACATTTTTCAATTCAAATTTTTTTCAAAATTATTATCTACCTATTCAATTTTTTTTTTAATTTTTGAAGACAAATTTTTTTCGAAATTTTTTAATTCAAATTTTTCTCGATGAACGTTACGTTTTTTTAAAGCTATTAAAGCGTGTTTTTCTTTTAGTTTTTTAAAATATATTTTATTACTTAATAAAGCAAATTTTAATACACGTAGAAAAGTGCCTTAGCAACATCTATGATACCAAAAATATTTTCTATGTAAATGCTTCGATGATAAAAAAATTTTTTATTTCATGTCGATAAAGAAGGATAACATTTACCGTCATCCTGTAGGTGGCATATGCTTAACCTGTAAAATTATTTTTATTTTATGCCGATGGTCCTGGTAAGGACATTAGGACAAAGTTATAAAATTATTGTATTGTCATCGATTCTTGATAGGTATGCAAAGTTTCAGTTTAATCTGACGTTTCGAAGTGGGTGAAAATCTCGTTGAAAGATTCCGTTACATACAAACAAACATACAAACAACAACAAAAAAAAAACAGGTGAAGCTAATAAAAGCGTGTTAATAAAATAAAAAGAAAATTATTCATGCCTTAGTTTTCGAGATATAGACATGACTCGTGTTTTTTTTAAATGGAACAACCTGTAAATTAATTCATTATTCGATTACAATTTAAATTTGCTTTCCAACGATATATAATATGTTATAAGTATTTATATCAAGAAAAAGTGGTTAATTTTCGAAAAATTAAATAGACTTGTAAGGAGGTTCCATTTATCTAATTTTTGAAAATTATTTGAAAAACTTTTCTATAATTCTTACTGAAGGCATTATCCGGCGTGGCAACGCTGACTTTGATCGGTGGAAGATTTGATGAGTCAGCATTTTTTCTCGGTATAGGTATACTTGATAATAATATAAAAAAATGAAATAAAAAAAAAATTAAAATAATTTTTTGAAAATCTGTTTTTAACAAAGTATTAGTAATCAGCAACCACAAAAACGCCTTCAATCTTGTTTTTCGTAGAAAATGCGAATTCATCGCATAGAAAAAAAAATCACAATTTTTAAAATCAGAATTAAAAAAATTTATTCCGCTCGCCGGAATGTTTCTGATTTCAAGTAATATAGTATAAGAATTGTTTTTAAAAGAGTTTCGTTATAATTGGTACTCTTCCTGAGAATTCCAAAGTTTCGCCGATTTGTAGGCTTCATTGACTCGACTAACTAGGGAGATTTGACCTACGTCTTTTGTTTTGTATTATTTTCAGCTTGAAAACATTGGTATAAACATTCCTTAGTTAGGGTTCACAAAGTCAACGGGTCTTTAAACTAGTCAGTCGTTACTTCCCAAATAGTGTACAGTTAGGTTCTGTGGAAAGTTGAAATAAATCCAATTATTAGTTATTAATTACGTTTTGTTAAATTCAATAAGTTATCTCGTTAAAATCATTTAACCATATAACTAGTTTCATCACGCATGAAGAGACACAATTGCGTAGTGGATGCAACATTGCGTTTCGATATCAAAGAAAACTTTGCGAAACATGATTTCCATTAATCGGTTTTTTAGCGAAATTACACACATGAAAGAATATACACATTTATTACGACAGACTAAATGACGGATATACAAATAAAATCATCTCATTAAATATATGAAAGAAATATGACATAAAACAGCACTCAGCACTATATTTTCTTATGAGAATAAAAAAATTGGCAAATAATGAGTGTTTCCAAAACTGCTCAGTTTTTACAAATTTTTATTTCACCGCCCCCGCAATGGTGCAAATGTTAATGCACCTTTTGGAATAGAACCCATTAATGGGAAAAAAATACATGCACGTTTTAGTTTTAATGTGTGTGTAACTTTACCTTGTGTTTTTTATTATGGCACACCATGTTTGTAAATTATTTCACCATTCCCTGTTTTCCCTGGTTTTGTCAGTAAATACTCGATTTTTTTTTATTACTCGTTTTACAAGATAAAGTGTCGCATCACTGGAAATCCAATGAAAACTCGGCATCGGATTTCTCGTGACAGGGCTCGTTGAAAATTCCAGTTCAGTATTTATTCTTAGCGAGACACATGGTACGTTGATGCTTTCAATAAGAGCTAGGAGTATCAAATCAAAATAAGTTTAAACTTTAAACCCTCTAAACTTTAGTTTAATCCTATATCAAAGGAGAGGGATTTTGGCGTAAGATTTAAACTGGCGGCAGTTTCATGAAAGTGGATGATGCTAATTATTTTCTCAAAGGAACCCACATTTATGTTCAAAAGAGTATCTTAATTTTATACCAGTGGTGTAGTTTTGCTAATATTTTTTCATATTTATTAGTTTAACTATTAAATTGAAAGAATATTTTGGCTGTTTTGGGCGACCATTTCCAGAAAAAAAAATTGGATTTGAAACTTTTCCTGGCAAAGAAATATTCAATAATAAATGAGATTCCTCACATTTTCAGATATGTTTTTACACCCGCCTCCAGATTTAATCGTTAAATATAGAAAACAACCTTAAATAAAAAAATTGTAGGACTTTTCTTTTATTATCTTTTGAAAAGATAAAAATTCTAAAAATAACGTTAATAAATAGCTCTCAGCTTTACATTAAATAAAATGGAAAATAATTCAGTCGGCGTCAGTCAATGCGACAAAGTATCAACTTCAAAAAAATAGGTTTTGAAGTTAATTTTATCTAATTATGAATAATAATTAGATTTCTCAATTTTATTTTGTCCTAAATATGGTTAGTATAATTTAAATATTGTAGACTAGCTATTTGTTGGAAATATTACATAAACATGACATGGAAATGATCCTGATGTCAGTAGTATACAACACAGAGAGGTCCATCGAAAACGAAACAGCGAATAACTCATTGGAATGATTGTTCGCAAAAACGCCAAGATAGGTCGATTGATGTTTTTGATGGGCCACTCCGTATAATTCGTTCTGAAAATATTTCAAAACTGAGAATTACCACGTTACATAACTTAATTGCGAAACGAGTGCTGGTTAACGTAAACTACAGTCTCAGTTTCAAAGTTAAATAGTGGGTTTTGTGAAACCATTTCAAGTCACAATTTAGCAAATTATACGTCAACCGAGTACGTTTTAAAAAGATTATTTAAATCACGATAAAGTGAGTCGTTGAATTTTAAACAGTTTTAAGTTATGAATTATTACGTTACAAGCCGGAACGTCCTATTCAACTATTTTAATGACGTGATTACGGTTATGTACGCTTATTACGACCAACGTTCAAGCGTTATCGTTTGAAATAAAAATTGAGACTGTTAATATAATTAGAAAACTACCTAAAGTACGCAGGAGGGGTAGG
The DNA here is from genome assembly GCA_963680705.1 of Rhagium mordax. Taxonomy (NCBI): domain Eukaryota; kingdom Metazoa; phylum Arthropoda; class Insecta; order Coleoptera; family Cerambycidae; genus Rhagium; species Rhagium mordax. The sequence continues at coordinate 10,638,356 of OY796658.1, read as the reverse complement.
AAACATAACATATAAATATATAAAAAAAATTATAGTTTAAAAAAACTAAAAAACACGCGTTAAAGGGAAACCGAACTAAAAAGTAAAAAATAATGTTTATCTATTAAGATTTTGTTCAACAGTGATAAATATTCCACTAACTCAATATAGTAATGCTTTTTACTAAGTTTAAAATAAGAATAAAGTGATTGACAAAAAATAATTTTATTGTAAAAAATTAATAGTAAAAAAACATTTTTAAAAACAAGCTTTTATTTAAATGCTCTAAAAAGAAGAAAATAAACTTTAAATTAAATCAAACCCTTCAATTTATTACATTATACAATTTATATGATATAAAAGCTTGTCGCGAGAGTTTAATATTGTATTCTTGTTTATTTACACACAGGCAAATCTCGCGACAAGCTTTTATATCATATAAATTGTATAATGTAATAAATTGATGGGTTTGATTTAATTTAAAGTTTATTTTCTTCTTTTTAGAGCATTTAAATAAAAGCTTGTTTTTAAAAATGTTTTTTCACTATTAATTTATTTTTTATTTTTTAGTTTTTTTTTCGTATTCTTCTCAGCAAACCCTTTTATTTGATACCCATATCATGGGGTACATAAAAAATAACTAGTCCGCCATCTTGCGGCGTCCGCCATATTGAATTTAGTGTGACGTCAATTTATATTTCGTATTCTTCTCAGCAAACCCTTTTGATTGATACCCATATCATGGGGTGCATAAAAAATAACTAGTCCGCCATCTTCGGGAGTCCGCCATATTGGATTTAGAATGACGTCACTTAGCTAAACATGCATTGTCACCCAAACTAAACGTGTATGCAAAATTTCAGCTCAATGGGTTGGGGATAACTATTTTAAAATTCAGTTGCAAGATTGACCTAAACAAACAAACTAACATTCATACATACACATACATACATACACAAACATTGCAAGTTAAATAAAAGCTTGTAAAAAGCGTGGGGTGCATGATATCAATTGTTATCGATATTTCATTGGTAGCTATTGATTAAAGTAGGGTTAGCACCCCACACCCCACGCTATTTTACAAAATTTTTGAAATTGAATCTTTTTCAAAATTCTTGAAATGAATTTTTTTTTTACATTTTTCAATTCAATTTTTTTTTTTTGATATTTTTCAATTAAAATTTTTTTTTTCAAAATTTTTGAAATCGAATTTTTTTCAAAATTTTTTAAATCAAATTTTTTTCAAAATTTTTGAATTCAAATAAAAAAAAACATACAGGTGAAGCTAAAAAAAGCCTGTTAAAAAAATGTCTTAATGTGAAATAAAAATCATAGAAATGTTTAAACTCCCTCAATATTTATATTAACGATATTTTTTTATATTACAGATTAAATCATCCAAAGTCATGGAGTCCTGGCTAGTAGACGTAAAGAGGGTACACATCCCTAGACCAAAATTCGGCAGCGGTTCCCGATGCCTCGGGTATGGTTACCCCACCGAGCCCCCCAAGGATTACAGCAACGATGACAGCAGATCGGAAGAATATAAACTGAAGAGCTCATTACAAGCCACGAACTTGGCCAAAGCCACCGAAGATCTTCGGAGGGCCCTACAAAAATTGTAATACGCGCTTTATTGTAACGAGGAAATGCACTTTAGAATAGAAAATCTGTGTGTACAAGTCTAGATAGGTATACTTTTAGTACAGTTTTACACGATTTGACCAGATACGCATTTATGAATAGTCATCGTAATGAAACTGAGGAAGTAGATGATATAGCAATAGCTCACGAATAAATCTATCAAGTTTCGACAGAAGACTTTTTGAAAGCCACTTTTTTATCATGTGGAGTTTTTTGCCGATAACAATCCTGTTATATAATTTGATTACCTGTATAAAAAACCTGGGTCGATACTTGGATTAATGATTTTATATTTTACCAAACGGATACCGGGTAAAAATATTAAGTGATCCATTATTAGACATTTTATTTATCTCACGTACAGAATAAAATACACTGAATATCACTTTGGAGAAAGTTAAGTTTTCAAGTTAAAATTAAGTAGGTATACAATACCAAATAGGATGTAAGATACAGTCAACAATCGTTTAGCTAGAACTGTTCCCTGCTGTTTTGCCACAGAGAAATAAATCTCTATTAAGATAAAGCTAAATTGCAAATACAAATATAACTTCTGCGTGGGCAGAGCTCCACAGATAAATTATGCTTTTATCTAACCCATTCCTGTAAATGTACCTATTTGAATTTTATTTTGAAGAGAAATTATACACCTTATATACTCAAACGTAGGACTTAGCACACCATAAAATAATGTAGGTCGAGTTGTAAGGAGGATCCAACCATATTTGGGATAAAGGATAGTAAATGAAATTGCTTTCAAAAACACATTACAATTTTTTTAAGTTGATAATACTTCACATTTCGCAAAAGATATTTTCAAGCACTGCAAATGGTATGCAATGATTTATTCGATCTGGATTGGTTCGAATTAACAAACATTTTGCTTGTTGATATATGGACCTGAATGTTATAATAGGATTACATTGTGCGGTTCCGTTCTGGCATGAAATTGGAGCGAGTGAATTAGAATCTAAAATTAAGGAAAGTTACTTTAGTATTATGTCTAAGTAAACTCCATTCATGGAATCAAGGTGTAAAGGGAAATCATATCTAGGTGAAATTGGGGTCCGACTTATCGGTACTGCTAACAGAGCTATTTTGATTCTTCGAACAAAAAGTATTTAACGAAGGGGAGTTTTTAAATTGTCTTGTGATTCTTGAAATGCTACTTAGGTACATAGTTTGCACATATCGAAATTTTAACTCTTCTACTGGTTTCTCCCATTTTGCCAGACATCTATAGATAATAACCATAATTTTAACAAAGATATTAAAATTCTACATGAACGTCAAAATGCCAACGGCCAACAGATCGAATCTGCTCTTGTAGCACAGTGTGGTTGGTTGTATTATGGGTTTTCAAAATTCAACCAATAGAAACATTCTATTCAAATTTAGCGCGCATTTTTGTGGGGAGGGGCCTAACTATTTCTGTTCAGTAAACAGAGTATAATAATATAATGCTTAACGGTACAATTTTTCATAAAGAATTAGATACCTGTCGTATTCCTCGGCAACAATTTTGGACCGCTCTGTATATATTATAAACCATATTATAATGCAAATTTCTTGCCAATTTAATAATTACTTAACATTTTTGTACTAGAATTTTTTTTTCAGCTACTTGTTCGTCCGTAGATAATTTATTATATTATGCATAAGGCGAAAAAACTAAAAATTTTGTAGAAGCGAAGGCAAAAGCTGACGAACTTGATAATGCTGGTTATTGTTTATAAGAAAGTATCGCTAGTTATAACCTTTTAAACTAAAAGTGCATTTCGTAAATTACTTTTAATTATATAGTGTAATTAAGTAGTTTAGATATTATGTACATAACTGTGATATACGTTTATTTTATTTGATTAATGATACGTTTTAAGTGGAAATTAAATAATAATTATTCATACATATTGGGAAATCCGTTATATATTAGTTGGTTAGCCAAACCTTTATGTAAGTTTTTTCTATAAATATTAACTCTGTATGCAAATTTTAACGGTTTGCATTATGTGGCAGCTTTTATTGTACCTATATATTGTAATAAGCTTTCTTTTGAATAAAACATTTTTGTTAATATAATGTTGATTTAATAATATGTTCCATCAACCATTCGATAGTATGAGTATAAACATTGGTAGAAAATAACAAAGAGACTCAACCGAGCAGGATTCGAGATTATGGTGTGTATTGTAAGTTATTCAGACTATTCAGCCAAATTACAAATACCTTTCCTTAGAACCTACTAAAAATACTAAAAATATTGTCAAGAAAATCAAAATCTCTCGTTAGAAAAAAATATATTAAGTAAACAGGCGACATTTATCATGTTAATAATAGGAGCAATACAATCTTATAGAGTTATCAATCTCACCAATTTAATTACCCTGTAAATAAGAGATGTTTTAGGATAAATAGTAATAGTCCATTTTCTAAACGCGAGAAAGTCTCCAAAGTTCTAACTTGGTTAACTCAAAACCGATTATGATGATTTTTTAAAATTTAATTTCGGAAAAAGTTTATAGAAAAGTTCTCCATAGGGACCATAGGTGGGAAGGAGTGCTATTTATTTTTTGGATTGTGATTAACCAATAAATGTTTTTTTAATGCGCTCTTAATTAAAAAATGTATATTTATTTATTTACACAATTGCCTGAAATTTGATTATACATATAATGTTTTCGGAGTCACAGATTACGAATCTGGCCTCAATATCGGTATAAAAGCAAAATGGCGTCGAATGCCTAATTTTTTATTTTCCCTCTCTTTCCTAATTTTGAATTTCAAAGTACTTCCGGTTTGACCGGAATCCACCAGAACTTTTGATTTACAAGTGGAGCATCCTGTTTTTTTTTATATTTTCAGACGTATAATAGTGCCTTTTTGGATTTTTTTTGAGCTAACTATTTTTTATTTAATTTCTAAATACAGAATTAGGTACTTGTGATTCACATAAATGGCTTTTGTTTTGATTTGTAATTGTAGTTGTCTCCCGGTATAAGAAATAAAATACCAATAAAAAAAAATGACCATTTTCCGCCATTTTGATTCCGCCATTTTTATTTTATTTTAATTTTAATGCCAAATTCGTAATCACGACCCCAAAAAAGCCATATATCTAATAGGTGAATATAATAAAAAAAAGAAAATAAAAAATTAGACATTCGAAACCATTTTGCAGACACCATTTTGTTTTTAGACCGATTTTGAGGCCAAATTTGTAATTTGTTACTCTAAAATCGTTATGTAATCAAAGTAAATAAATAAAAGAATTATATATTTTTTAATTAAGAGTGTATTAAGAAAAACACTTATTTGTTAATAAACAATTGAAAAAATAAAAAACACACCTCACTTATGGGAAACATTTCTATAAACTTTTCCGAAATTTCAGAAAAAAAATTATCAAAATCTGTTTTAAGTCAATGAAATTAGGATTTTTTTTACTTACACCAAACTAATCAAATACTTTAATTAGTTCACTTTGAAAGCTGAAACAATCCTCCAATTTTCTTGTTAAAATAAATTTTTAAACCATCACGAAAAATAATCATGCAAATTTAATTCCTCAGTTACGCCATTTATAAAAAGTTAAAATTAAAGTAGCCCCCGAACTGATCCTTGTGGAACACCTGAACTAAAATCAGAAGCAGTTAATTTGTTTATTGAAAGTCCATGGCCTATGCAATCGAAAACTTCGAATTAATTCTATAACGGCTTGAAAGCTTTTTTGCGGATTCTTTAACTTTAGGATGTCAACTTCAAATATTAAAAAAGGAATAGATGTGCTTTTACTCCTAAGAAGGTGAAAACGACCTCTGACCATAAAACTTATGTCCTAATAAGAAAAATTATTGCTCTTGTCCGAAGAAGGTCAAAATCACCCCTAAAGTAAAGAAAGCAATAATTAACGAAATTCTGAGAATAAACTACCACCGAACGAGCAATATCGTAATTTGCTAAAACGAGGTGCAGTTTTTTCTGTCATATCTCCTTTGCAATTAACATTAAAAATCATCCAAAAAAAGCATTTCAATAGTTTTTTAATCCTCTTTAAGGTCAGGTAGGTCAAAACATTGCAGAGGTTTTCAGTTTTTCTATGCTCATCTTAAATGCGTCAATTTAAAAAATAAAGCTAAGAGTTAACTTCAAACACTTCTATCTCCTTAGCCCTAAGATATTACTATTATCTTTATCAAAAAAATTGAAAATAAACATTTTTCTTAGTTTATTGTCTTCATTTTTTGTTTCTAGTTAGTAACATTCAACTAAGTTTCATATAAGTTATTTAACCTAAAAGCCACAAAATTCATTTTCTCAAAAATTTTGCTATAGAATTAGTTACCAAGTTATGTACTATTTCTATAAATTCGGAAAAAATTATTTCAGCAGGTACAGAAGTAAATTTGATTTTTAGTTTTTTAATAATTTTAATTAGTTGTAAATCTAAGAAAATTGTAACGTACTTATCAGTATTTGAGTCCATGGTACGTATATTATTGCTTCATCAAATACTTTAAGCATTTGTGGACTATCATAAGTGATATTGTAAGTCATACTGCCTGGAATTCTTGAGCCTATCTTTTCAGATTATAAAAATTTACAGGAGTTTTGAAGACCATGGATATCTTAGCCTTGAATCTCACATACAAACTATTCGTATACCTCAACAATCTCAAAATCAATCAAAGGGAATCAATAAAAGGATAGTTAAAATTTTTGATTTTATAGCAATATTAACATTTGTGTAATCTTCTAAAATACACAAATATATTAGAAAAATTCTGAATATATTAGAAATTATAAAAATAATGAACAAAACTTAGATTTTGCTTGTGTTAATATTTTCGAAATTATTGAAACTGCTGTCTCTCACAGATTTGTTGATTTATTGCGCTGCTGCAAAATATATCGAAGGATTTTAAATAATATAATGGACAAAAAAGTTGTTTCTTAATATTTGATAAACGTATTCGGTTGTAGATGTTAAAGCATGCAAAAGGTATATTTTTATTATTGCAGTTATTAAAATTGTCCTGCTATAACTGCTTTGGTTTATTTAAAAATGCACAAAAACCGTAACTAAACGACCATAGGTATAAAAATTATATATACACATTTGCCAAATTTTATATATCTTTAGTTATTTATGTATCCGAGACCATACACCATTTATGAAAATTACCACACAGAAAAAGCACCCAATTAGAAAGAACCCTGCCTTAGCCGTCTTCCCTATAAAGTATAAAAGACTGAGACTGAACTCACCGAATCCGGATAATCCTGTTGGTGTAAAGCCGTTGTGCTGCCAGACCTAGATTCCCCAGGACTGGAGTGTCTCCTGTTCCTTGTCTCCCCAGGATTCTCCTCATCTCCACTCACGTATTCCTGGAATCGAAATGGATATTGTAAGCCGATAACGTTTTGTACGAAGCCACAATAATTTACCGTCGTATTACGGATTGTGATATATGTACTCGCAAACTAATGAGTCGGGATTATAAGTATGATGATAGGGGATTTAGAATATATTCAATAGCTTGGAAAATATAATGATTTGGTTTACAATGTACTGTTCAGACGCCAAAGTAAAATTCTACACGTTTTGATGCCATTTTCTTGCGTTAAACTAACCACATAAATTATGTAGAATAAGTTGAGACATTCCAAAATTCTCAAGGATTTTTTCACGGACTTTCTGTTCCCTGCCGTACAATTTTTACCAATTCATTTACAGGGTGCCAAATTCGTACGTCTAATATTTTATTCAGGGCTGTAACGATTAAACTAAAACAGACCTGTGAAACTGGAAGGTCCTGACACATAGGTCCTCATTTTTTAGTTACTCAAATCTGTGTAAGTTCAAAAAAAGTTAGATGTACAATTTATAAATTATGTTTGTACAAAAAACAATTTTCTACCTTTTTTAAGAATTGAATTTGAATTTAAATTCCTCTTGAATTTAATAACGTTTGTTTCGAATCTCGACAATTTAATTACTCCAAGTAATTTTGCGTATTTCCGTTTATGCTTTTCAATACTAGGTATATCTTTATAAGCTATGTGTATCTACTGATAATTTATTGTACTATTGACAAATAAATTGGTGTCACATGTATTTTATAAGATAAGAAAAAGGAAACCTATTGTGACGCAGCGAAATCTCATTCATTAATTCGTAGTATATAAAAAATTAAAAAATATGATTACAACAATTAATTGTTGTGCCTAAGTGTTTTCCAAAATTTCTAATATATCTGCCGGGTGGCCATGAAAGTATTGCCTACAGAATGACTTATTATGAAAGATATATTTCTGATTTTCTCTCTTCCTTTTCTTTTTTGGGATTTATTACCAAATTTCTTGAAATTCCAAAAAAAGTTGATTTATCTAAGAAATATTCAAATTAACCAGTTTAAAATTGGGTTATAACCTGTGCGCCTTTGACGCAATGTCAGAGAAACAATTAGAGGGTGTTTTTAACAACTAATATTTCTGATATTTGGAGTCTGAATAATAGGTTACTAAAGCCAGAATCTAACATTCTGTTCTGTTCTGATTTCACCGGTATGTCAATGCCAACCATTTGTTAAAACAATACCGTCGAAAATGTGAAAAAACTGAGAAACACAAGTAGGTCCTGAGTCTTATAGAAAGTAGGCGTTGGATTTGACGTGTTTTTTGCCACTCCCCACTCCATGTAGGTAAAACTCTTCTTAATTAACCAAGCGTGTTTTCCCCGTAGATTTTGCATTTTTAATAATTCACGAAAAACAATTAAATTTTTTGAACGAATTTAAATTTTTTTCTGTGTCATAAGAAATCGCAAACTTTCAAATTTTATTTATGAATTATGCCTGTTAAACCCAAGTGTTCGTAAAATCAAATTCTCAACATATTTTATTAAATATATTATTATTTTTTATTATTGTTAATATAAAGAAACACATAATTATATTTAACAAAATGAAACTTAAAAAAAATATTTTCCCAAAACACGCTTGTATAATTAAAAAAAAATTTCATGACAAAAAACACGCCCCTGCACTAAATTAACGCCTACTTTTTATGAAATTGAAAAATAAAATTTCGCGGAGAAGGAGCAGATTTAAGCATGACCCGGGTCCCCTTTGGGGCAAAAAAATAAAAATAAAAACAATTTAAATTAAAAATTTAAGAAAAATTAATAGAAAGTCAAAATCTGAGAGGAAAGCACGCTTCTATAATTTAAAAAAAAATTTCGTGACAAGAAACACACCCAGCGTCAAATTCGGCGCCTACTTTCTATAAGATTAAAAAATAAAAGCCCACAGAGCAGGGGCGGACCTTCGCGATCAAAAAAATAAAAATAATTTAAATTAAATTAAAGAAAAACTTAAAATATGCAAAATCTGCAAGAAAACACGCTTCTATAATTAAAAAAACTTTGCATGACAAAAAATACATTTCTTCGTCAAATTCAGCACCTACTTTCTATAAGACTCAAAAATAAAGGCCCGAGGAGCACGGGCGGATTTAGGCATAGTGAGGGCCCCCTTCGCGTAAAGTAAACATATCTCTGTCTACAATCACCTCTCTCTGTAGACGGTAACATAAAAATATACTTTGTCATTGGTCAATTACGCAAATAATGTGGCAACGTCGGAATGGGGTTTCTTTTGTTTATTACTAAATACATTTCATTTTTTATTTATGTTTTATATTTGTTAGACAGGGCCCCCTCGCGGCCAAAAGAGAAATAAGAACAAAAATAATTTAAATTAAAGGTTTAAGAAAAAATTTAAAAAATGCAAAATCTGCGAAGAAAACAGGCTTCTATAATTAAAAAACTTTTCATGACAAAAAATACGTCCCTTCCTCAAATTTTCTTCAAACTTTCTATAAGATTGACAAATAAAATCTCGCAGAGCAGGTGCGGATTTAGGGATGGTCAGGGCCCCCTTTAGGTAAAATAAATATAGCTGTGTCTACAATCGCCTCTGTCTGTAGCCGGTTAAATCAAAATCTTCTTTGTCATTGGTCAATTATGCAAATAATGTGACAACGTCGGACTGGGAGTTTTTATAATAAAATAAAATAGTAAATTTTACTAATTACGTCAAAATGTGAGTCTATATCCTCTAAATTACTTCTTAAAAAGACATAAAACTCTTTACAGAGCTTATTTGCAATTTCTACATTTAACTGATGAAAATCAAGTACTACAAATGTAAAAAGCAAATAATTTAATATTGCAATAAGCCCCACCAGATAGATTAATCTAAAAGGACTCCTCTGTTATCAGGCAGCGCACGTCACCATCCCATGGACCGGTTCCTGGCTTATTAGCCTTCTTCAGCATGGTAGTAAAAATATTACTGAATACATTTTATTCTTTATTTATGTTTGATGTATGTTATGTATACATCTTTTTTAATTAAAATTGTATATAAAAGTAAGTATATCCAAATGCAATAAATAAAATAAAAAGTTCTTCAATGTCTACTGCCTATAACTAACAAAAACTTGGGTTAATTGTCTAATTGAGTAAGCCCCCAAACAGTGTTAGTCTAGGGCCCTCAAAATTGAAGGTCCGCTCCTGTGCAGATGTCTACTTAAATTTTTCAAATTGTCAACGCCATTTTTTAAACAAATGCCAACTCGTGGCATATCGCTGAAATCAGAATTTCATGACGAACAAGAAAATACAGAAATATACAGGGTGTACTATTTAAAATAAGAAAGTTGTCACTTCCGGTTAAACCGAAAATGGCATTTTGCCAACAATTGCCACAGATTCTGGCCTTAGTGACATAATTATCACGTTCCAAATTTCAAAAATTTATATTCCGTAATAACTTACTTATTCAGTAGGCAATACTTTCGTAGCTCACCCGCTATATTAAAAAATTTTTAATTGTACAGTTGTGGTCAAAAAAGGTTTGCAATCTGAAATATGCCCAAAAGTAAAACCATAGTCAGGGAGAAATAAACTATAAATTAAATTATTCAGGCTGGAAACCTTTATTTGGCCACAACTGTACCTTTTAGTGGAAACTAAAAAATGAACTAGAAATTTTTAGGTGAAACTGCTACAAGACAAAAAGTAAATCATCTTCCCGCTGATAATATTTAATAAATAACCAACAACTATTAATTATAGGCAAAAATGTGACATTTTAATTACACATAATTATTGAGATTAGTTTTAATTATGTCACTTATAACTTAGATTTGTTTGACGTTTTTTGGCATACAGAAGTTGTTCAAGAGTTTATTGTGAATTGAAAATGCAGAATTTCCATCACAATTTGTGCGTACTAATTTACATTTATTTAAATAATTGGCTAGCCTCACAAATAAACAAACCTCAACAAAAAATATTCTCATGTATCCCGTCATGCCTCCAAAGCAAACATTTTAAAGCCAGTAGAATATAGAAACATACATTATAATATATATTTTTAATTATGATTTTAGTAACATGAATTTCTACATCGTCTCATGTAAAGTCTGTGTCATATCTTTACAGCACATAAAAAGAGCCGGCTTGTTTGAAGGTTTTATGGGCATCAAACAAGCCGCCGGTTTTTTATGTGTCTTACAAAACTGAAGTCGACCATACAAATTTCGCCACTAGGCAGAGAGAACTAAACATCTAACACTAAAACTATGCTAGACAGCAAGCATAAACAATTTAGTAAAAATAATGTCTAGATAGGTAAAGACAGGTAATATAGAAGTGCAGGGGAGTATGATAGAGATATGTTGGTGCCAGTGCTCTAAAACAAAATGAGTCTCAGGTTTATCCGCCGACAGAAACTAGCAATCACTGAGACTTATTTTGTATTTCTACAAGCCTACCAAGATAGAGAAAGAAGAGAACAGAATGAAAAACACAATAACTAGTCACCTGATTTTGGTGATCTTCATCATTAAAATCTGTTACTGTTTTTCCAGTGGCACTTGGTGGACGTATTCTAGAAACGCGAAACAATGTTAATGACAACTCATGTAATTCGATGATTTAAAAGTTTTTATGTTCTCAATGAAACTGCTTACTACAGTAAAACCGTAGTGTACGAAATGTCGTCTCCCGAATAGGCGTGGAAGCATTGTTTCAATGACTAACTAAGAGAAATCAAATGAGCTATATATTCCGTACACTTCCGGTTTGATTGGTCTAGGAAGATCCACTTTACTGGTTCATTTACTGAGAGAGAAAATCTGGAAAAACTATCGACTGTAGGGTTTCAAATGCCAAAGTAATTCCTTCAAAAATCGAAAATATCGTTAAAATTGTCACCTTTCTATCTCAGTAAATGCCAAAAGAGGGGTTCCAGACGTCTGCTGTTACTGATTTCGAGACATTTTGTGGTAGTTTCTCTTTAGTTACCTTGAATTTCTATCCGAAATACCCATTCCCAAACCGGAATCCTCGCTTGGTGATCGATAATCTTCCTCGTTATAAACACTTACACCTGGCGGTGGTACTTCACCTGGACCGAAGTCCTAAAAGACCCAATTAAAATTATGTTGATTTTATTTGGTATTTCATGAGTAATACTAGAGCAAGGGTCCTTTTAAGGTAAAAGTTCAATTTTCTGTCGAACATTGTCCAGGAAAATTATGTACTGGAAAATTGAATGATGCTCCGGTGGGCTGACTGGGAAAAATTAAATTCCTTACAAGAGTGCCGAGTGACTATTTTTATAAGGTCTGTCATTATAAGACACCCCCCATACCCTTATAATTTTTTCTCCCGTTTTTGTTCTAAATGCATTCTGAAAGCAGATTTGCAAACCGTTCTTGGTTTGTCGTAGAAAGTTTGAAATTTTACCTTAAATATATTTTTTCGTCAAAATTAATGTGTAAGCAAAAACTTTTATAAAGGTAGTCATGAATTAAAATTTTGTTGGCTTACTATATTGTTAACACGATAAACATTAAGAGATATGCATTATTAAGTTGGTCTTACTTATGCTAAACCCTTTGATAATAGAGCTGATTAATGGGACCAACAAAGACTGACCCAAACGTTAACCCCCACCCCAGGTGGTTGACAATTATCACGAACAAGAAACTCGGAATTGCGTTAGCCGTTAAGGCATCATCTTATGCTCTTTAACAAAAACATGATTTGCCTACAAGTACAATTATACTAAAACATTGCTGTCTTACTTAGGATTTCAAATTTCTACTATTATAATACAGAATCGTGGGATTAAGAGTAAAATGCTATTATAAATTGAAGGGTTTTGGTAAGAGTGGCTGAATGGCTTAAATTCGCCCGTCTGTACCTCAATTATTTATGGATATTAATAAAGATGTTTTATTATTATTATTATTATTTAGTTTAGTTTACTCAATTTTAAATGACATGAGAAAAAATCCATGTGTTCAATTCGCTCCTTTAGTATAGTTAACTTCAACTTTAAATGACAAGAGAAAAAATCATGTGTTCAATTCGGTTCTTATTTTCCTCAGAAGTCTCTTCACTTAAATTATTTCCGGAAATTTTTTCGAGGTCACGATAATTTTCTTAAAATATTCGTAACCAAGAAAAAATTTACAGGAATAATTTAAATACATATGGTATTCGGTAAGAAAATTTCACACCTAAATTAAATTAAAATATAGATGCCAGATTAGGTTAGAAAATTGGAAACTGCGGTAGACGTCAAAATCGCCATTTTTCGTTCGCTCCTAGTTCCAAGTTGGACCTTCTACCTTGAATTTCTTGCCCGAACGGCGGTCCAGCGACGATTTTTCGTTCGGAAATAGCGTTTGAAGTTTTTCTGTTTTTATATGCAACTGTCAAAAGCAAGGGCGTCGCCTCCAAAATTTCCAGGGGGGGGGGGGAGGAAATTTTTTTAGAAATGTGTTAGCGCTTTTATTGAATAAAAAGATACCGAATTGTCGCGACCGCCCCCCCTGCCCCCCCTTGGCGGCGCCCATGGTCAAAAAATGTCCACTATAATTCTCTCTAGGGTACCCTAGCACAAAAGAATCTCCAAAACAATATCTGGGTTACCATGGTAACGGAACAAAAACCAAACTTCTGATTGGTTAGAAAATGCTTGTGGGAAATTTTCACTTGTAATTATTTCCGGAAATTTTTCATAAAATATTCATGACAAGAAAAATGTCCAGGAATAATTTAAGAACGTGTGGTATTCGGTAAGAAAATTTCGCACTTCGTAAATCAAATGAAAAAATAAATGACAGATTAGATTGAAAAATTAGAAATTGCCAATTTTACGGTAGACGTCAAAATCGCTACATTTCGTTCGCTCCCCCTGTTCCGAAAATCGCAGCGAGAAAAACCGCCGCCAGAACGGCGGTCTGGCGGCGGTTTTTCGTTCGGAAATAGTGTTTCAAATTTTCGAATTTTTATACGCAACTGTCAAAAAATTTCCACAGTAATACCTTCCAGGGTACCTCAGTAGGAGAAAATTTCCGAAGAAATACATAGGTTGTCATGGCAACGGTAAGAAATGCTCCTATTTTATTGGTTAACATATTATTCTTATGTTGGCGTGAAATTTTCAGTAGTAATACCACAAGAGATTGAATTTTCGCGATAAGTCTGTCGATTTATTTCTAACGAAACTGAGTTGCTTGGAAACACCACGACTCGTAGGACGAGTGGTGTTTTCAAGCAACTCAGTTGAGTTTAGAAATAAAAGACAGACTTATAAGATAAATTCAATCACGAGTGGTATTTTATTAGACTATTTCACGAACAAATATTTTGGTTGACGACTTCACTTGAAGTAGCACCGAAGCGACTCATTTTGACGTCTGTCTCTATAATTAATTTTTATTAAACTGTCAAACTTTGCTTTGCCATCCGTATCCATGGTTACGGCCATCCGTATCCATGGTTACGTAGTTGAAAACACTACGCTGATAGACCAATTAGAATTGAAAGACAGTCGGTGTTTTCGCTGTAATACAAGCTGTCTTTGGTTTGTGATTGGTCAGATTATGTGATAATTTTAAGGTGAGTGAAATAGTCTAAGTATATAATTCTATGTTAAGGCGCTGAGTGAAGACTCAATTTTGCTCACTCAACGATTTGTAGCTCCAACCAATAGAACATGGAGCAAATTTTATAAGCTAGTCCAAATTACACAAGCGACTGTACAGGGTTTTTCATTATAATTAGCCACCCCCTACTAATTTATTGAAAAAATACAGAAAAAATGTATTTACAAAAGTTGCAGTATTTTTCCTGAATTTTAATAATCTGCCAATTAAACAAACAAATGGCAGTCGCAAAATGGCGAAATTCTATAAGATTAGGGTTTTTTTATGGAATATATCAAATTGGATATTATTATATTTTCGAAATTTTTATAATTTACTGATTTCAAAAATATATACCTACATAATAAGTCTATATTTGGATTATTCGTTCTTCAGTTATTCAAAATCAATAAAAGTGTAAAAACATGATATTGTCTACTGCATGGGTTACTAAGACAATATCATGTTTTACATACATTTTTATTTTGAATAATTATTGGAGAACTGATAGTCTAAAAATATAGACTTATTATATGTTTTTGAAATCAGGAAATTATAAGGATTTCGACAATATAATATACAGAGTATTCCATAAAGGAAACCCTCAGTTTATAAAATTTCGCCATTTTGCGATTGTCATTATTTGTTTGTTTTTTGGCAGATTATTAAAATTCAGGATAAATATTCCAACTTTTGTATATAAAGTTTTTCTGACTTCTTCAAAATAAACTATATCTGGTGGCTAATTATAAGGAAAAACCCTGTACAGATCTACGAGTAGACCCAAGGAAGGCATCAACTCAATTTATATAGAAGAAGAAATATATTCAATCATTTTATCTAATTTCTGTGAAATGTTTATATCTATATTGTTTTTCTTTTGTTTTAGAATATTGATTTTGTTTATTATTGTTAAACTGATTTTTTGTGAAAATTAAGGTAGCCAAATAAAATAAATCTGTCTCTACTCTACACGAAATAATATGTCGCTTAGACTGACAAACTCCTAAAACCGGCCCTGCGTTAACTGGTCAGAGTAGTGAAGCGAGCGCACACGCGGTGTTGCTCGTAGTAGGCCATTCATTGAGTCATAAAATATCAGTTATAAACTAACCGTCCAACAATCGTAACATTTTTATTATAACTGTTATAAAAAAAGTAATCGCGCAGATATCGTTTAAAATTATGGAAAAGCCGAAAAAAAGTTGCAAAAAGATCCAGGTCTAGCTGTATTGGTCAGGCTGTCACAGAGTTCCCACTCCCAGGCGCGATCCCACTACTGCACGACGCGGAGACTTTTGGCTGCTGGGTTTCCCCCCTGGCCCGGTTCGCCTCTCCTTAGCCGACCTGGCCACCCCGGACTCCTCCGGGGTGGCCATATCGACGCCATGCTTAGTGTGGACGCCCGGTCAACGCGAAACGCTCTGCACCAGGAATCCCGACCTCAAACCATCCACTGAACCCGACCTCCAAGTAGCTGGATTACAGGAGACGCCACGCTCCCAGTCGAAGAGCTAAGGTGAAACTTTGAATATGAAGTAAAACTTTGAATATGAATTCATGAAATCAATATGAATTCAGAAGAAATGAAACGTCAATTTTTTTTTTGTTAAATTTTATTACGTAAGTATATGTATTTTGTAACTGACAAGCTAGTGGGTGACTTCTACGAGTAGGTACGCTCCTCACAGTTCTCACCTACCATAAAAATCGTAATTCGTTTTTCTTGTTTCTAATTATTAATTGTCAGCACGGTTGACCACCAAAATTAAAAATAATTTCTAATTATTCGATTATTAGGAATACATCATTGGAATTGGAGTTATTTTCAAGAATATCATCAAATTATCAAATTAAAAATAATTAGACCCAATTTTCACCAAATTAAAAGTAAAGTAATTTTTAATTATTCGACTACCTATTAGGAAGAATTGAATTGGAATTATTTTCAAGCAAGCAGAATCGACATCGAGTCCAATCACTCCAATCGACCAACCAAAAAATTGAAAATAGTTCGAGTTTTTGTCATCCAATTTTATTAATCAGTAATTTTCAGCTCGGTCGACACTAAATTAAAAATAATTCTCGAATTTTCATTTAATTAATTATTGCAATAATTTGAAGTTATTCGGCCGACCACCGGAATTCGGAGTTTAAAAATGAATTCAAGTTATCTTATCCATCCATCTGAATTGTTAACGTCATTAACTAATTAATCCAAATTTAAAAGAGTTAATAGTTATTAAAAATCTGGAGTTGGAATTTTTTTTATATATTTTTTTTTTTGAGGGTCTTCAGAGTAGCGTCAGATATTACCGAAAGGCAGGTTGCGATATCCACCAGTCGGCAGCGGAATATAATCAGTGGATCATTTCCGGAGTTCATCACTCGCTACAGTGGATCAGTTAAGACCCTACTGAAGACATTTTAATAAAGCGGTATAAGTTTACTCGATATTTCTTAGTGGATGCGTTTCGGCGTGTTGTAACTACCGCCCTCTATCCATCGGGAATCGAGTCTGCTCACGTTCAAATGGACGACTGCAGTGCCACTTGAACTGGCGATCAATAGTTCAACCAAAGAATTTAAATTTTATTTCGAATATTGATATCATCAGTTATCGTTTTCTTATCCTTAACTAGAATCCAGTTATATTTATATCTATTTTATAAAACATATTTGGTAACGAGATTTACTTTTTAATATTACAGCTTAAAAAGTAATTAAAATAAACTTTAGTGAATAGTGTTAAAATTTTTAGTTTTGTTACAAGTGAGCTATGAGAACTGAAAAATTCATAGTAGGTACGGGACAAAATTTTGTTTTCCAAACATTAAATTTCTATTTCTAATACTAATTAATATATTATAATGGTTGATTAATTTTTAATGGCAAATTATAATTTGCAAGAAATAGTTACTATTTATGTAACTAAATTTATGATATAATTTAATTGAATTTATAAATAATTGATATTTATTCATAATACGGGGCAAAATTATGTTTCTGAAAATTCATTAAATTTCTATTCTACTACTAATTAATATATTATAATGGTTAATTAATTTTTAATGGCAAATTATAATTTTTGTGCGTCTGCTACATAAATAAATTATTCTATA
The DNA here is from genome assembly GCA_963680705.1 of Rhagium mordax. Classification (NCBI taxonomy): domain Eukaryota; kingdom Metazoa; phylum Arthropoda; class Insecta; order Coleoptera; family Cerambycidae; genus Rhagium; species Rhagium mordax. Next base: position 10,620,603 of record OY796658.1, on the reverse strand, counting down.
ATATCTTCTTTTACTAATCTACTCATAGATTGTTCATTAAAAAGTTGCACCTTCCATTAAAAAACTTTGAAAGTTTAAATGGAAGGATTAATATATAAGATTTAATTTGGAAATAACAACATTATAATGATTTTAATACATATACCTCATGTTTAGATATTGCAGGCAATATATTTATTTTATAATTAAATATCAGGAAATGAGAGTACGTTTCACAAACATCATATTTGAAGTAAATTATACATCCAAGCGCTATACATTTGGTAAATCTGATGTTACTTAAGTCATGTTGTGATAGAATTCTGTAACATTGGCTATATCAGTTTAGGCTAGAGCGCATAGATGGCGCGCATCGGCAGAATATTCATATCGCAAGTCCAATTACTTCATTATTTATTTACTTTGTTATTTTATCATAATTTATTTATTTAGTTAACTCAGTAAATGCTTTGATATTATTAAAATGATTATATTGAAATTAAAATAGGAACTTTTACAACATTTTGTTTCTATGCGTTTAACAATATTTTTATTAATTTGCTAAATGTTCAACTACCACATAATAATAATGCAGCATCAAGCACCACATATATCTATCAATTTCGCAAATGTCATCTTTAAATATGAGAATACAACAATACACACGTATCAACTAAACATTCATTAACACACAAAGCTAGGTACTTTACCTCATGATATCCAGTAAAAATTGAATGATTGGCATCCGGGATTGGTATTCCTTTTCTCTGCAAAATTTATTAAAACTATTAATTAATATTTATAAGCGAAATATTAGTTTTTACTGAAATTAAAAAGTGCAACATGTCATAACTCTTTAAGTAGCACCCTGTACATTTTATTCTTTTTTTGATCTTATTAATAAATTAACTTCTTCGGCTGGAAATTGTTTGTAAAACGCCAAAATAGAGTTTTATGCATTTTCATTGAATAAATAGCATTTCTAAATATAAACTAAATAAAAACAGTATAATTTTATTTGAATTGTTTTAAAATTAAACGCGTAGAATTAATGAAACCAGTTTCTGGTTCTTGGCATTCATCACCACTTTTATATTTGAATAATTAATTATACTCGTTTATTTCTTCCAAGATAAATTGATTTAGAGAATAACCAACGTTCCTCCATATTATAACTATATATAAAAACAAACCGTCAATGCAACAAAATAATCTCTGACGTAGTATTTCAATTTCTGTACAAGAGTATAAAAATAGTCGTGTACACTTCAATCAATTTTAACTTCTTCCAAAGACGTCGATAGCTGGGGAATAAGTTTTGTCACGTTCTTTTCAGGCTTTAAACAGTTTTAAAGTCAAAGAGAATATTCTAAGTTTCCACTTCCCGAAGTAAGAATAGTTATTTAATAATACAAATAACAGTATTTTTCTCTTACATTCTCTTTTATTTCGTGTTAAAGGAAAATCTAGCACGTTTTTTAATTGCAGTGAGCTAAACTGTTTTACAGAAAAATCACCCTTCTTTAACAACAATATAACAATAAAAAGTTAATCGCTGACTGGTGAGTATGTAACACAAGAGAAAATCAATTTCGCTCATTTCTATGTCAAGTCATATTGATATATTAATGTTAAAATAAACGTTTTATTAATGTTAAGTGTATCTTAGATTATATAATAGGTACATATAATAATTATAATAAAAATGCTCTTGATAGTTCGATTAACACTGTTCTTATAGTGTGTTAATTGTATTTTATTTATGCACTCAAAAGCCTTATAGAAGACCATTTTAATATTTATTCACTATTTTTCCATACGTGCTAAGTTATAAAATAAAGACGTTTCAAATTTATTTAAAAAATTAGTTCTATTAAAAATATTTAGCAGATATTTTTAATACAATAAAAAAATATCCACTAGATATTTCCGAATGAAACAAGAATTTCTGGTAGATCTTTTAACTTTTAATTAATTCAAGATTATCCAATAAATATTTTTAATAGCAGTAGAAATAATTAGTTTTCTGCGAAGTATTATCAGTTCGATCATTCTAGTTGGCAATACAGCAAATGACACTCGGTGGTTAGACAAATAAAAAAACAAAAAAAAAATAACTGAAACATATTTGCTTGATATTTTTATTTCAATCAAAATTAACTAATAGATATATTTGAATGTTTTAAAAAATTTACCAGACATTTTTAATTGAAAGAAAAATATCTAATACATATTTTTAATGAAACAAAGAATATCTATTAGATATTTTTAATTAAAATAAAAATATCATCTATTAGATAATTTTAATTGGTAAGCAATCTACTGGATACTTTTAATTCAATTATAGTTATCTTAAGTTAATTACAAATATCTTTCTGAAATGATGATTCTGATATCTCAAATGATTTAAAAATATCTACTTGATATTTCTATTTCAATCAAAAATATCTATTTATATAAATAAATATTTTGAAAAATATACTAGACATTTTTAATTGAAATAAAAATATCTAATATGTACTTACTTACATATTTTTAGCGAGATAAAGAATACCTATTAGATATTCTTAATTAAAATAAAAATAACTATTAGATAATTTTAATTGGTAAGGAATCTACTGAATGCTTTTAATTCAATTAGAGTTATCTAAAATTAATTACAACTATCTTTCTTAAATGATGATTCTGATCTCAAATGATTTAAAAATATTTACTTGATATTTTTATTCCAATCAAAAATATCTAATTATATCTTAAAATGTTTTAAAAAATATACTAGACATTTTTAATTGAAATAAATATATATAATACATATTTTTAATGAAATAAAGAATATCCATTAGATATTCTTAATTAAGATAATCTACTGGATACTTTTAATTCAATTAGAGATATCTAAAATTAGTTAGAAATATCTTTCTGATATGATAATTCTGATATCTTAGACAAGTTAAAAATATCTACTTGATATCTCTATTTCAATTTTTTGAATTAGATATTTTTTACCTTATTTTTAAATATTTAAAAAAATAGACATTTTTAAGTAAAATTTCAATTACAATTAAAAATATCTAATAAATATCTTTAAATGTTTAAAAAATCTACTAGATATTATTTTAATTAAAGCAAAATGTCTATTAGATAATTTTAATTGGTAAGAAATCTACTAGATATTTTGAACTAAATTAGAGATATCTAAAATTAATTAAATACATATAATATTTCTGATATGATGATTCTGGTATCTCAATCGAGTTAAAAATATCTACTTGATATCCTTACTTCAATTTCTTTAATTAGATATTTTTTATCTAATGTTTAATAGTTTTAAAAAATCTACTAGATATTTTTAAGTAAAATTTCAATTTTAATTAAAAATATCTAATAAATATCTTTAAATGTTTAAAAAATATACTAGACATTTTTAATTAAAACAAGAATGTCTATTAAATTATTTGAATTGGTAAGGAATCTACTGTACACTATTAATTCAAATTAATATATCTAAAATAAATTACAAATATCTCTCTGAAATGCTGATTCTGATATGACAAATGATTTAAAAATCTACTAGATATTTTTAATTAAAACAAAATATCTATTAGATAATTTTAATTGGTAAGAAATCTACTAGATATTTTTAATTAAATTAGAGATATCTAAAATTAATTAGAAATATATTTCTATTATGACTATTCTGATATCTTAAATGAGTTAAAAATATCTACTTGATATCTTTGTTTCAATTTCTTTAATTAGATATTTTTTATCTAATCTTTAAATGTTTTTAAAAAATCTACTAGATATTTTTAAGTAAAATTTCAATTTCAATTTCAATTAAAAATATCTAATAAATATTGTTAAATGTCTAAAAAAATCTACTAGATATTTTTTTTAAAACAAAAATGTCTATTAGATAATTTTAATTGGTAAGGAATCTAATGGATACTCTCAATTCAATTAAATATATCTAAAATTAATTACAAATATCTCTCTGAAATGATGATTCTGATGTGACAAATGATTTAAAAACATCTAATTGATATTTTTATTTCTATCAAAAATATCTAATAAATATCTTGAAAAATCGACTAGACATTCTTAATTGAAATAAAAATATCTAATACAAAATTTTAATAAAATAAAGAATATCTATTAGATATTTTTAATTAAAATTAAAATTAAAATATCTATTAGACAATTTTATGATGATTCTGATATCTCAAATGATTTAAAAATTTCTAATAGATATCTTTAAATGTTTTAAAAAATATACTAGACATTTTTAATTGAAATAAATTTATCCTAATACATATTTTTAATGAAATTAAGAATATCTATTAGACATTCTTAATTAAAATAAAAATATCTATTAGATAATTTTAATTGGAAAGAAATCTACTAAATACTTTTAATTCAATTAGAGATATCTAAAATTAATTAAATATATATTTCTGATATGATGATTCTGATATCTCAATCGAGTTAAAAATGTCTACTTGATATCCTTATTTCAATTTCTTTAATTAGATATTTTTTATCTAATCTTTAATTGTTTTAAAAAATCTACTAGATATTTTTAAGTAAAATTTCCATTTTAATTAAAAATATCTAATAAATATCTTTAAATGTTTAAAAAATATACTAGATATTTTTAATTAAAACAAGAATGTCTATTAAATTATTTGAATTGGTAAGGAATCTACTGTACACTATTAATTCAAATTAATATATCTAAAATAAATTACAAATATCTCTCTGAAATGCTGATTCTGATATGACAAATGATTTAAAAATCTACTAGATATTTTTAATTAAAACAAAATATCTATTAGATAATTTTAATTGGTAAGAAATCTACTAGATATTTTTAATTAAATTAGAGATATCTAAAATTAATTAGAAATATATTTCTATTATGACTATTCTGATATCTTAAATGAGTTAAAAATATCTACTTGATATCTTTGTTTCAATTTCTTTAATTAGATATTTTTTATCTAATCTTTAAATGTTTTAAAAAAATCTACTAGATATTTTTAAGTAAAATTTCAATTTCAATTTCAATTAAAAATATCTAATAAATATCTTTAAATGTCTAAAAAAATCTACTAGATATTTTTTTAAAACAAAAATGTCTATTAGATAATTTTAATTGGTAAGGAATCTAATGGATACTCTCAATTCAATTAAATATATCTAAAATTAATTACAAATATCCCTCTGAAATGATGATTCTGATATGACAAATGATTTAAAAACATCTAATTGATATTTTTATTTTTATCAAAAATATCTAATAAATATCTTAAAAAATCGACTAGACATTCTTAATTGAAATAAAAATATCTAATACAAAATTTTAATAAAATAAAGAATATCTATTAGATATTTTTAATTAAAATTAAAATTAAAATATCTATTAGACAATTTTATGATGATTCTGATATCTCAAATGATTTAAAAATATCTAATAGATATCTTTAAATGTTTTAAAAAATATACTAGACATTTTTAATTGAAATAAATTTATCCTAATACATATTTTTAATGAAATTAAGAATATCTATTAGACATTCTTAATTAAAATAAAAATATCTATTAGATAATTTTAATTGGTAAGAAATCTACTAAATGCTTTTAATTCAATTAGAGATATCTAAAATTAATTAAATATATATTTCTGATATGATGGTTCTGATATCTCAATCGAGTTAAAAATGTCTACTTGATATCCTTATTTCAATTTCTTTAATTAGATATTTTTTATCTAATCTTTAATTGTTTTAAAAAATCTACTAGATATTTTTAAGTAAAATTTCAATTTTAATTAAAAATATCTAATAAATATCTTTAAATGTTTAAAAAATATACTAGATATTTTTAATTAAAACAAGAATGTCTATTAAATTATTTGAATTGGTAAGAAATCTGTACACTATTAATTCAATTAAATATATCTCAAATGAATTACAAATATCTCTCTGAATTGCTGATTCTGATATGACAAATGATTTAAAAATCTACTAGATATTTTTAATTAAAACAAAATATCTATTAGATAATTTTAATTGGTAAGAAATCCACTAGATATTTTTAATTAAATTAGTTAGAGATATCTAAAATTAATTAGAAATATATTTCTATTATGACGATTCTGATATCTTAAATGAGTTAAAAATATCTACTTGATATCTTTGTTTCAATTTCTTTAATTAGATATTTTTTATCTAATCTTTAAATGTTTTAAAAAAATCTACTAGATATTTTTAAGTAAAATTTCAATTTCAATTTCAATTAAAAATATCTAATAAATATCTTTAAATGTCTAAAAAAATCTACTAGATATTTTTTTTAAAACAAAAATGTCTATTAGATAATTTTAATTGGTAAGGGATCTAATGGATACTCTCAATTCAATTAAATATATCTAAAATTAATTACAAATATCTCTCTGAAATGATGATTCTGATGTGACAAATGATTTAAAAACATCTAATTGATATTTTTATTTCTATCAAAAATATCTAATAAATATCTTAAAAAATCGACTAGACATTCTTAATTGAAATAAAAATATCTAATACAAAATTTTAATAAAATAAAGAATATCTATTAGATATTTTTAATTAAAATTAAAATTAAAATATATATTAGACAATTTTATGATGATTCTGATATCTCAAATGATTCAAAAATTTCTAATAGATATCTTTAAATGTTTTAAAAAATATACTAGACATTTTTAATTGAAATAAATTTATCCTAATACATATTTTTAATGAAATTAAGAATATCTATTAGACATTCTTAATTAAAATAAAAATATCTATTAGATAATTTTAATTGGTAAGAAATCTACTAAATACTTTTAATTCAATTAGAGATATCTAAAATTAATTAAATATATATTTCTGATATGATGGTTCTGATATCTCAATCGAGTTAAAAATGTCTACTTGATATCCTTATTTCAATTTCTTTAATTAGATATTTTTTATCTAATCTTTAATTGTTTTAAAAAATCTACTAGATATTTTTAAGTAAAATTTCAATTTTAATTAAAAATATCTAATAAATATCTTTAAATGTTTAAAAAATATACTAGATATTTTTATTTAAAACAAGAATGTCTATTAAATTATTTGAATTGGTAAGGAATCTACTGTACAGGGTTATCCAACGAAAAGGCCCACCCTTATATTTTCTTTATTTTTCGAGTTATGAAAAAATGTTTCAAATAAAAGTTTTAGTGAATCAAATGATCTCATTTAAAACCCCTGCAAAGAATATACAGGGTGTTCCATAAAAGCGGAACAAACCTAACTTACATTTTTTTAAATGGAACACCCTATATTTTTTTAAATTTTTCAAATCTGTGTTTTTTTGTGATTTCAAATATATATATATATATGTTGTATTTTATCTTTTACTGTTTTTTATTTATTGCAAATTTCGTGAACAATATTATTTATACCACCAGCATCTGCATGCGTATCAATCAGGTTAGCCATGGATGAAAAACAATTAATTTGACACTTATGCCTTACAGAATAATTGAATAAATTCAAAAAGCAAACTTTTCATCCATGGCTAACTTGATTGATACGCATGCAGATGCTGGTGGTATAAATAATATTGTTCACGAAATTTGCAATAAATAAAAAACAGTAAAAGATAAAATACAACATATATATATATATTTGAAATCACAAAAAAACACAGATTTGAAAAATTTAAAAAAATATAGGGTGTTCCATTTAAAAAAATGTAAGTTAGGTTTGTCCCGCTTTTATGGAACACCCTGTATATTCTTTGCAGGGGTTTTAAATGAGATCATTTGATTCACTAAAACTTTTATTTGAAACATTTTTTCATAACTCGAAAAATAAAGAAAATATAAGGGTGGGCCTTTTCGTTGGATAACCCTGTACAGTAGATTCCTTACCAATTCAAATAATTTAATAGACATTCTTGTTTTAATTAAAAATATCTAGTATATTTTTTAAACATTTAAAGATATTTATTAGATATTTTTAATTAAAATTGAAATTTTACTTAAAAATATCTAGTAGATTTTTTAAAACAATTAAAGATTAGATAAAAAATATCTAATTAAAGAAATTGAAATAAGGATATCAAGTAGACATTTTTAACTCGATTGAGATATCAGAACCATCATATCAGAAATATATATTTAATTAATTTTAGATATCTCTAATTGAATTAAAAGTATTTAGTAGATTTCTTACCAATTAAAATTATCTAATAGATATTTTTATTTTAATTAAGAATGTCTAATAGATATTCTTAATTTCATTAAAAATATGTATTAGGATAAATTTATTTCAATTAAAAATGTCTAGTATATTTTTTAAAACATTTAAAGATATCTATTAGATATTTTTAAATCATTTGAGATATCAGAATCATCATAAAATTGTCTAATAGATATTTTAATTTTAATTTTAATTAAAAATATCTAATAGATATTCTTTATTTTATTAAAATTTTGTATTAGATATTTTTATTTCAATTAAGAATAGAGATGAAAAGTTTGCTTTTTGAATTTATTCAATTATTCTGTAAGGCATAAGTGTCAAATTAATTGTTTTTCATCCATGGCTAACCTGATTGATACGCATGCAGATGCTGGTGGTATAAATAATATTGTTCACGAAATTTGCAATAAATAAAAAACAGTGAAAGATAAGATACAACATATATATATATATGTTTGAAATCACGAAAAAACACAGATTTGAAAAATGTAAAAAAATATAGGGTGTTCCATTTAAAAAAATGTAAGTTAGGTTTGTCCCGCTTTTATGGAACACCCTGTATATTCTTTGCAGGGGTTTTAAATGAGTTCATTTGATTCACTACAACTTTTATTTGAAACATTTTTTCCTAACTCGAAAAATAAAGAAAATATAAGGGTGGGCCTTTTCGTTGGATAACCCTGTACACTATTAATTCAATTAAATATATCTAAAATTAATTACAAATATCTATCTGAAATGCTGATTCTGATATGACAAATGATTTAAAAATATCTAATTGATATTTTTATTTCAATCAAAAATATCTAATAAATATCTTTAAATGTTTTAAAAAATCTACTAGACATTCTTAATTGAAATTAAAATATCTAATACATAATTTTAATAAAATAAAGAATATCTATTAGATATTTTTAATTAAAATAAAAATATCTAGATTTTTAATTGATGCGAAATCTATTGGATAGGTACTTTTAATTTAATAAGAGAGTCTAAAATAATTACAAATATCTTTTTGATATGGTGATACTGATATCTCAAACGAGTGAAAAATATGTGCTTGATATTTTTATTTAAATTTTTTTAATTAGATTTTTCATCTAATAAATGTCTTTAAATATTTCAAAAAATCTACTAGATATTTTTAAATAAAATTTCAATTTCAATTAATAATATCTAATAAATATCTTTAAAGGTTTTAAAAAATTGATTACTTAGATATTTTTAATTAAAACAAACATATCTAGTAGATATTTTTAATTAAAATAAAAATATCTACTAGATGATTTTAATTGATTAAAACATATATTGAATATTTTTAATTGAATTAGAGATATCTAAAACGAATTACAGATATTTTTAATGAATTTCAGATATCTCTAATTCATGCACATGTTGAAAAATAGTTACATTAATTATGATTCCTCCATATTTTTGTTTTGATTTCACATATTATATTTATTGATATTCTAAACAAGTTAAGTTTTATTAAACCATTGTATACTGGTGGGGTACCGATTGGAAATGGATTACAAAGATAAAAGATAATAACAGCTTAAATGCTTTGTTATCAACTTCGAAGCTATCTAGAAGGCTTTCCTATATCGGATTAAAGGTCCGCCACAGAAAAATAAATAACTATACTCACCCTAGAATGTCTGTAATCGTGTTCCCTAGGATCCCTAATTCTTGTTGAGTCGGTGTCTCTTCTATAAACTAATTCATCGAATTTAACGCGATCTTCGACGGCTACTATTTCTCTTAATTCGGTCATAAGAGTATACTGAAACAAAATACATTATTATTTAACGTGTTCAAATAATTATAAATCGTTCGTTTTCTGACATCAACGAGATAATCCTAAATCCTATTACACCCTTGAAATCACTCGACTTGGCGTTTAGATCTTATAAATCTTATAAATCACAGTAGTGAGTTGCGGAATGCAAATAAGCTAATGCAAATCGAGATAATTTGCATAATTTATAAGCAACTGCAGTGCACCAGTGAAAACATATAAATTGTATTAATATGCACGAATATAAATAAGTAAATGACTGCTGGCAGCTTACTGCATCAAAGTTGAATCAAAGCCTGTACTTCAACATGTCGAAATGTAAAGGTAAATATTAACTATTTAGCAGAAGCAGAAGTTTCTCCTCTATTCGCCTAGAGGGCACAATAGTCTGCATTTGGAAAGCAGGCTCGTGCATACTAGTAATCATCATCCATCATTAATATACATCCTCCACGTGCTTGCTTTTTAAAATCAGCGTGATTCATGCTGTGCCCTAGCAGAATTAGAAAGAACTGATTTGTTTAGTATTTATTACTAAATGTTTAACATTTACCTCTAGATGAATGAAAAACTGTGTACATGACGTTTGTGTTTCGTTCCACTCAGGATGGAATGAAGTTTGATTCCGAGTGGTCCTTCGAGTCGGATATTTAAGTTTCCATCAAGTAAAAACAACACCAATAATAACAGATGATTTTAAAATCGGAGCAAATATTAGAGCGATTGACTAAATTAATAAATAATAATAAATAAATACACCACATGTAATTACGACCCCCTTTATCCCAGAAGGCTGAGCCTTGTGCGGGAGGGGGCTACACATTTAAAGACAAGGGACACACATCCAATATCCGTGTATAATGGAAAAATCCCTCTCACAGTATTTTCCATTGCCACGACCGGGATTCGAACCCGGGACTTTTGGGTGAGAGGCAGGTACTCTACCATCTCGACCATCAGTCATATAAATTGAAATGATAAATAATGAAAAAGGCACTGGCGTAGTAAAAAGTTTGTTGCTAGCGCACATGAAAACATAAAAAATTGTACGTCCTGTATAATGTTAGTAGAGCAAAGCTGATATTAATAGTCATTTAGATTTGTTGTACGAAATCAATTTTACGTCTTCTACGTATAACACATGAATAATGGTTGCCATCACGAACATTACACCTATGCCCCAACATTCTGATGAGTTCTTGTAATCATCAGCTACTACAGTTTATTTCGGGGAAGTGCAGTGAATTTCGAAATATGAAACCTCCATTAGATTAAATATTTTACTTCAGCGAAATCAGATTTCTCGAGAATATATGCATCAAAACCGCTATTTCCAAGTACATACAACGTAATATCAAATAAACCACTTGATTAACCCCTTGTAGAACTAACAAAGCACTAATGTATAGTACATGAAGCTTACGTTAATTTAGCAACAATGGTGAAACATTATCCATTTCTCAGGTTCCTAGGTCGGGTCTATAGCTAGCTTCCCGGCTTTTTTTGTTTTTGTTTAATGATATACAATCTGCTTTATTTAAACAGAACGTGCATCCTTAAAAAACTGTACCATATTCTATACTTTAGATGTCCTTTTGTCTGTGTGGAGACTACAATCGGCATGATAATGACATTGTACTAAGGAGGTACAGCACATTTCTGTGTTTGTTAGTTTTTCAATATAGTAACGTAATTAATTGTTAATATCTGTGTTCAGTGACCCACGGAAAATTGTTTAGGTCATATCGACGTGATATCTATGCCAAATTATATAGGTGTCAAAGAAGCTATCTTGGGGCCAGAGAACCAAGTCGTGGCTAGGAAGCCTTCTTTTGTAGAGAGAGCCATCTTTTATCCACAATTTTTCGTTTAAATTAAAATAGAAATATGGAGTGAAATATACATAAAGCCGCATCGCTAATAAGAAATCGCATGTTCCTATTTCTCTCTCTCTTTAATTTATCTCCCGCATCGCATCTAGTCCACATATATTATTGCTGTGCTAGTACGTCACTAGCCGGATTACCAGAAATTACATTTTATTTTTTGTTTAATTGTGGCATATCATAATTTTATCTCTTCCAGTTTTTTGGGATTTATTACCACATTTCTTGAAATTCCTATCCAAAAAAAGTTGATTTATCTAAAAAATATTCAAATTAAACAGTTTAAAACTGGGAAATAATCTATACGCCTTTGACCTTAATGTGAGAGGAACAGTTAGAGAGTGTTTTTTGACAACTAATAGGAATTAAAATAGTACAAAAATTGAAAAATACTGCGCTGACGTTTCGAAAACTATATCTGTTTCCTTAGTCTAGGCTTTAGGTTTTTTTTATGTAACTGATTAATTTGAATATTTTTTAGATAAACCAATTTTTTTTTGGATAGGATTTCAAGAAATGTGGGTATAAATCCAAAAAAGAAAAGGAAGAGAAAAAATACATTTTATTTATTATTTACCTTAAATTCCAAATAACTATCAGTTCGGCAGCAACTGCCGGCTTTTTAGAGACTATCGGGACGCGTTGTATTTTACAAGTCAACGTTCAATTCGTGTTGTTCATTTTTCATTTAATAAATTAAAATAAAGTGTATAAATTTTATGTAACAACTTTTATAGAATGAAAGTACTTTGTCTGGCAACAAGATATACTTATACAGATAAGTCCAGGATGCTTCTAACACGACAGGGATTGGAACGAATATACGAGTGACCGACAACTCGCCTCAGTTCGAAATTTGTACATTAGGAGAAGGGCGCGGCAGTGCGCTGTGATCACTCACTGCTCAGCAGTCGAGCAGTCAGCAGACTGTTGTTAGTATCTCATTAAGCGTGTTGGGATGTAGAACTCATGTCTAAAAGAAATTTGATTTACGTATTCTGGACCAACGTTTCGAAATTTTTCTAACTTCAATAATTCATCCTAGATAGGATTAATTATTTTAATTTTAAAAAAATCTCAAAACACATTTAAATATTTCCATTGTTTGTTTTTTCGCAACAAAAATGTGATTTTACAACATAAAATTAATTGTCGCTGCACCTCGAGTGTTGCAGGTGTAATAAAAATTATTATAAAAGAATCCAAACAAGGAACAGTACACGCGAGAGCCATCGGTTACAGCGCGGAGATCCACGATTCCCACCACTGTGTCCGCTCGCCTACAACGGGTACAAGTAAACCGCTCAAACTAATACCCATGTTCGAACCTTCTCGGTCTTTACAGTATAGTAATATTAAAGCAATTGTTAGAAAGTTTTACATGACAAATCTTCCTTAAAATATCTTTATATGTATAAAAAAGAAATACGAATAGAAAATAGGAAGTAAGTTTTACGTCAAATAAATATAGATATAATAGTTTACATCAAAAGGTATGTGTACTCAAAAAACATAACAAAAAAAAAACGCTTTGGTTTTTTTAAATGAAATACTTCAATTGTTTTTATATATACACGGTGTCCCAGTTTAAACTAGCAGGACTTTACCAGTCGATAGAGTACCTATAGAGGACCCAATTGTAAGGTAAGAAGTTCCATTTAACATGTGTCGAAAAGTTCTTCGTTTTCGAGATAGAGTGTTAAAATGTAATGAAAAATAAAGTTTTTCTTCAGTTACTAAGAAAATACACTAATTTGCGATTTGAAATTTGGCACGTGTTTTTTACGTCAATATTAGTATCATTTTGTCAATAACGAGACATTTCTTTTAATATTAAGTGGTGTAGAAACGGGTGTGCAGTGCAACCCCTTTGCTACGTAGGATTTGTACACCGAGTTTTTCATTAATAATTAATCATTTAATTGCCTGTACCAAGTAGATGAAAAAAGTAGTTTTCTAATTTTTACGTTAACGGTTTTCCAGAAAAACGCCTTCAAGTTGACAAGTGTAATTTTAATCAAATTAAGATACTATACTGAGAAGCTAAGTTTGCTATGAAACAATAATTTCATCTGGTATGTCAAAAACCTAATTAGCCCTCAAAATGAAAAAAAAATTCAAGTTGCTAATAATAGTCAACCATTAGTCATCTGAATAAAATGAAAAAGAGGAATTTCGAAAAATTAGTCATCTGAACAATACTAAGAAAAAATTTAAAAAATATTAGAAAATATTTTCAAGTTGCTAATAATCGACCAATTAATCGTGTGAGCAAGATTTTCAAAAAATATATATTTTCGTAAAATGTTTGAAAAAATTTTCTAGCTGCTAATAGTCGACCAGATATTCTTTTGAGCAAATTTAGAAAAAAGATTCCAAAAATTTTTATAAAATTTTCATGTCGCTAATAGTCAACCAATTGTCATCTGAACAAAAATTAAATAAAAAATTAGAGTTGCTAATAGTCGACCAATAATCATTTAAGCGAAATAAAAAAAAAAATTCAAGTTGCTAGTCAACCGTTGGTCATTTGAACAAAATTTAAAAAAATTTCGAAACATCTTTGAAAATATTTTCAGGTTGGTAATAGCCATTCAATTAATTCTATAAGCAAAATTTTGATAAAATATTTTCAAAAAATGTTTAAAATTTTTTTTAAGTTGCCAGTAATATTTTCAGGTTAGTAATAGCCAATCAATTACTTCTGTAAGCAAAATTTTGATAAAACATTTTCAAAAAATTTTTAAAATAATTTAGTAGGTAGTAGTCGACCTATTAGCCACCGGAGCAAAATTTAAAAAAAAAATTTAAACTTTCATGATGCTAATAGTCGACTATTAGTCATCTGAACGAAATTTGAAAAAAATTGGAAAATATTTTCAAGTTGCTAGTAGTCAACTGAATAAAAATTTAAAAAAAATCGAAAAATTTTTGAAAATATTTTCAAGTTGCTAATAAAAGTCAACAAATTAATCATGTGAGCAAAATCTTAGTAACTACCATTTTTCTTTACATTTTAGCACTCTGTTGTGTATCTCGAAAATGAAGAACTTTTCGACACATGTTAAATGGAACTTTTTACCTTACAATGAGGCTCTCTATCGATAAGTGAAGTCCTACTAGTGTAAACTGGAACACCCTGTATAATATATCAAAAAAATATTAGGTGTTCCATTTAAAAAATGCAAATATTTCATTATTCATCATGTCTGTAATCGCTAAAAATTTGCCAGCGATCTCATACTTTGGAAATTGAGTGAAATACGTATTTACAAAAAAATTATATTTCTTAGGTCTTACACCTATTAATTAAAAAAATTAAAAGTCTATTTTTCAAAAAATAAAATTATTGAAACCTACTTAGCTAACCAAATTATTTTTGTGATTTCGCCTAGTAATGAAATTAAAAAAGTTTTTATAAACACAGTTGTCGTAATTAAAAAAAATGTCAAAATAATACTTAAAAATAATACAGAAACGATAGAAAAACGCAACAAAATCTTCAAACTCGTACGGAGAATAGCACGCGCTTGATGTTTGTTGTGGTAATACAAACATTTCTTTAATGAACATTAGTATATTAAAAGATAAATTATTAAAGGGTCACGTATATCTCCCAGCCAGTATAGGCCACGCTCAAGACAATAGGTTGAGGCTCTTTGTACTTCATCCAACGATATAAATAAATGACCTATGATTTATTTCTATCGTAATGTTAAAAGTTAGTCAAAAAATGTCATTGTTGATACAGAATACAGAGTGGTCCTTGATATGTAGCAATCGTTTACATCAGATGGCATTATTCGCAGTTTTTTTTTGTTAGTATAATTTGAGAATCCCAAAACACACATAACTCACCTTATCTGGAGTGTTAAGAAGTTCAGTCATGACTTGTACGAAGGCATCTATGGTCATATGTCTGGCCGCGTACTCATCCGTGTAATAGCAGAGGGTGGTGAATTCTGGACGAGCCAAGAGACACCTCGCCTTTTCCTCCACCATCTGCAAGGCAGCGGCCCACTTTCTCGTAGTCTGCGCCGCCCGACTCCTGAAAACAGGAAGAAGTGATAAATAGTGGGTATGTGATATGACTTATCTTGTAGCATGGTCGGGAAACGTTCGTGTATAGATTTAGTTCACATATTTTTCAATGTCTCACACATGAAAATAATATAAATGGTAAAAAAACTAGTGGTGATGTTTATATATTCATTTGGTGAACGTTACGGCTTGACAGTTGCTTAAAGCGTCAGAGAGGGTTAACCTGAAAACTTTTGGGACTAACCCACAAGAGAATAATAGCACTGTATAGACAGACAACTAATGCTAATTAGAACTTTCGTGGGATAAGGAGTGGTGGTATTACAAGAAGATTAAAAGTAAGTTAGGTAGAGTTTTATTGCGTTTAAGCAAGCACCTATTTTAAAATGTTGAGAAGTAATGTACTCTTTCAACGAAAACTTGCCCCCTCTATAATTATAAAATCGAAAAAAAAATTAGAATTCGCCGAGACCCGTCGATTTCTGTTCGTGTGGGGAGCATTTTTGATAGTCAAGCCAACTTCATAGTTCATCCCCTAACCCCTAGCAACCCGAACTTTAAAATTTCAAATGGAACTACCCTACTTCTAACATATCATTTAAATCCCTTCTATTCTATCGCAGAAAGAGTAGAAATTGTTGCAATTTGGTATCGAAATCACGATTGCGTTAAAGCTACAACACGCATTTTTAATGTTAATAAATTAAATAGAGAATGGATAGAGATAGCAATAGGGATATGTGCTTTTAACATTGGCCTTACTCCTCTTTGTATATTATTTATTACTCAATGTTATCTGATAATTTGTTCAGTTATTGAAAAATATAACACAACATTTCTTTGGATACTCCTTGAACCGTATCAAAATTTTAACAAGATCGAGTAGTTTACCCCTTTCAAATATGCTGACGCATTCTGTTGTTTCTGAAAGCGCCAGTCATTGACGTATGGCACATTAAAGCCTTTTCATGTATTGTGTCTGAAAAGCGCAATTGTAAATTCAAGTGCTCCTTTAAATTCATTTTGTGTATGCTTGCACATGCGGGCTCATTGGCATGGATGTTTATTCAACAGGGGATTGCAGATTAGGTAATTTCGAGTGAAAATGTTTTGTGAACAAATAGCTGTCGCTAAAACTAATTAGTTTACTTTATTAAAGACTAGAAAATGCAGTCGTTTAAGGGTGTTTTAGATTTTATGATTCGTCATTACAGTACAGGATAATACAACACGTCAATTTTGCTTTTTAATTCGCTACATTTCAGTAGTAATATTTTTAGTTTAATGTCACCCGCGAAATTTGAGGTGAGTTTACCAAGTTAAAAATAAAATAGCTCCTAAATATAATCGTCATCCAATAAAACTAAATAATAAATAATAGACAATAATTGATTATTATAATGTATAATATTGTCCTCGAAAAGAGCAGCATGACAAATAAGAAGTAAAAGACAACAACTAGGTAAGTATAATAATTAATACTGTAACAAAGTGAATTTTAGCAGGGAAATATTGTTAGTTTTAATTAACATATAATTATAAATGTATAAAACAGGCAGGTAAAATTTAACTAATATTAATTTATTTCAAATTAAGCCTTCTTTTCCGTTTATACATTTTTAAATTATGCCGCGACGAATGCAATAATCTCGGTGTTGATCCGATCACTCCTTATGCAAGAAAATGCATGGACTGCAGTGTGAGCCTGCAGTGCGCCAACATATGTGACGCTTGAAGTCAGCTTTGCGTTCAGAGCGCAAGATTAAGTAGGGATCCTCGTCAAGTGGCTATAAAACTAACAAACTCACCGCTTAAAAATCAGTTGGCGATTCGCCTGATCCAGTCCAGACCGCCGCGCCAGTCCAGAACGAAGTCCGAACCGCACTATCGACCAGAAGGGACAAATATATATTGCCATCCGAGCTCTTGTTAGTAACCAGTTTGTAGACAGAGCTTTTTACCTGCCGCACGTTTTTCGTTTAACCGCTTTACCGTAGATTTGCTTACTCACTCCCACCGTATTATTGTATTAAATCTTGAATAAATCTGTTCTGTTTTTAATCCGAAATTCTGAGTTTTCTTTATAGGTTGATTAGACCCCTGGCTTAACCGTGTCTTCACTGCAGCTACCTTAGCCTCTATTATCCTGCTAATAGAGTAAAGTGGTGTTTCTACACTCTAAAACGGAAACTGGCGCCCGAGACACCGTCCTAAAAATCACCGCCGCCCCTCAGGCGTCAGAGTAACCTTCTCTGAACCTCCGCCATAACGAAGGAAGGTTACAATACAAGTCCAAATGTGGCTTAAATTTTTATAATATCCTAAATTGATACCTGAAATTTTTTAAAGATTACGTGGGATACTTAGAACAAAATTCGATTTTTACACCCTGTATAAACTGATTTAAATTGTACAAAAGAACGATTCCGTTTTATATAGACGCTTAACGCTGTTAAAGAGAACAGTAAAACCGGAGTAATTGTTTTCGAGAGCTTTTTACTATAAAAATAAAACCTTTATGAGGTAATTCAAGTGAAGCAGTGAAAAAAATACTGCCAACTGAAGTTGACTTTATACCTCCGACTAATTATAGAATTTTAACAGTTAAACGTTTCCGATCAAAGACTGAAGCTAAACCTTTAATTGAGTATTTGTTTGCCATTTCATTAGTTCTATTACTGCGTGGCGTGGTTAATGAGTTTATTTAATTTGTTAAACATACCCAATTCATTCAAGCGATTAAACTGTAATGTGTCTAGTTTCAGATCACTGTTTGAGCAGAAAAATCCTTGAAGAGTCCCTAAAGAAACTAAAATTGTGTTCTTGTTGAGTGCTTATATAAACATCTTGAGCTGGGCTGCATTTGTCTAAAAAACTTGCAATGCATGAGTGTCTTAAGGGCATCTTGCCTTTAAGTCGCTTAGAACCACGCATCAAAAATAAAAAATATAAAACATTTTAATTTATCTAAAAAAATATTCTTTGATAATGGTTAATAAACCGAAACACTAAAATAATATTCGAAATCAACGGTCAAGAAAAAACTAAAAATATATATCCCACATATTGCTATAGCTAATATTATGTATAATTAATATTATATATTTACCCTGGACTGCAGAGATCCCAGTCCCTATCATAGGCAGTGCAAGAGTGAGGCACCTTCCCTACATCCCTCACAACGAGCGACATCCTCTTGTGGTATTTGAGCTGGGCTACGGCTTCGTCGTGCGTTACATCCATGAAGGACTGGCCATTTACCTCCAGGATTTGATCACCTACCTGAAACAACATCAAATGTCAACCGTAAAAATTCCTTTCATATATCAATACTATCGACTTTAAGCTCCGTTGATTTTTCATTGTGGAACTAAATTGGATTCTGCTGCAGCAAAAGTCGTTAAAGGTTCGTTTTTCGTTTACCGATAGCAGTATTATTAAACATAACGTTGGTTTGAGGGCGGAAAAGCAAAAAGAAACAAGATACTTTTATACGGTCGACTTTATACGGTAAACGGTACATTTTTGAACCCGATATATGAACAGGTCGCTGTTGATCCCGCTCTTTAGAGCCAAAATAGATGAGTAAATAATACTCAGGGCATTCATAAGCACCGTTATTAAGCCCAACATTGTTGCTATATCGTTGGTGTATGATAAATTTTGCCTGCTAGTTGCAGCGTGCATTGGAAAACTAATCGAGATATACACGGAGACGAGAACAGAACGTTGTTGAGCCCTCCTTAAAATTTAGTGTACGGTGTCCTAAAACCTATTCGATACGTTATTGAGCTCGAACCCGGGATCAACAACGTCATTTTGGGCTTCACAATGACCGTTTATATATTTTACGGGCTCAACAATGTCTGTTTATAACTCTGTAAATATTTAGTACAAGATTAATATGTACAACAACTGTAAGTGCAATATTATTTGCATTTCATTCTGCAATTTTGGATAGATTGGAATTCACTCAGTTGGTCTATCTATATCTCGATATGTAAGATCTTTACTGTATATTTTACTGTTATTTTCTTTTTGCCAAATAAACGGTATTTCGTTTTATAATAATAAGAGACAAAAATAAAATAACCTTTTAAATACCTTATAAATACTTCCTTTTGTTTTTATCTTTCTCTTCGAATCTGAACAGACTAGATCTTTGTTTTTAAAAGCATATTTAGCTGAGCCTTGCATAGCCCGGATTTCTTCTTAAACTAATTACGAGACTAATTAAGAAATACCCTGTAAAGAAACTGCGGCTACTATCGCTAGTAAATCTGAAAATTCAGCTTTTGTTGTTATGAAATGCTGAGTTGATAGCGCTGAGAAAAGGATCCAATTAAAGTCGGATCGATCTGTTCAACAGTCAAATGTCAAGCCCACGCCCACTTCCGTCCAGCAACTTATCTATTAAGCTATAAATAACTCGAGCATTACTTGCTTTCATCTTAAAAAATTACTAAAGTGACATTGTCAAAGTTCACGCTATAGACGGGGATAATTATTAAGAGGGCGCCGTCTTCAAAAATGCCGCTAGATGGAGGTTATGTAGTTAAAGTTTCTGGTAGCTTTTATGAAAAATACAATTTTTTTTTTTATTTACTTGCAATCGATGAATAGACAACCGTTCTGAGATGATCGTAATATGAAAAGAATTTTTTTAACATTTAAGATTAGCTTGTAATTTAATAATTTGTTAAAAACATAAAAACCCATTTAATTCTTTTCTAGCAATTTTAGGTCATTATGCGCCACATCACGATCTTCTTTAAAGTATTTTACACACATTAATATTGTTTTGACAGCAATTTTTTTCATATTTTGGGAAATTCCTGGCAAGAAAGTATGCGGTGACCGAAATGTTGATGACAATACTATACATTTAATGTTTTACAGGAAACACACACTCCACTCCGTTAGACTCCGTACTGACGGGTTTAGCCACTCTCTAAGAGAGGGCTACGCGTTAGCGATCGAATTAATTGAATTATTGCCACTCGGAGGTTTAGGTTGTTATTGTGTTATTAATATTTATAAATTATCATTAACTTTGGAAGTTAAAAAAATAATTTCAAGTTTTTAACCACAATTACTAACATTCACTAGGTAAAAGCCGGGTAGTAATATCCTTGAGACAAAGAACGTGATGGTGCAATGGATAAGACGTCTGCTTCACAGCGCAGGGGTCGGAAGTTCGAATCACGATGGTAATTTCTTTTTTTTTTTGCGGTGGTCACGGGAAAAAATATCGAAAATTGATATTTTCCGTTTAATAGAACAAATTTTATATCTGGAAATTTTCAGGTCATTGGTATTTTCAATTTCGAATGTAATACCAAAAATCTCGAATTATTGTATCTAATAAAGACCTTTATTATTATTATTATTATTCTTATTATTATTATTATTATAAACTATACATACAGTATTTAAATAATAATAATTGCTAAATAAACTGTTGACCAATTGAATCCAAGTGAACTTTTAGGATGTATCTGTAGTGATAGTGAAATAATTTGAGAAGGATAATAGATATGAATGTATGCGATTTTATAATTTATTCGTGAAAACGCGGGTTTGGTCCGATTTTTTTAATTTGAATCATGTCAACAGTGTGAAAGAAAAGTATGTTTTTTAATAAAATATAGTCATAAACTAAGTACAGAGAATATATATTTTTTGATGCGTATTTTCAGTCACTGATTTATGGGGAAAAATCAATTTCAGAAATTTTTATCTAAAAACCTCCGTCATTGTTCTCTTTTTTTTGCCGTTAAGCCTAATTATGTTGTTCGTTGTATGTGATTATATTACCTATGAAGGGCGCTCTTATAAGTACATTGTTTGTACTTTAATTTCATGGTGACCACTGGCGTACCCAAAATCGGTATACACGTTTGAAAATATACAATGTGTTCCATTTAAAATGAGCAAGTTAGTATCGACTTCCGGTATACCCGATAATACCAAATGATTGTAATTATTTTTGCTGGATTGGCCACACTGACTAGTAATTCCAAAAATTTTCAAAATTTTTTGTTACATACTTTTTCATATTATTGTTTCAGTCCCCGGTGAGACACCGTGTATAAGGAAGGAGGATGGAATATATATATAATATATATTTATAATTTTGAGGTTTTCAAAAGATTAACGGCCTTTATCTCATAAAACTTTATTTAAGTTACACTAGCTATATACGCTTCTGGTCTTACTTTTTTTTTATATACGCTTTTATAGCATCCAAAATAAATGGTGGGTCATTTACAAAAAGTAGTAAAGGGGTCCCACAAAAAATACTAGAAAATTCAAACCTATCTGTCAAAATCTCGACACTTAGGCAGTCTTCTGATATCCATCCTGCTTCATTGTCACTTGTACAATGAGTAAAAGCTAGCTCACTAAAAATAAAAAAGTTTAAGGATGGTGCTGCGTAGTGTGGCACCCTATTTAATTTACGAAAAAAGTAATAAATACACACCTATCTTTTACTGTCTCATCAGTACCAGGAATTTCTAAATTATGGATATCAATATCTACTGCCCTAAAAAAAAAAAAAAAATTATAAAGAACACACGAGAATAAATAGGATATTCGTAATCAAGGCGTACTATTAGAAAATCGACCATTCGATCATCTTTGGAATAAAGAGATAATATGCAAACCGGGAAATATCGCTGGGGATTCGGCAACACGTTCATCGAATATACTGGTTTGTATCTGGATACAAGTTGCCATAACGATGTTCCGTATCTAAACTGAAAAATAGTTGGCAGATTTTAACTTATATATGTCGATAATTTTTTTCACCCCTTTAGCAACGAGATAGACGTCAGTCGCAATAGAATTTTTTTTTATATTGACGGAACTATTAAAAAAAAAAATTAATTCTCGTGTCGCGATGAGGTCGAAAATCCTGGTCGAGGGCTCTCCTACTATAAAATTAGTCGCAAATTTTTTTCCCTTTTTTCACGATTTTCTCAAAAATGATTTCAAATTTTATTTGCAGATAAATATTTTCACCTAGCCTTTAATTCTAATAAAGCTTAATGCTACTAATAGTAAGCTTCAAATTTAAAACACCCTGTACCTACATAATAAACATTTTAGACTATTTTAGAGTATACCATTCAGGTAATTCAGAAAAATAATACACATAAACATGAAAGCAATTATGTAATACTTACCGCCGTTTCAGCCACAATTTTTTAGTGCAATTTGATATTTTATTGCGTTTGCGAGATCTAGAGTAAGTTCGCGCCATAATTTATAAAATAAAAAATGTATCTATCTCTAAAATAAATTTCAACTAAAATCTCTCACTTGTTTAAAAACCTATTAAATAAACAAGTACCTAACTCAAAAATAAAATAAAATATTTTCCTCAAAACAGCTTTCAAAATATAGGAATTAGGTACAGTCTAGTAAGGAATCTAGCATCCAAAAAGACGCTTCTAAAATGCCGAACCCTGCACTCGCGAGGTATATGATTTTAAAAATATGGATATTATCCAGAATTTTATGCCGAGTCCGATTCCAGAGGGCGCGATGTCGGCCAAGATTGCGAAATTGCAAAAAAAGTAATATTTCCAAAAAAAAATTGGAACTTAAATATTGCATTATCTGTCGTTTACATTGCATTTACGAGCTTATTTATAAAGATTTTTTAATAATTTTTATATCAATCGAAAGCCTAATGTTTGTAGTTTCATACAAGTTGAATAGAGATACATTATTTTCATTATAAACAGCACTATAAATTGTTTAAACAATATGTGCTCGGAAAGTGTAGTGTAATTTTCGGCATTGAGATACTTTTGTTATTATTGCAGATAGATATGTAGTTATGTGAGACGAAATACGTAGAATAGACCAACGAACATTTTTTATTAAAATAATTTTTTAATTCGCTGGATAATTTAGGAGATATGATTTTTTTAAAATGAAGCGCATTGTCTGGTCTACCGCGCGCGCGGTCTTGTTCTGTAGGCAGGCCATTTACACATGATTTCGATTTTCGAGGCACTCGAGATGATCAAAGAATTTCGCACACGAGTTGCAAACAATATTTTTTCTACAACGACTTTAATTTGATTAAACTAAAACCGTAAAACGATATCTTCTATTATAATATTTAATGCAAATTAATTTAAAAAAAATATAATAGCAGATATGTCTCCGAACTATGGAAACTAATATGTTTGACAACAAACATTTTTCACTGACGTTTTCGATATTGTGAGTGTTGAATATTTGGGTTTTTTAAAGTAAAATAATACCTAAGATAATAATGGAAAGTCTCGAAAGTCATTCTTAAACTGTTTTTAAAATAATTGCAATGTGCAAGTAATAAAAAAGGGAAAAAATCACCACAACACGTCATTTTACACTATTTATCAGACTAGCCATGAAAGAAACAATTAAAAGACGTAACTTTGACAGGGGAATGAGTTTTTTTGGACGTACATTTAATTACTGCTGCAAAATTTCATTTGGATAGCTCAAGAATTGTGGAAATGGCGGGGGTTTACCATGATCCGTGGTCACCCGGTATAGTTCCAAATACAGTGGTTTTCTGGGGCAAACTGTTGAGGTTTGCCTTTGATACTACACTTTTATCTTGACATATTTTGACCATTTTCTTATTTCTATTTATTTTTTTAGAATTTGGCGGGATTCCCAGAAATAAGTTTAATGGCTATTAATTATCATTATTATCATATCTATAGCTACTTACCTATAATACTCCAATTTTAGTTATATCATAATATGTACAAAGAATTTACAATACAACCATCATTTTATCAAGACGAAAATTATTTTAATATCATTGTAGTTTTAAATTAAATACCGATAGGATAGAGCACTAATTTGTTCTGTTTGTGAGCATTATTTATGATCTGTACGAACTTTCATACAAGATGTTACAAAAATGTTGCTTACCTTACAAAAAAAAAATTGTAATGCACGTAATAATACGAGTAAATACTTTTTTCTACAACTGTCAAAAAAAGGTTGTTTGCGCATTAACGTCAGTGTCTAAAATGAGACATTTTTTCATTGACATTATTTTTTTTGCGTTACCATGACCCCGTGCGCAAAATATTTTGCACATTACATGCCGATTATAAATTTAATTATTGCCTGTTTTTTATAATTTTTAATGTATACACAAGAATTAAGCAAACATCTAGTTCAAAAAGATTTATTGTTTTATGAAATAAATTAACTGAAAGTAGAAATTTTTAAATTATTTTAAAAACAGTCTATGACTTTCGAGACTTTCCATTATTATCTTATGTATTATTTTACTTTAAAAAACCCACAATATTCAACACTCACAATATCGAAAACGTCAGTGAAAAATGTTTGTTGTCAAACATATTAGTTTCCATAGTTCTGAGACATATCTGCTATTATATTTTTTTTTAATTAATTTGCATTAAATATTATAATACAAAATATCGTTTTACGGTTTTAGTTGAAATCATGTGTAAATGGCCTGCCTACAGAAACAAAACCGCGCGCGCGTTAGACCAGACAATGCGCTTCATTTAAAAAAAATCATATCTCCTAAATTATTCAGTGAATTAAAAAATTATTTTAATAAAAAACGTTCGTTGGTCTTTTCTACGTATTTCGTCTCACATAACTACATATCTATCAGCAATAATAACAAAAGTACCTCAATGCCGAAAATTACACTACACTTTCCGAGCACATATTGTTTAAACAATTTATAGTGTTGTTTATAATAAAAATAATGTCTCTCTATTCAACTTATATGAAACTACAAACATTAGGCTTTCGATTGATATAAAAATTATTAAAAAATCTTTATAAATAAGCTCGTAAATGCAATGTAAACGACAGATAATGCAATATTTAAGTTCCAATTTTTTTTTGGAAATATTACTTTATTTGCAATTTCGCAATCTTGGCCGACATCGCGCCCTCTAGAATCGGATTCGGCATAAAATTCTGGATAATATCCATATTTTTAAAATCATATACCTCGCGAGTGCATACCCCATGATCGAATTCGGAGCTTTAGATTCTTGACTAGTTGCAATAATAAAAGACACCTGCTGCGTGCTCGATGGACGATGACCTTCAACTATTTGCTGCTGTAGTAGGGGATCTAGCTTGCCGTACGATGCGTTTTAAAGGTGGGGGGGTCAACTGATATGTATACAAAAACTAAAAACAGTTTTCTATGTAAAATTTTCTGCCGAATTCGAATTACGAGTTCACCACTAAATTCGGAATTGCGAAATTGGAGAAAAAGTTGTTTATTTCCAAAAGTAAGAAAAACACTATAAACATTAGTATTCTCATTCCCCACTCGATATCTTATTTGCTGGTAAAAGTATCGATCTGAAATTTCAGGAGAATAATCTTTTAACTTTCTTCTTGGGCTCTGTATAGAGCAAAATTATTTTGTCAATATAATTTGTTTATTAAAAAAAATTATAGTCCTACATGTGGCACAAAAATTCAAAAATGTATTGCAAAATATAGTATGTGAGAAACTTTTTTATAAGTAGAGATAGAGGTGTATTTAATCGACAAAATATGATGACAGAAGACCAAAGAAGTTTTTGCATTTGAAGATATTTTTATACTTTGGCTAATAGTGAAAAAATGGAGATTATATTTGGTTCAGCGCTGGCGCGCATGTTGGCCCGGCCCGGTCTTAATTGGTCTAGCTCGCTGTTTACTCTTCATTGTGTATCTATTATAAGATAAAAGCGTCCATATTAGTAAAAAAAAGGCATAGGGTCTGTGATTTAATGAAGCATATTTATATTGTGTCAGTCCGATTAAAAATGTTTGTATTTATGTAAAAATAAAGAAAATTACTAAATTTATAATTGGTTTAATTTAAAAGTCAGAAACATTTGCCTTCGCACAAACAACTTTTACTACATTTTACTTTTGCACTTAGATATCGACAGCGACTGGTACAAGTGTACATTTTACATTTGCAATATGAATTTAAATGTATATTCTCTGGTTTTTGTGGTTTACTCATCATTATCGGTATAATGTCATTATTTAGTTTGCTCCAGCCAAAATCAAAAATATTAGGTAAATGTGGCTTAACGGGCTTCTTTGTATACAGCTGCTTGCAAAAATGCTCTTTTTACACGAAATAAAAATGCATTTTCGGTTGGACGAAGATGTCTGAAATTAAATGATAATAAAAATAATTAAAACAGTTACCTTATATCTGTCTTACATGAAGCGAATAAATGTACTCGTAGCTCATCCAAATTTCCTCTAAGTAAAGGTCTGCCATAAAGAGCCTTAAAAAATAACCTACAGGAATCGAATGTACACTATCAGTTAGTCCATAAGTTCCATCTTGGTGCGCTGCGCCAAAATGTGTTAATTCTTCTAACATATTTAACCGAGTATTTAAACCTTTCACGTAATATTTTTACTACTGTCTTTTTGCCTTACAAAGGGATAACTAACAGTATCATTTCCAGAGAGGCAGTAAACAGCTAGTAAAATTTTGGCCAGATTTCATTTGTCGAAATCAAATGTACTAGATAATTGAGTAATCACATCATGACAAGAAATAAAAGAATTTTGCCGTTGAAGCTATATTTCAGTGTTAAGTATAATCGCATAAATACAATGAAAGAACAAAAATATCAGTGTCCGCCAGTATATATGACTGTTCTAGTACATTCATTTCTAAATAATGACAAGATAGCAAAAGTTCTGGTATCTGCTTCTTCATGATCGAAAAAATGTAGGGATTCCATGATCTTCACATTATTTTGACATAACACATAAAATAGTTTTGCTATTTTCTAAAAACATACCTGCAATAATAATCTGAACATTTTGGTCTATTCTGAAATGACTTTCCTGAAACTTTCTCGTTTATTATCAGAATCAGAATTAAAATTTTTCCAATTCGGTATATCGACCCCATCGTTTACCTTATACTGACAGTTAACTCTTCTTACTTTAGTTCGTCGATTCTTTCAAAATTTTTTATGCTTTCAAGTACACAGACAATTAGGTTACACCCTTTTGGTCTCATGCTTATAACTAATTTCAAATACTTTTCAAGGAGTTCCTTGAATTGAACAGCCGTAGCTTTGATGCCTTTGAATTAAAGACATGATGTCAATAATAAAAACAGTTTTTTTCGGTTCAACTGGTAACTGACAAACTTCCAGTGGTTCCCTGGTCCTTTTTTTATAACAAACTGAGGTGTAAGATCTCCTACATTGAGCATGATAAACAGGTGTCATACTTAAAAATATATCCTCATTTTTATCAGTCTTCAGTCTTTGAATAACACGCTTGTTTTATGGTATTATATGACTCTTTTGTAACTTTTTGCAATGTCTCATCGCTATCCTTTTGAAATATAACAGTATTTATAATCAATTGTCGATTCTATGTTAGACACATGTCTTTTTAATGTTTACCCATGTCGACCACTATTTTCACAAAATATTACCAAATATTACATTAAATACTAACACAATGTTTCCGTTTCACAAACATAAACTAAATAATAAAATACCTACGTATTAAATAAAACCTCTGATATGACTGAATGCGGGTGGATAGAGAGACCGCTCGCGCCGGCCGAGGAGAAGTCGCAATATTTCAGACGTTACACTTTACTATTTATTTACAACATTCATAACAGCCAAATTAAGCATGCGAGAAAAAAATTCTTCAAGTAAAAAAGTTTCTATAATTCATAAGCTTTATTTTCTCTCGATCATATGCCCATGTATCTTTAATAATAAAAAAGTTTCTACCATGTTATATTTTGCAGTGCACTTTGGTGTTTTTGTGCGTCAAGAAAAGATTTTCTTTTTTTTTGGCAAAAAACGACGTTGCCGAAAAAAGTTTCACATAAACTGTAAATGAGACCAATGTCGAAAGATATTGGTGTCAAAATTTGAAACAGATATCTCTAACAGTTAACGAGGTATTGACTGAGAAACAAAAAAATAAATGTTTTTCGTAGTTTTTACAAATTTGCCCAAAATTGCATTTTTTTCTCATTTCGCTATTCTGGATGAAGGGGTGAACTCAAAATTCGTATCTGTCATGAAATTTTACATAGGAACCCGCTTTTGGTTTTTGTATATGTCACAGTTGACCCCCCCTTGCTGAATTGGAGGTCTCTGATTCCCTACTACTGAGAAGTTTATTCGAGTCTGAAGTTTTCACCAAATATACTCATATGTATGACCCTCTAGTGTGCAGCAGGGATACTAACGTTTTATACCACAACCCAAATTCATTCTCTATTCTACGGCGGCGCGCTCTTAAGTGATGAATTCTAATTAAATTTTTGATTAATCGAATATAACTTGGATTTATATTAAAAGCCTTTTTCTATGCAGGATGTTATATTTATCATTCCGTGATTTTAATCATAAAGTCAGGTAGGCAGTGGGACAAAATTAATAATCTCAACGTTACTTCTCCGTACTTAATTTCATACGTAAAGGGACCGAGAGCTGCGGAACATTTAAATTCAGGTAATAATAACGTTCTACCGAATACTTTAATACTTTTATAAACTTTCATATTTTCTGCTGATATCCTGCAAACATGTCTTTTAGTCATAAATATGTGACCTCACGCGGACAATTGTTGTACCACAAGTGGGATGGTACGGTTAGGTTTAACATTCATTCGGATTTAATTTCTAAATAAATTACAGTAGCAGTGGCCATCGCAATAACCATTCAGTTTATGGAGAAATAGATATTATTCCATTGTTCTATGACATGAAGAACATAAAGGAGCAAAATGTTTGATTATTGTTTGGAAACCTTATAGAGTTTTATTGGATCATTGCCAATGATTGGATGATAGGAAATATTAGAAAAACAATATGGTAGGTACCTACACGATGTAACACAAACCTGTGAATATTTCATGAATGAACCATTTTGTAAATAATTTTCATAAAATGTAAACAGTAAAATTTAATTAAACAAGTAAAACTATTACGATAATATCAAATATTGTTATTATATATAAAAAATATATGTTTGTAAATAAGATAAAAAAGTAATAAGTTAAAATAGAAAATATACTTACATTTCTATAAATACCAAAGGTTTGTCAATATTAGCATTAATGAAAAATTTGTCCAATTATTAAGAAAACTAATAAATATTATGTAAAAATACATGTACTTGAATTTATTTAATGTCATTAATTAATTTTAAATTAATCAAAATTAAAAACACAAAAAACAATGTACGAGGATAACAGATTAAAATTTTAAATTAAATAATGTCCTTAACACCGTACAAAAAGGAACTAAATAAAACAAATGTTCCAGAATACCGAAAAAAATTTTAAAAAACCTTTATAATTAACGACCTCTATAGGTACATATAGGAACGCAAGCATATATAGCAGATTAATAAAACGAAAACAACGTACAATCTTAATCGAAGTATGGATACTTATCAATAGATGGCGCAAGTTATGCACAACAGAAAACTGCAAATATCGAATAAGTAATTGAAGTCATATGATACCTATATTAGACAAAAAACAGATAAAATATTTAAAATGGAGGACAAGCACATGGGAATCCAAAACGCTAATGCAAATCCTAGAACAAAACTGAGAAGGTAAGTGAAGATTGATTGAACGTTGTACACATTCATCCCCCATGGTTTTTCCCATTTTGCCAAACACCTTAAAGACAATAATCATAATTATAATAACGATATAAAAATTTTACACTTAGCAGGAAGAGGTAGTTTGCTTAACAATTTGGAAAGTTTGGAAATTCTTAGAGAAATAAAGAACCCTAATACTGTCTCACTTAATTCACAGTTAAATTTTCAATCTTCACTTACCAGTTTTGTTCTAGGATTTGTATTAGCATTTTGGATTCCCATGTGCTTGTCATCCATTTTAAATATTTTTATCTGTTTTTTGTCTAATATAGGTATCATATGACTTCAATTACTTATTCGATATTTGCAGTTTTCTGTTGTGCATAACTTGCGCCATCTATTGATAAGTATCCATACTTCGATTAAGATTGTACGTTGTTTTCGTTTTATTAATCTGCTATATATGCTTGCGTTCCTATATGTACCTATAGAGGTCGTTATAAAGGTTTTTTAAAAATTTTTTCGATATTCTAGAATATTTGTTTCATTTAGTTCCTTTTTGTACGGTATTAAGGACTTTATTTTATTTTAAATTTTAATCTGTTGTCCTCGTACATTGTCTTTTGTGTTTTTAATTTTGTTTAATTTAAAATTAATTAATGACATTAAATAAATTCAAGTACATGTATTTTTACATAATATTTATTTGTTTTCTTAATAATTGGACAAATTTTTCATTAATGCTAATATTGACAAACCTTTGGTATTTATAGAAATGTAAGTATATTTTCTATTTTAACTTATTATATATTCATAATTTCATTTGTTTTTAATCTATTTAGTATCTTTTGTTAATAACTTTTTTATCTTATTTACAAACATATATTTTTTATATATTAAAAACAATATTTGATATTATCGTAATAGTTTTACTTGTTTAATTAAATTTAACTATTTACATTTTATGAAATTCTTAACTTATTATATTAATGTAATATTTGGTTTGTTATAGTTTTTTACATAAAAATTGTTGTTCCTATTTGTAGTCTTGTGGCCTGATGTTGTGATGTAATGTATTGATCACGAAACCGGTTGCAATAAAACGAATTTTGTGGGAACAAGACCTTTGTTGTTTTTCTTCTTCAATATAAACAACCCACATGGGATTAATTCTACGTTATAAAAATTTTGTTTATGGAATACTAAAAAGAAGTTTGATTAAACTTTGAAAAGAGGTATACCCACAAATTTACTTGGACAAAAATTTAATACTGATTTACCACTTTCAAATGTATATAGAAATATAAACAGACATTGTTGAGCCCGTTCAATATATAAACGGTCATTGGGAAGCCCAAAATTACACTGGTGAGCCCGGGTTCAGGCTCAACAACGAGGTGTATACCATCACCATTTGTTTAAATATGGTCTTAGGACACCATACGCTAATTTTAAGGAGGGCTCAACAACGTAAAATGCCCATCTTCGTGTATATATTGATTACTTTTTTCACGTACGCTGCAACTAGCAGGCAAAATTCAACGATATAGCAACAACGTTGGGCTCAGTAACGATGCGATCTATCTTGGTTTCAGAGGGCGGGAGCAACAGCGACCTGTTGATATATCGGGCTTAACAATGTACCATTTATAAAAAATACCGGGCGCTCCAAAATATTTTGCACTTTTTATACATTTGCCCATAACTCTCTTGTTTATTAACCGATTTTAATCAGCTAGGTGTCGTTGCTTAGAGAGAAGAATGGACTATCAACGAAAAGTTTAAAATGGCCGATTTTAAAAAATGCAAGATGGCGGCCTTGTTTGAAAATAGCCCTTTGTTTGGGTTAATTCTTTTTGAAGAGAATATGTCGAAATTCCAATAGAAAAAAATAATGAAATGAACCTTTCTCTACATTTGCAAGATATGTAATTTTCAAATGAAGAATCTTTAAAACAGCAGCAAAGTTTTTTTATATCTAAGATCATATTAATAATAAAATTTTGAACAAATACCCTTATCATTAAACCGAAAGTTAAAATAAAAATAATTTTTGCGTGTAAAAATTAAAAGTAATATGGTATAAAGGTAAAGAGTGGTAAAATCGTAAAAAAGGTAACTTTGAACGACTGTATCTCAGCAAATTTTTATAAAAAATTATTTTATCGGGTATCATTTTGACGGGAATTACGTCAGTTTCCTTTTTTGTGAACCAATACCTATACCCAAATCAAATCAGAAAAAAGTTATACCTACACAAAAATTTAAAACAAATAAAAAAATTAAATTTTTCGGTTCTATTTTAAATAGTTTTTTTTTACTTATTTTGTTGAAAAAAAGTTTTTTGGCTTTCGAAAGGGTCATTTAGATAGGAAATTTGATTCTCTACAAAAAATCGTATTATGTGTAGGTACAGGGTAAATCACGTAAAAGGTCCACCCTATTTATTTGGGCAATTTTTAAGATATTTTTGATTTTCAGGACTCTATCCTATATGAATTTTTAATATAGATTACGATTGTGACCAAAAATTTTTAATTCAACCAAACATATACAGGGTGTTAAAAATACATGTTTTTTTAAATTGCACACCCTGTATATTTCTAAACAGTTCGAGAGGATTTCAAAAATATATAATACCTGTATGTTTGTAACGAAATTATGATAAAAAGAATAATAATATTGCACAAAAATTTTATAAAAAGATGTCGGATTTGTACCGAAAAACGAGAAGGATAATAAAAAAAGTTATATAGTTAAGTTAGATTGTTCTTTTTGTTATTTTGTTAAGTTGAAAAATTAAAAAAAATTAAATTATTATACAAAAATTTTTTTTGTATAATATGTATCAGTATTCTTTTATCATAATTTCGTTATTTATGACACAAACATACAGGTATTATATATTTTTGAAATCCTCACGAAGAGCCGCATCGAACTGTGTAGAAATATACAGAGTGTGCAATTTAAAAAAACACGTATTTTTGAACACCCTGTATATGTTTGGTTGAATTAAAAATTTTTGGTCACAATCGTAATCTATATTAAAATTCATATAGGATAGAGTCCTGAAAGTCAAAAATATCTTAAAAATTGCCCAAATAAATAGGGTGGACCTTTCACGTGACTTACCCTGTACACTAAAAATGCATAGTTTTTGAGTTATAGTTAAAAAACTATAAAGTGGACACATTTACTCCATTCTCAAAAATCCAAGCCTAAATTTAATAGCACTTTGTGGATTTATCATTTTTCGGGTACAATTGAGCATTATTATGAAACAATAAAATACCTTTAACGAATTAGTTTTTTTTACCCCTGGTTTTTTCGACAGCCTACAAAGAAGAAAGTGCAATTTAAGTATTACAGCTTAAGAAAGACGTTTTGTATAATTACGTACAGTTTCGCTCCCGTCATTTCTGCATTTATTCTTCAAGAAGAAATAGCTCATACAAAGGGCTAATTTTAAACGCGGCCGCCATCTTGTATTTAAAGAATCGGTCATTTTCAAATTTTTCTTCGATAGTCCATTCTTTTCTGTAAGCAACGACATCAAGATCATTAAATTCGATTAATAAACACAAAAGTTATTGGCCAGTGAAACAAGTGCAATTTAAATAATATAGCTTAAGAATGACAAAACGACGCTTTGTATGATTACGTATAGCTCCTCTGTCGATGGACCGATTTTTCTCATGGATATCTTAAAATGTAGAGAAAGATTCATTTTATTGCCTTTTTCTATTCAATTGGATGTGTCATTTCGACATTTTTTCTTCAAAAAGATTTGGCCCAAAAAAGGGATATTTTCAAAC
This sequence comes from Rhagium mordax, assembly GCA_963680705.1. Lineage (NCBI taxonomy): Eukaryota > Metazoa > Arthropoda > Insecta > Coleoptera > Cerambycidae > Rhagium > Rhagium mordax. The sequence continues at coordinate 10,586,166 of OY796658.1, read as the reverse complement.
GAGGCAGCCATCTTGTATTTTAAAGAATCGGCCATTTTCAAACCGTCCATTCTTTTCTCTAACCAACGAAATCTAGCTGATTAAAATCGGTTAATAAACGAAAAATTTATGAGTGCAAAATTTTTTGACCCACCCGATATATGTATATAAATATATACAAAATCCACGATTACTAGATTTAGAAACAAAATACATAGCATTGAAAACGTGAAATTAACTCTGAATATATTGATTGTACGTATGGAAAAATATTCACTATAATGTATTAAAAATAACTGGTGTAAGTAGGTACCATTTGGAGAAATTGTAAAAATGCTCTTTAAAATATAGTAATTAAACGTTAATCTAAAAACACTATATAATATGATTAATAGAACAGTAAAATACGTTTTATTACTTAATAGTAATACAGATAATAACATTGTTAAACCTTGTCCCAGCCAAAACCAAAACGTCAAATTATTTTTACGCTGATATCAAAAGAATTTAACCTGCAGTTATTGAATAAAAAATTTTATATTTGCAAATTAAATAATTCTTTTGCTCAAGGCAAAGCTAGAAGCTGGAATAATATACAAAATACAACAAACCAATAGATGGTTATTAAGATCAATATTTGATGGAGTGGAAATTAGCTCAAGTCACCGTTCAGGTTCTCGTCCGACCAAACAGATATTACAAAAAGCTGACGTCATCGTTTAGGTTATCGTCCGACCTAATAAAATTGCAAAAATTCATAGTAACAATGTGGTAAATGGTATCAAGCTGAAGAGATGAAAGCAATACCGTTCAGAGAGCTGTGATGAAATCATCATGTGTTATTTTATTAAAATAAGTTCCAAGTGTTGAGAAGTTCCATCACGCTGAAGTAGAGAAGGTTAGTTAGACAAAAGCGACATAAGTCTAACTGAGGTAAAGGGAGCCAAGTCTAATTGAAGCAGCAAATAGTGGATTTCGGTGTTGAGCCTTTGAGTAAACACGCGAGTAGTTATTATCTTTTTTAAATTTTTATAACCTGAAATGCATTCAGCAGAAGTTAGAAAAGGCGATTAAGTAGTTCTTATTACTTTAAAATATTTATCATAAGATTAATTTTTGTCGCCGGCTTGCTAAAAATCAAATTACAAAATCCTTCAGGAATTCAGGAATTAAAAATAAATTTAAAATGTGCTACTTTTGACGTTATACCAATTCCATAAGAAAAAATCAAAATCCTTTTAATAAGGGGCATCAGTAGATACAAACTGAAATTCAAATTAGTTAGAAAGCTGCATCCTTGTCTTTGTGATTGTTTGTCATTCAATTATTAATAAAACTTAAATTTATGGCCTGCAAGTACGAATTAGAATTGTTCGGAGTCTGAATTGCATTACAGCAAAGCTATGACAATAATTAATCAGCGTCTAAGATAAAATGAGACAATTTAAACCAAGATATTTTGGCAAGTTATGTAGGTCAAAGAACACTTGACGTTTCAAATTTTACAAAGGAACGTAGAAATACTTAATGCCATTTATAACTACAAACTACTGACGCTGTCGTTCCGGGATTCTTGTCCAGCATCTTAAGAATAAAATGGAAGACAGGTTTGAAACCAAAATAAAATAATAAACTACTTTCCTTGGTTTTACAAATATTCATTTAACTAATTGGACTTTTCTGAAGGCAGGAATATGAAACTAAGTAGCTTTTTTGTTCGTTTCTAAATTTATGCAACACTTTGAGGTTCAACAATATCATAAAGTACTAGTATGTGAACAGTAAATAGTAGTGTTTTCATTGTTAACTAGTGGGTACCCCTATGTTTAATATAAATAAATATTTTTATTTCAATTTCGATTTTAATATTTTTATTGATTTTACAAACCCTGGCAGACACGCATTATTCGTTGTTCGCTCTTCATCCTCTCAGTTCCACTTCAACGAGAAAAGTCTCCAATTAAATGTTATAACCGTAATTCCTCAAATACTCTTTAAATTGCTTCCAACGTAGTGAACGGTACAGACACGTAGTAAGGATTAATATTGCACGTAATCTTACCATAAGACCTGCTCGATCCGCCACAGAATCTTTATCAACTCCGGTGATGAAAATTCCCAGGTTATATTCAACTCCACCTCGAATCATTAGTCCTAAGCTCTGACCTGGTTCTATACATAAGTCGACCTGAAAAAGAAAATAATAAAAATAACTTCAAAAAACGTTATATAAGGATCTGGCGACTTTATTTATCTTCATTCTAAATATTCGTTCTCAAGCATTAATTTACTCTTTTTTAAATATCTAGTAGAAAATAATGTTTAAAAAGGTTCACTGGAAAATGTTTGTACGTTGAATGAATTTTAAACCTTATAATGGATCGTTTCAAACACAAATAATAAATAAAAAATGCGATCCTGTCAATTCTAAATGTTTATATCCCTGAACTCACACTGCGTCATTAATTGTACCATTTTTCATGAGACGTCACCATAAATTAGAACAATTAAACATTAAACGATGAATTAAGCAGCAGGGATGCATTTGTTCCATTCCAAATGAATTGCCAATTAAACACATTTATTATGGCAATAAGCAATGTTTTTATATTCCTACAGTTATTAAATTACCTTGTTATTATTTTATATGTATCTATGTAGCATAGTTACCCTTCCATAATGGCTCTCTAGGATTTATAAACTACTTTTATGCCACAAGGAGTCGTCGCTTTAACTATAAATTACACAAACTTTTAATGAAAGAGAGCAAGTTCAGGATATTAAAGCATAGAATGTTCATTTGAGCACTGCTCCGATTCTGAAATAAAACGTATATTTATTACGTTTGGAAACCAAAAATACTGTAGATTAAACAAATGCGTTGAATTTTCTAATAGTTAAATAGAGCTAGAGATGGAGAGTGAGAGTGTCATTTTAGAGAAAGATTTTTTTAGGTCATAAAATAAAATTGGTTTGTTTTCGCTGACACTTTCAAGACATCGTGTCGGTAGTAAAACGAAAACTGATACTGATATTGAACATTTTAAAATCGCTTTAAATAAAGTAGTATTATTTGTCCTGCTAAACATATCCGAAACCGTTGCGTTGCAATGACACTTATTTTATTTCGCAGCTAATTAAGCTATAATTAATCAAATTGGGGGAAAATATCTTGACCTGTTCAAGTTTCATTGGACTGAGTATTAGGGGTGCAAAATTTTCCGTTGAAAAATGTTAATTATTTTTGTGAGTTGTTAATTATTTATTATAACCTATTTGAAGTTGTATTCATTATAAACAGATATGTCACTTTATTTGAGATTCTTTATTTACACAGAATACACTGAATAGTACAGTGAGTTCCATAAATTAGCATAAATTGCCATCTGCTTTATTTTTTTCTTTACAAGAAAAAGAACATATTCTGTCGGACAGCTAGATTTTATACGGGAAAGGAAGATTGGCCAGCCATTGTTGTCCAATGGCTTTTTATTGTCGATTGTGAAATAATTGTGAAATAAATCGAGCCATTTGGGATTTCTTGTAAATTTGCACCTAATCGATCCTGGATTGTTATTTTTGGATAAGTTCGTAGTTATTTTGTTGAGATAGTGACTGAAATTGACATATTTCGTAAGAAGGATATAATCGCGGATGCGAGACACCGGCCATATTTGCTTTGGGAAGAAACCCTCCAGTACGAGGTAATTAATTTATTAATATTCTAACTAATACAATTTTGTTTTAGGGTTTTAAGGTCAGATTTTACGTTCGAGTTTCCACCGTCAAATTTTGCTTCAAGTTTTACTGTAAAATTTTTTTCTTCAAATGTTACGTCGCACTTTCTTCCGCTTCGTGCTTTTCATCCCATACGGTTCTTGTGCGATTGGAAGAGTAATTAGAGGAAGTTGTATCTGGATTCTGGGAGCTGTCGAATCCAAACTTTCAACCATCCTGTATTTGAAAGATAAAAGAGCATAGCACGTTTTTTTTTTATTTTGGTAATTGTATTTTCTCTGTTTGTAAACATTTTTATAATAGAAAATTAAAATAGTTTAATATGAATTAGTAAATAATTAAATATAATTTGTTAGACGAAAATTAATTTAGAGTTAATAATTTTAAAATATTTTACGTAAATAGCGCCAGTTTACCTATGTTACGTTATTAGATAATTATTTAATTTTTTATTTATTTTTTTTTGTCCAAGATAACTTTTATTTCTGCTCAGTGGAGTAATTTGTACTTTACATTACGTTTTCTCTACATTGTTTACATTACATATCTATACGGTGTGTCTCAGAAAGCCTAGGTCATAATTTTCAGGTGTATTCTACATAAAAAAATCAGGTTATATTGTTTCGTTTCAGAGGTATAGGGCGTTTAATTTTCATGGGAAAAAAGTATGGTTGGCAGCAATGCAGCAAACGATTATAACTGGCTTTGTGACAGCGTTTACTGACATTTGGTTTTCAACCCAATACAATAATTATTAGCTTACATAACAGCTAAATATGTTAAATTCTTGATGCTAAATAACTTTAGAATGGCGCATATTGTCAAAAATGTACAGGGGTATTCACGAGAAATTTTACCCCCCTTAACTTTCTTATTTTTTATCCTAGTAAAAAATAGTACAGACATAAGTTGCAGGAAATGTTCCTATCATCTCAATGCACCTATGGCAGAAACAAATGAAAGTCGTGTTTCGGAGATACTGACCAAACTTATGATTTTTTATATGCAACACCTTGTAAATTTTTCGAATTTTGCACAATATCAGTATTGCCGCGAAAAATGTTTTGTTATTCTGCAGCAACATATTGACAATTTAACATATATGTATCTTTGTAATCAGGACGAAATGTTGATTTTAAAAATGTAAAAATATACAAGGTGTTCCATAAAAAAAATCATAAGCTTGGCCTGTCTCTCCGAAATACGACTTTCATTTGTTTTTGCGATAGGTGCATTGAGATGCTTCGAAAATTTCCTGCAACTTATGTCTGTACCATTTTTTACTAGGATAAAAAATAGGAAAGTTAAGAGGGGTAAAATCTCTCGTGAATACCCCTGTTGTACAAGATAGCTTTTTTATGTGTTATTTAAATAAGAACAGAAATCCTGTTATATTTTCAATAAAAAAATTAGTGACTTACTTTTTTTATAAAAGGGAGTAGTTGCGAACCAATGTTGTAAGCCACTGACTCAAGGGGTTGAACTAAAATATTGGCAGTTAATAGATCTTGAAAGTAGCATCTCTCATATAAAATTTTAAAAAAATCGGCTGATTATTTTGAGAGATATGGCCAATCATTTTTTTTTTTTTCAGCTAATTTTAATGATTATATCTCGGTAGAAACACCGTATTTTTTAATTTTCTTTGCCAAATATTATTATATTATTATTCAGCCAATTTTATCAAACTTGACGTCTATAGTTAGCTGGTTAAATAGATTATAAAATCATAAGTCAAATAGGCCGAAATGTCAAAATTCAAGATGGCGAACACGATTAAAAATAGACCTTCTTTTGCACTCACTCATTCTTTTTAATTAAAAGTTGTCAAAATGGCATAACAATTAGCAGATTCTGAAACAATGAACTTCCCTCTACACTTTAATACCAAGGCGTGTTAAATCGGTTCACCGGTTGTGATGATATAACGATTTCGAGGAAAACTAGTCAGTACTTTTAAAGTTTGAACAAAAAGATGTTTTACAATTCTTCTTATCTCAACCAATTTCTGTCAACTTGGTCTTGTTATGTAGGCTAATTAGGTCGTTTTGGTTGCCACATACTGATGCCCAATCATTATAAATGAAGTATAACATTTTTTTATGTTTTTTTTGTTTTACTATTTGATCAGTTTTCTTTATATTTTCAGAATATGAAGACTTTAATTTTGTAAATTTCTCTATGGAAACGCTTTTAAATGCTGGATGTACTGTTTCGCAAATATTCGGGAAAGTCAGAAAAATTAATAAATCAGGACAGCTAAAAAGTTCACAGATATGTAAAAGTGATCCTAGATAAGAAAATACGGTCAACCATGTCACCTCTAACAAATCGAGGAGAAGCTTCCACGATACGTAATTTTTTTTGTATACCTAAAAGATAAATTTCAGTTAGGCATTTGTTTGATTTTTGTAATTAGCTGAATTTCCAAAGGGGAAGTTCAAAAGAGTTATTCTTCAGGAAAATAATGGAAACAAGGAATTTGGTAATTTATTCATAATTTCTAAACATCTATTCTATTACCTACGTAGCAACACCAGGTTTATTGAAATCGGTTGAGAAATGAAGAATTAGCAGGCAAAATATCAAAATATGCTTTTTTGTTCCAAATTTATTATTTCGGAATCTGTTGATAATTCCGCAATTGTGACAACTCTTAATTAAAAAGAACGAAGGCCTATTTCTGAATACGACTTAAAATTGGTGTAACTGTTGACCGGTTGGAGACAAATTGGCATATGTGTATATATATTCTTGAAGGGAATTCAATTCTTTACAACTTCCTCTTTCTTTCTCAGATGAATAGTTTAGACGATATGAAGAAATGAAGGAATAGAAATGAAATCCAAAGAAGTCAGAAATCCATAGAGGTAAATTTTTAATAAGATAAAATAGTAAAAATAAATTTTACTATTTAGTCTTAATCCTCTAATGTCTTAAAAAGACATAAATACTCTTTTCAGAGCTTATTTGCAAACTATCTACATTTAACTGATAAAATGGTCAGTACTACGAATGTAGAAAGCAAGTAATTTAATCCATGGGATGGTGACGTGCGCTGCCTGATAACAGAAGGAGTCCTTTTTTGGATTAATCCGTCTGGTGAGGCTTATTGCAATATTAAATTATTTGCTTTCTACATTCGTAGTACTGACCATTTTATCAGTTAAACGTAGATAGTTTGCAAATAAGCTCTGAAAAGAGTATTTATGTCTTTTTAAGACATTAGTGGATTAAGACTAAAAACTTTGACGTAAATAGTAAAATTTATTTTTACTATTTTATCTTATTAAATGAAGGAATGTTTGATGAAAAATGTGAGGTAAGAATCAGTTTTTCGAAAATTTTCACTTTTCCGGAACATGTAACTCGAAAGCGGTTGCGAATTCGAAGCAAGTATATAGTGAAAGTTATAGAGAATTTCATGAGCTTTCATTTGGTATAAAAATGTTTCCCTACAACGCACCGTTTTCAAGATATAAGCGAAACCCCCCCCCCCCCCCCCCTTCGGCTCACCTCCTAGACGTCAGGACTTTTAGTATGTTCACTCCCTAAGCACAAGTTTCTGAAGGAATCGCTTAGGTCCCTGCTCAGGCACTCTAAAGTTCTACACCCCCTTTTGGGAATATTCGTTGATTGGACTATTTAATGTAATGCCACTCATAGATTCGTCTTCAAATCTAATTAGTATCTATAACTTCTTAATAATTATCAGAGCTAAAAACTTCTTCTAAAACTAATAAATTTTAACGAAGAGGGATTAATCCTATGTGAGTAGTTATTCATGTTAATGTAGAAACAAAAAAAGTCTTCACAAAAGTTTGTAAGAATAAGACTTTTATTGCGGAATTCTTTATAAATATAATTAATTTTAAACTTAAAATGGTAGGTATTAAATTTATGTCGCTTGTAATGTTTTGGGAGTTACAACTAAAATTATTCGTTTAATGGTGCAATAATTGTATACGCATTTATAAGGAAGTAACTTAACATCCTTCCTTTTGCCATCCAAAACCCGAAATGTCATGTAATAATATATCATAACAATAACCCGTATTCACATAAGCCCACTTTAATGATGCCATTCAAATACACTGTTTATTCACTTAGTATAATATGCAAATATCCTTCAGTATTTATGTTGTGGATTCGAGTTCAGGATTCAGGAAAATTCGTTCAAACCTCACTTACCTCAAAATATATTGTAACGAAGTAATTATTTCCGTCAAGGATTATTAGTTTTTTTATATTTCCGTCACTTGGGTACACCCTGCAGCCTCTGTTAGTATTTAAGTTCTGATTAAGTTAACATTAAGTTGTAAAAGCCGCTGGTAAACAAGCAGTAAATTATTTGATTAATTTCCGATAATCCCCTGTATAGCCAAAATCCGTGAACTGTAATCCGGTTCTTTTGCAATATAGTCTAAATATTTAAGTACCCACGTTTCATCTTTCCGTTCGTTTGCATTACATGATAGATTAAACATTCACCGACTGGACCTTACAATGTCCTGTTCATGGTGGTGGTGGTGGTACGAAGTATATTTCAAAACATGGATTTATCATACGCCGGCAAAACATTTCAATGTCCTGTTCATGGTGGTTATGTGGCCCCAGCGTATGATCTAAATCGTTATTCTTCGATCAGAAAGGAGAAAACTTCCCTGTTAGCATAGCTCTGTATTTGAGGCAGTGGTTACCCGCATTTAATAATCAGTAATCGAAATAAAAAGTCCAGTCCGATTGACAAGACAGTCACCCCACGATCTCTGGACTTTGTCAAGGTGTTGCTTAAAAGTTATTTAATAATTTATGTTTCGAACCTCCTAAATTTTCAATAGGATGTAAGTGGCGTCATTAAATGGTATAGAAGAGTTCTTCTAGTGATTAAGACTTACTATAAATAAAATATATTCACATATAAATTAGTGGCGTGCATTTTAAAACCTTCAGCACTTACGACAAGAATACATAGACCATCCAAGTCGAAGCATGCTTGCATTCGAAAGAGACAAGGAGAATATGTAATATATTGCGTTGATAACCATTAATAATTTAAAGGCAAAAATCTTGTCAAGTGTTGATACTCTCTGCATCCAATTCAACAGAAATATATTAAAATATGTTAACCCCTATGTGCTACATTTCTTATATCACATAGTATATAAATTGCCTCAAATACGTGGTCATAAATAATGTATCATCACTGGAAAGCTATAACTATTTTCAGTTAATTGGTATCGAAATAAAGAAAATAAATATACACATGTGATGGGGAAATAAGCTGCTCGTGAGCTCGTGTCAAATCCATTCAGTCTAATGTATTATGATTCGGATATTGTTATCTCGCCTACGTACGAACTAATATCACAAAGACCATTAGCGAAAGAGAGAAGTATAAGTGAGTTCACACATAGAAGCCATAAATATAGATTTGACAAATAACGGGTGAAGAATGGGGCCGGTGGTCTGCAAGGCGGCGGCACACAATGTGACGGAAATCTTGTTACACATAAATACACCATTTCACAAGAGGATACTGTGTAGAAGATTTATGATCATTCGGCAAATATACACGAGCGGCAATGTAAGAGAAGACTAGTATAAGTAATGGTAGGTACCATTAGAGGTGTCAATGATGAAGATGGAAAAGTCGATAAGATTTTTTTATGGTACGAGTAAAATGAATGCGTTTTTTCATAAATATGGGTCATCATTTTGCAGATAACATGGGAGGGTGTTTTTATGTTCATTTGGAATACATCTGCATAAATAGCAAATAAATTATTACATAATCGTTATTTGTTTTGGTTGGAGTTAAATTTTTGAATCGTTAACATTCTTAAAATGTCATAGTTCTACTGCTTCAATTTCTTAAACAACTGATGGATTGAATATGGTAATATACAATACAAGAAATATGACTAAAAATATTAAATATTTTCCTGTCGAACTCTTCTCTTTTAATGTGATCCTTTCTTACCTCCTTTCTCTTTAGCAACATTTTTCTACTATCCTTTTACCCAATTTTTTTAATTCTGTAGTTTTTGTGTGTATCGGTAAAACAATTATCACCAGTGTAGTTCTTATTAAACATAAACAGCGTACCTGTATTTAAAAATACCTTTGCCTACGCCAAACAGAAATACAGAAACAAATAAATTATATCCATCAAATAACGCTAATCAGATTACAATACATGTTCGTTATCGTCACATAATCGAAATAATTAAATTCTGAGCCTTCATTACCTGCTTTGTATAATTAATAACAAAACTATTAGCAAATGCAAACAATTTATCTCTCTATATATAACAATGTTCGTCAACGAGACTAAAAGGCATTATCTATTGAAACTGAACAATCAACATGGTCTTGTATAGTTTACTGTCCAGATTGTGTTGTAATACTCAGTGAAATAACTTGCACGAATTCAACTGAAATGTCAAAATTGTTAACCAATAATGTAGTTGACCCAATTTTACGGGAACATACCTGCTTAATCAATTTTCCATTATTGTTAATTAAATATTCCGTTTAAAAACGTTTTAATAAGACACAGAATAGCAAAATAGCAATTAACTGATTCACTTAGTATTCTATACGCAAAAGATCAACTAAAAATTCGTCAGACGAATATTATTGATGAAAGTCTAGTACATAATTCAATAATGCTGCTCTTCCTGCTAGAGAGCTCAAGTTTTCAGTGCATCCAGTTGCAATATGGATTTAGAAGATAAAGCGCAGTAGTGAATGAGTTCAGGGTATTTTTTACAAGACCTATGAGTAGTATCTTCATGTTTATGTTCTTGCAGAAATCAATGCTTTTATCTACTAGGTGACGCAATGAACAATTTCTGCTTACCAGAATTTTCATTGCTGATCCAGCAACGAAAATTTGCTGCCTTAGTCTATAAGAGAGATTGACTCTAGCAAGTAAGCTATTGAAATACCATTTTGATCACTTTCTTCCTCTGAATCGTCTACTCCACTTGCCTCATCTTTAAAGTTTGCTCGAAGGTTTAATGCAGGCTTGAGCATATGGTCCGAACCAGAGATCACTTCGTTTTAGAAAAATACCACAACAAGTTAGTAGAAACATCAGGAAATCAAAATATTAAACGCAGTGGAGAACCCGAAACTCTTTTACAAATAATTATCTCCGAGAAAGCCTTAAAATCAAAATTATTGGTGAAAGTCACAAAACAGTATTCGATAATACTGAATTGCTATCTGCTAGAGAACAAAGGTAGTTTAGTTGACATAATTATCTAGAAGGTAAAAGGCACAGAAAGGCGGAAATTGTCATTGATTTCTAGAGCGACTTAAGGGAGATGGATCCTAGCAGGTAAACCATAGAAAGACTATTTTCCCACTTTTATCTTCTGAATTATATACTCCATTTGCCTCATCAACGGAATTCTCTTCTTATTTTATATGCACCGGCACAGAAGGACATATAGCTCAATCGTTTCCTACTGCCTCAAGAGATGGTAGCTGTTTCATCATCGTTAGTACCTCATCTGGGCAAGGTCTCTCAACACACAACAGTGCTAAGGTCTCTTGAAACTTCCATTAAATTGTCAGTCCGGAGCAAATAAATTGGCCAAATTCTAAACTCTTGAACTTAACCTTAGTTCTTAAAATATCTCGTACACCAACAAATGAGATCAAGATTAAAAACCTCTCAGAGTAGATATTGAATAAGCGATTGATTAAATGGCCATGTGATACAAACCAGAACCTATTTTGCATTAGAAAAAGACCATGACAAATTGGTAAGAACGTCAAGAATTCAAAATTTTCAACGCAGAATAGAACTTGAAAACATTTTCTACAAACACTCAGCTTCGCGGAAGCTTTAGGACCAAAACTGTTGGTGAAAATCACAGCACGAGATTCAATAAACTGAACTGCCAAACGTCAATAATATACTCAACACAGAAGAGAAGCCAAAAACTCTTTGACAATCAATCAGCTCCAGGGAAGCTTTAACATCAAAGCTATTGGTAAAAGCCAATTCAATGATGTTAAAGTATTTTAACATTTTCATCATCTTAACAATCTACATTCAGTGATTGCTGCTGTAAGAAGTGGTGCCACCTTTTGTGCTTTTAAAACAAAATTTTGGTATTTATAGTGGATTAGCTTTTTTTAACTTAACAGTAGGGTTTTCATACAACTTCAATATTCAAACAACGTTTTGATAATTGTGCACAATCCCGTAATTTTATTGAAGTGGCAAATATCTATTTTATAATTGGCTTCAACAGATTTAGCATTTTTTGCATTATTAGATCCTTTGTTAAAACCACTAGCAATTCACTGATTTAATAATGGAAGAGATTGATCCAATGTTATCGATAAGTGTATAATTACTTTGATGTTCAGTTGCAATCAGACAGGCGTATGTTAGCCAAAGCCAGACGTAATGAATTGTTTACCTTGCCGGGCAAATTCACTGGAAACGAGTAATAATTGGACAAAGCATATACCGTCAATAATGCATAAACTGTAATGATACACAACGGAACATTTTCACGCCACACAATTTTATTGATTTAAGATGCAGGATGCAGATTTATTTTTAATTTGATGCAAACAACGACACATTCTAGGAAAGGTTTCATGTGATAATATGAAAATTAGTGAACTACATCGTGGGATAATTAACCCCAAGCAGCAGTATTATCAGAAGATTGATATTTGATTATTTTACTGTAGGTACTCTAAATCATCAAGTTAAAAATGAGAATTCCTTTATGTAAATGTCCTATAATAATCTAAAAACCATTTTTAAATCATTTTTAACTAGCGCAAGAATAAAGAAATGCAATTTTGAAAATAAATCCAAAGATGATCTGCTGAAATTTACTTGGTGGTATTTGATGCAAGTTCTTGAGTAATTCGAACACTTTTGACATCTTAACATATTTGTCAGCACCGACACTATATGCTGAGTTTGCTAAATTTCCCAAAATTTACCGCACCAAATCAACGTTGCTGTAAATAAAACTCAACAGTCTTGAAAAACACATGTCAGTGTCAAAATTAAGTTGTGATCTAATAAAATTAATCAAAATTGAAATGGAGGCAGCACAAAAAGTAACTGAAGATGTAAAAAATGAAACTACCAAGGCTTTAGAATTCGCTAGAGTAGAAGCCAACAAACTTTTCGAAGAAATAACAGACAGAGCCCAACAAAGAGTGGAAGACATAAAAATCACCACCAAGGAGACAATGGAAAATATTTGCAAATCAGTCAATACTGTAGCTGATGCTGTATCGAAAGACGTAGAAAAAATATGCCAAGACAACATAGAAGCAGTCAGAGTAATTGAAAAAGAAACGATAGATACCATAGTGGAAATACTAAACCAATGTAAAATGAAGGCAGAGGCTATTTACAACAACGCTGTAGCTATCATAGGCACCACTATTGTAATAGAAAGCCTACAGGAACTTCTAAAATTCCTGGAGAAAGTATCAAAAGAATGTATTCAAACTACTCAAGAACTTGCTGCAACCGCTGCCAAAGAAATCTCGGCTGTTTCCCTAGAAATGAAAAAGGCGGCTGTAGGAACATCCAAGGACTAACAAAGGATTATTTACAATAAACTAGAAATGTATAAAATCATATTTAATCGATGTAAGAACATAAAAATATACAAAAATTTAGATTTCCTTCTATCTATAGCTCATATGGTTAAGTAGTATTAGTATTAGTGTAGTAGTTTTGAGGGAGGTCGATGCTGCTAGAAAGCAGCAAATGCGCTAATATCATTCAACAATTTGTTACACCTACTCGAACTATCTGGATGTTCTTTCTAATGAAGCTCAGAATGTCATTCGAAGAGTGAATATCTTCTTTCAGAAGCACAGAACGGTTTCACGTGTCAATATAACCCTAAGAAATGGTGGGATATTTAAGAATTTCTTTCGCATCTTTGCAATAACGCAAATAATATATGTAGCTAAGGTCATACAAATGTACTTAAGGCAATTTTCTTAAACTACAAGCTTCACGAAAAATGTCCCAAAAACAAAGAAGGCATTCCATTGCTCTATATAAAGTTTGCGATATAAAACTAAAAATATGCATGGCATATATTCTTCCATTTTGTCTCCAAACACTTAGTATATTATTTTCCTAAACTAAAAGTTGTCCAACATCTTGCTCCAGATAATTTCGAGCCCTCTGTCTATACGTCACTGATACAGTGTAGTGGCGTCTCTGCATTCACGCCGAACATGCCCATAATCCCTTTCGACGTAATCAATGTCAATGTCAAAATTAAACTCGAAATGATATTTACCTATACATAATTAAAAACTCCAATGGATGTTGCTCATAAATTAGCTGAAGATATACGAATTGAGACGATAAAAGTGTTTGAATTTACCAAAAAAGAGACTGACAGGATACTAAATGACACCGCAAACAAAGCAACCCAACAAATGGAAAATGTAAAAACCACAGCAAAGACTAGGATGGAGGAGGTTTGCACCACAGCCCACTGTGTTCACGAAGACACCAAGAAAGAAATAGACAGAATATCTCAAGAGAATGTAGCAGCCATAAAAGTAATTGAATCAGAAACAATAAAGACATTAAACAATACGTGGAATGAGTGCCTAACGAGAATAGATATTATCTACAATAATGCGTTAAATGTGATAGGTACGAACATGAAAGCATCTTATAAGGAACTTAGGAAATTCTTAGAAAAAGTTTTGAAAGATTGCATTAAATTAATACAAGATTTTGCAAATTCTTGTACCAAACAGATAGGATTGATTTCTAAGGAAGCGAAAAAGGCATCCATAGCAAATGCGTCAAAGAGCTGACAGAATATTATTTACCAACAAATTATGAAAACGGACCATCTGAAGGTTAGTCCAGCAAATTCGTTTACATGTCCTTAAAGTTAGTCAACTAAAACTCTTCTGCTTATATACACCTCTTTTTACAGGGGCAATGTTATAGCTCAGTCAAAATAAATAATGTTAATCAAAATGCATTGTTTTACTTATAAATCAGTAAAAAAGGAAAAAGTCAAATTTGAGGAACAGTTAAAAGCAAGGTCTACTTCCAAACATTTTAACCAGGAGTTGAGAAATAACGCCGAGTTCAATAATGTTTTTAAATAAGATTCGGACAAATTAAACTTAGCATCACTTACCCTACGTATACTTCTGTCCTTGCTCGACGACCTGCCATAACCGTATCTCTGTGGTGGCACTGGTCCACTTCTGGTATATTCTAAAGGTGGTGACACCGATCTTCCATGTCTATCCATCCATGAACACGTCTGGCGCATCTGCCAAGGAGCCCCTCCGCTTACTAAACCACCACTTGGCAGGGTTGGTGATCGCACTGTCATGCTCAGTTTTCTACATGATTTCAGCATCTGGAATGAATAATGTCTGATTAAGTTTTCTAACAATTTAGTGCAAATTTTTCCTCAACTATAATGAAATAAACTGACCAATACTTTCTTTGCCGGCAGTCGATTTATCCTATTTTTGCTCCATATCAGATTTTTTTAAATATAGTCAACCCCAATGATTCCAACTTGGTTGTAGGGCGGCGCTTAGGATACTACACGATTTTTTGGTTTGTAAACACTTTTTGATTAAATGAATCATTAGAGTTTTTTGTCTTTGGGGTTTTTTTTCCAACTCTAGCTTCAATTTGAATACCAGCGGATTATTCTTGTTATATCATATTTACGAGAAAGGTGACGAACATTTTGTTGTTCAGAATTAAATTACTATCGAACAATACTTACGATTTTAGAAATGTAGGTAATATACCTTCCACAGAAGTGTATAAAACTTTCTACTTCCGTTACTTAAATAAGCCGGATAATTTTTGTTGGCTTTGGTAAGGCTAAATTTATGGTTATTTGACAAAATCACGTACGAGACAGTTATTTCAAATAGGTTTTAAGAATATTGGAGTTGCTTGGAGAAGTATGCGTTATGAATACAGATAGGATAATTCCCTTTAGTGTACTTCCCAACGTTTCTTATGTTCTATTGGTTATTTCGAACATCACCTTAGTGACATAATAGTCCACTTTTCTGGACAAAACCCATAAACGTGATATGTTTCTTTCATTATACAGTCGTGAGTCTCTTAGATATTCTTTTATTATTTTTTTATATTTTGGTGAAATAAATCAAAGCATACGTGTTTACAATAGTTGAAGCCGTTATATACTTATATAAATTATGAAAACAACCAACAACATATTACCACCAAAATAAATTTATTCAACTAGGTAACTTTTTCTTTATTTCAATCAGCAAAAATGAAAATTCCAAAAATTGAAATCAGGCAATGGTAAAATAATTATAAAAATATAATACATTTTCTGAACGCAAAAAATTCGCTCCGGTGACTCAAAACCGATTTTGATCGTCTTTTTTAAAATTTTGGAAAAGTTTATGGAAAAGAGAATGAGAAGGTGTGCTTTTTATTTTCTGAATTGTTATAAATAGTAAGAGAGCCCTCGACCAAAATTTCTTCAATTTCAAAATTTTCGTCCAAATGTCAAAATTCTACTTTTTCGTTCGCTCTGACGCCTCGAAAATCGCAGCAAAACCGTGCGATTTACAGTGTACCTAGTCTAAGTTGGACCCTATAACTTGGATTTCTTACCAGAACAGCAGCCTGGCGGCGATTTTTCCTTTGGAAATAGCGTTTAAAGATTTCGTGTTTTCGCAATTTTTTCAATTTTTTTAAATTTCTCCAAACACACGTCAGGCCGGCGTATTTTGATGTATTTTAGAAAATCCCTAGGCGCAATCGTTACGCTCGATTTTGCCTCTAAAGAAAGTTATGACTTTTTGAAGAGACGATTTTGTCGGATTTTACTGATTTTTTAAACATGTAGATACCCTTTAGAAACACGCCACAACTTTCCATTTGGATCTAGAAGATCCGGATCCAGATGGCGGGCAAGAAGAAGGAAAAATGAAGAACTCTTTTTTTTAGCTCCATCTCCGATATTAGCCGAGATATGAATTTTTTAAAAAGGTCGATTTTGCCGAAAAACTGTACTTTTCCTGGGGCCCGTGCCCCTACCTGGAGAATTTAGCGACCAAACTTTCAGGAGAGCTATAACCAACCTTCCTCTCGGATCCCTGAACATTTCGTTGCTTAATATCCATCCGCGGCCGATCTCGGATAATCAAATAGGTAACTATTATTATGACCCGTTTTTTTTACATGATCGAAATTTTTTTTCACCCCTTTAGCAACGAGATTTTTTTTTCATATTGACATAAACTGTTAAGAAAAAATAGAATCCTCGTGTTGCGATGAGGTCGAAAATCCTAGTCGAGGGCTCTCCTACTAAAACAAATGAGTGTTTTTTTAATACACTCTTAATGAATGTATAACTATTTTATTTATTTAAACAATTGCCTGAAATTTGATAACATTAAGTTTTTGGGATCTTTGAATACGAATCTAACCTCAAGATCAGTCTAAAAACAAAATGGCGTCAAAAGTTTAATTATTTATTTTCCTCTTTTTTGGCTTTATTAGATGCATGGGGGTTTCTGAGGTCACTAATTACGAATTTGACATTAAAACTCAACTAAAACCAAAAATGGCGGATCCAAAATGGAGGAAAAGTGTCAATTTTTTTATTCGGGTTGTATTTCTTATACCTATAGGGTTTTTTGCGTCGCTGACCTCATATTTTATGTTAAAATTTATCAAAAATGGAAAACGGTGTCTGAAAAATGATGGAAACAAATGATAGAAGAGTTAGATGGGTATTGAAGATATTATATATTTTTTCGATTTATTAAAATTAATACAATATATATTTGAAAGCAAGAAAAAAATTATTTAGTTTTTTATTTCTTCTTCCATAGACATGGGTCGTGAATTAAGGCAACTATTTTCACCACAATTACTCCAAGCCGCCGGACAATAAAGGCCATTTTTCGTACATCCACAAGCTGGCTCGAAATCAGTTTTGCAGTTGGAAAACATTATTTTTAGGAAGGAAGGCAACTAGCCTTAATTCATGACCGGCAGTGTCTACGGAAGAAGTAGAGGAAGAAGAAATTAAAAACTAAATACTCAATTATTTCTTTGCTTTTAAATGTATCTTGGATCAATTTTAATAAATCGGTTAATATATAATACCTTTAACACTCATTTAACTTCTTCTATCATTTGTTTCCATCATTTTTTAGACAACGTTTTCCATTTTCATAAATTTTAACATAAAAATTGATATCAGCGACCCAAAAAACTCCTAGCTATAAAAGAAATAAAATCCTAAAAAAATGGACCCCTTTCCGCCATTATGAATCCTTCATTTTAAATCCACCACTTTTTATTTTGTTTGAGTTTTAATGTTAAATTCGTAATCAGCGACTCCAAAAACACCCAGACATCCAATAAAAATTTGAAGAAAAAGAAAATGGCTTTTGACGCCATTTTGTAGACGCCATTTTATTTTAAGCCAGATTCATAATCTGCGAGTCCAAAAACTTTATTGTAGGAAATTTTAGGCAATTGTTTAAATAAATACCTAAAAGAGGTCTAATTATTAGAGTGCCTCAAAAACATTTTCCTACTACCGATCGTAAAGTACTAACTTTCCGCATGCTGTAGAGTGCGTAAAGTTAAACTTTACGCACTAGTGCGTAAAGGGCTATAACAGTATTGTGATTTTTAGGTAAGTTTTGACGTTTCACATTGTTATTAGAGAATTTAGATGCATTTCGGTAGTAGAAAAAATATTGTATGCAATTCGTGCGAAAAGTGAGCTCACCTTACGTACTTGTTGCATAAATAACTATTATTTACGCTCGTTATATAATGACAGGAATATGACACTCATTACAATGGCATAATGACGTTGTTTATAGCACTAGTGCGATATACAGTGTGTTTCACTTTTCACCACTACACCCCATTATCTAGGCCATTTGTTGATCGATTTAGATCAAATTTGGTATACTTCTTTTCTTGCAGATTGTGTTTAAAAAGTTATTAATAAAAAAATTTTTCAAACTTAAATACGCCTACTATGATCAAAAGAAATTGGCAAAAATTAGGAATTTATATTAGCGATTGAGATAGGGTTTTTGTTTTTACAGATTCTTGTTCAGCATGACCTAAAACGCCTGTATACCAAATTTCGTTAATAAATATTCATTCAAAAAAAGTTGAGTGCGATTCTGTGGTATGAATCCGCGCTTATTTGAGCATCGTGCAAAAAGAGTACACTGCAGTTGCTTTTAGTACCTTGTCAAAAATCCTAAAATTACATAAACCACAAATTAAATTATTTATCCTCCAAATGATGAGTATGCTCTGATATAGATATAGATGTAGAAACCGCCGGATGTGCCTTAATTTGATTCAATTTGCAATTTGCACCCTCAGATCAATACTAGGTCTGTTCCAGTAAAATTTGCATATTATATTGTCAAAGTTATAATAAAATAACTAATGAGATTAAGTAACCACTATAACTATATAATCTACTTGCTCAATCTAACTCAACGTCTGAAACAAACTTCTCTGGCACAAAACAATGTACAAGTCTGTTGTGGGAATTAGTTACTTATTAATTCAAGTGTCTCAAGACGCAGTTCTCTCTCTATTTCAACAACAAATACTGCGGCTTTTCTGAAGTCTCCTTTCCGGTATATTCTGTGGAGTTTACGTTTCTTTCTTTAGATCTCTCTACAGTATATCAAATCCCAATCCAATCAGGCACCAAGGTCGGTATTAACAACTTTCTGATGAAAGGTCAACTTTGGAATAAAGAAATTGTACATTAATATACAAAGATAAATAATACATATTAACAATAATTATTGTTGAGTAGTTATGTTACCATCCCACTGTTTTTACAATCACACCTTTTGAAATAATAAATGAAACATAAAAATCTCGAGGTATTTGTAACATGTTCATCGTACTTCACCGTTGTCATATTTTTCCTGTTCCGATTGAATTACAAACTGTTTAACTCAAATTTATGATTACTTGCACGAATCGCCTGGAGCTACCTGTCTCGTTTCACAAGTAAAATTAATCAATCTCTTCCAGCGAGATGATTAATGAAAATGAAACAAATGACTTTCTTAAAACTTTGAAGTTTACCTATACCGTTTCATTAGAGGGGAAAAACCTGACTGCTCAATCTCTTTTACACTTTAGTTGGCTTTCGGTCGTCACTTTCATGGCAAATTGATTTAGAAATGGACTATTGGGGCGTTGCAATACGAAAACCGATAAAAATAAGGATAACAATTGTTAAATTAAAGTTTCGTAATACTCTACTTAAGCTCGTCGCCATGTCACTCAGGGTGAAGTTGAATAAATTGTATCAAGTTTATAAGACTCAGTATTACCATTGAGTAAAAATAATAAAGAGGCGCAACTGTCAAGGTTTCGAGATTTTGGTGTTGTATTTTATTACCAATAGCTTCATGATTGTCTTCAATTTTAAGGGCTATACAGCCACATTACAAATACCTTCCCGTATCACTAAAAATTGAAGACAATCATGGAATTATTGGCAAAGAAATACAATAAGTACTAAAATCTCGAAACCTTGACAGTTGCACCTCTTTATTATTTTTTACTCAATGGTATTACTCAATAATGTTATTGGGACGGCGTTTTTAAAAAGCAGGCAACGTCTGGTAAATTTTTCATAGCATACAATAAATAAATAAAAAATAAAATTAAGAAGAAACACTTGGGGTATTTCCAAATTCAGTTTCAGTATTTGTTCATTATTTTTTTATTAATTGCAGCAGTTAAGGAATTTCTTCGAAAATATGTAGATATACTCCCAAAACTGGTGATTTTATATGGTGTAGCAGATATTTCTTGTATTACACAGATTTCTTTTTCTTGAATTTCAAAAATTTGGAAATCGGATATGCTTCCAGAACTGGATACTGCGGTCTTTATGCGAAAGCATATGTGTTGAACTTGTCCTTTATTAAAGAGAAGAGAATTATTGAATTTCACACTTTGGAAATCGGATTTGTTTCTAAAACTTGTTACTCCAATGTTCAAGGTGTAGTACAAGTTAAACTCCCTTTAATTTGAAAATTGGAATGCTTTTAAAACTGGTTATTACGATCTTGGTGGTGTAACAGGTGAGTTAAACTTGTACCATATTAAAGAGAATTAATACATTCCAAAACTTTGGAAATCGGATACCCTTCATCTTGTGATACAGAAGATGTGTTGAACTTCTCTTTTATTAAAAAGATTTCTTATACTCTGAAAATTTGAAAATTGGATATATTTCTTAAACTGATTCCTGTTATCTCTGTGATGTCGCAGGTACATAGAACTTCTTCGTTATGAAATGGAATTCTTGAATTTCAGTAATTTGGAAATCAATTACGCCCCTAAAATTGGTTACTACAATATTTGTGATATAACAGATGTGTTGAATTTCTTTCTGGTTAAAGGAATTTCTCATATTCCGAAAATTTGGAAATTGGATATGCTTCTTAAACTGATTCCTGCTATCTCTGTGATGTCGCAGGTGCATTGAACTCCTTCCCTATAAAAGAAATCCTTAAACTCCAGTAATTTGGAAATCGGATACGCTTATAAAATTGGTTACTACAATCTCTGTGATATAGCAGATGTGTTGAATTTCTTTCTTCTCAAAGGGTTATATTCCGAAAATTTGAAAATTGGATATGCTTCTTGAACTGATTCCTGCTATCTCTGTGATGTTGCAGGTGTATTATACTTCTTCCTTATTAAAAGAAATCCTTAAATTCCAGTAATTTGGAAATCGGATAAGTTTCTAAAACTGATTACTACAATCTTTGTGATATAGCAAATATAAACTTCTTTCTTATTAAAGAGATTTCTTATATTCCGAAAATTTGGAAATTGGATATGCCTCTTAAATTGATTCCTGCTATATCTGTGCTGTCGCAGGTGTATTGAACCGCACGAATTAAGAGAAATCGTTGAATTCCAGTAATTTGGAAATCAGATACGCTTCTAAAATTATTAAACTGTTTCCAGCTATCTCTGTGATATCGCAGGTGTATTGAACTTCTTCCTTATTACAAGAACTCCTTAATTCCCAATAATTTGGAAATCGGATACACTTCTAAAATTGGTTACTGCAGTCTTTGTGATATAGCAGATATGTTGAACTTTCCTCCTTATTAAAGGGATTTCTTATATTCCAAAAATTTGGAAATTGGATATGCTTCTTGAACTGATTCCTGCTATCTCTGTGATATCGCAGGTGTATTAAACTTCTTCCTTATTAAAAGAAATCCTTAAATTCCAGTAATTTGAAAATCGGATAAGTTTCTAAAACTGGTTACTACAATCTTTGTGATATAGCAAATAGAAACTTCTTTCTTGTTAAAGAGATTTCTTATATTCCGAAAATTTGGAAATTGGATATGCCTCTTAAACTGATTCCTGCTATCTCTGTGATGTCGCAGGTATATTGAACTTCTTTCTTATTAAGGGAAATCCTTGAATTGCAGTAATTTGGAAATTGGATACGCTTCTAAAATTATTAAATTGTTTCCAGCTATCTCTGAGACATCGCAGGTGTATTGAACTTCTTCCTTATTAAAAGGTCTCCTTAATTTCCAGTAATTTGGAAATCGGATACGCTTCTAAAATTGGTTACTGCAATCTTTGTGATATAGCAGATGTGTTGAATTTTCCTTCTTATTAAAGGGATTTCTTATATTCCGAAAATTTGGAAATTGGATATGCTTCTTAAACTGATTCCTGCTATCGTGATATCGCAGGTGTATTGAACTTCTTCTTTATTTAGAAGAATCCTCAAATTCCAGTAGTTTGGAAATCGAGTGCGCTTCTAAAACTGTTTATTTCGATTTTGTGGTATAGCAGTATAAAACTAGTTACTGCTATCTTTGTAGTGAAGCAGTTTTATTGAACATCTTTGTTATTAAAGTAATTTTATAAATTTCAGAAAATTGATAGTCATATTATTGTTTTCAACATAACAAATTTTTTTAATTCAAAAGTTTGTGAAAAACGAAGAAAACTGTGACGTTCATATTATAAAAACATTTTGACATACTTTTTAGTTGTAATATTTCTTATAAACAAATTCGCGATCATAATATTAAATTGTGGAATTTCAATTTCATATGTATGTAGATGTACATTTCTATAAAAAAACTTTTTAAATTCCCCTCCGCTTTTCTCAAGAGCACAATTTCTCTATTTCTATTTCACAAATACAACCGACTTTGGCATTATCCATTTTAGTTACAAGAGGCGCACTTTAGGAGTTCAATTTGGGGACGGAAGAGAACTTTATAAATAATCGACAACCGCGGGTGTGTTCGTAAAACTCGGTTTATGGAAACCACAGTAAATGCTACCCGGCTTGTTGTCTGAGTGCCAACGTAATTTTGTCGATTTTTACATTTAGTGTTGATTCTTTACGACCGCTCGACATGGAACAGTCATTTCGTAAATAGCATAAAAAAAAATACAGGAGTGTATATACGTAGTCTAACAATTTTAAAGCACCGAAGACGTCTGTAAAATATTGATGTACGAGTATTTTCGATCACATTTACAAACAAGCCTATCCAAATACAGTGTGATTTGCTGCAGGAAACCAAACATTTTTATTAGTATCGAATTTAAGGGTTCAGCTTCAGTTATGAATCGTAAATGAATAATTTTTGGGAATAAAAATTAATACGTTAATTTAATTGTTGGAATCTATTTGGTCACAATTAGATATAAGTAGTCCTAACAGAGATTAAAAAAATAATAGTTGATTGGTCTAAAAAAGATAATTAAGTTTTATTGAAATTCTGCTCATATTTGGCGAAGGCGCCGGTAATGATTAAATAGCCATCCCATAAAAATCTATATACTTTTCCTAATGCTATAAGATAAATGAACAAAAAATTGTGAGCGTAATAACGCTAGGATATAGGCTTGATTATAACTCTAAAATTAGAACAATATTGATAATTTGCGTGTTTGATTTCCGTTTTATTATTGAAGATACCATGATTTGTCCTGGTAATATTTCTACAGTATTTTATTTATAGACGCTATAGACAGTTTACGTTACTCTAACAATCAATATTAAAAATCAAAGAAACAAGAACATTGTATTTAAACACCTTTTGGGGTCGAATGAACCTGCGAAGTGCTACTCGATAAAATAAAATTAAAAACATCTCGAATGGAAATATCCCTGCATTCAATTCACTTGTTTATTTACGCATTCAATCAAGCGCGTCCTTTTTACAAATTAGACGAACAGAACAGGTACACACAAATAACGGTCAAAGGATAGACGGCTAATTAAACTGCATACGGCGTACCATTATGTCGTTTGATTAAATCCAGAGTCTGTGGCCTATTACATGTGCCTGGTACACTGACTTGACAAATGTCATTGTTCAAAACCGCATAACCCGTTTGAGGCTTATACTAAATTGCACAACATTTGTAGCGAGTCGTTTTTATCTCAAATAGCTTCACTTTAATGGGACATACCTCTTTTACGTACATCCATTTATAATGTTTTATAGACCAGCTTTGTTGGAAACTCTGTTATCTTTGGCAAACAGGTTGGAGGTACATGTATTCGCAGTTTAGGCTATTGTATTATTGTAACACAGCGTTGCTTGAAATTTTGAGAGTATAATATTATATCATAAAATAAAATTAAAAATCAATGCGTGAGTATCCTTAACTAATAAGCGCGGTCAATGTTTCAACCGTAGATCTGTAATGTCGAAGGAGTGCAACGAAGTGATTTTAAAACAGTTAAGGTCACCAATGCTTGCAAAATCAGAGGATTACTAGACCCGCATCAACATTGCCAGATGTAAAAAAAAAATTCCTCTTGACAAAAAAATCATAAATTTACACGATTTATTTGCATAGGCAAATATAAGGATTATTACTAGCTCCATTTTTTTAAATTGTATATATGTTATAGGTAGCTTTATAAATTTATAAATATAGCGCCACTAGTAATATCGTAATTATTTGATTTTAAAAATTTAATACTCTTAATTAGAATGTAATGTAATGGCGTCTTCTTACGTAACCTGTACTGTTTGTAACTGGCTACCTACAAACAGAACTCTCTGGCTTTGTAACACTTTTTAGACAGAAACTCGGGCGCCAGTTCCTTATTTTTAAGGGCAAGGAACAGCACTTGTTTGGCTCTCCGGGGTGAAAGCGTTTTCGGGGCAGCTAACAAATGGAGATACGGTTATCTGTTCAGAGGGTTGAAAGATGATGTCTTGTCAACGGGACTTGACAATTTCTCAAACGGGTTAATTAGAAATAAACAACGGAAATAATAATTTATTTATTAGAACAATAATGAATAAATCAGTAGATAGGATATTTCAGCGACTTTGCAGTCGGGTGTGTACAAGTTTTATAACGATAATAATATGCAAGCTGGCAAACAAGAGTAGATACGCGTGGATATGATTTTATTTCGGACGGCGGGTAGGCTTCGATAGCCGGGATATATTTCGCGGCTGAAATGATTTCGGACGGCAAACAAACGGAATTTTCAACATGATACAGTACGAGCGGCGGGCAGTCGGTTAGCTATAGATATTCTTGTCTATACAGAGAGTTTTACAATATGGCAAACTACTGCCACAAACGAAGAGTTATTTAACAAGGAGTATTTTTCCTTGATTACTGAAAGTACTCAAACTTAGGGCTTACGAGAAAGCCAACCAAACGGCAAGTGTTCTCTCCGCCGACGTAAGTTAAGTTTGCCGGTAGAATTTGTGGTAATATGCACTGAGACCTTAAAGATTACCCAAACGAGCAAATCTAACCAGCCGATGCATATTTTATGGAACAAAAGACAAACGGAGGAATTACTAATTAGCTCTAGTTTGATTTAATAGAATTATACGGCGGTACTTACAAACAATAAGATCTCTGAATATCTATACTTAACTGAAGGCGGTACAGACGGATAGTAGCGGACCACGGTGTATTCTTACCAAGATTATTTTCAAGAAAATTATAATTCGTAACGGCGGCAACGGTCGGGATTCTGGTTGATTTACGGACGGAAGACGTTGACTGAAGGTTCAGACAGCTGGACTGTTTTTTTCTGGACGCTCCTCCGGCATTTTATTACTTTAATGACGTATTCAGGATGTAAGTTTAAGCTGCGGTTTGAATTGAAACGAATGAATCACAATGTTACTTACGGTGGTCGGGCGTATTATGTAATTAGCAACAGTGCCTCGGAGCATCAATAACCGGAAATGGGTTGCTTGCAATTTCTAGACTATATTGCAAAAAGAAACGGATTAAAACGGACACCGATTAATATTTTAACCAGTTTTAGTAACTAATGATTTTTATTTCCGCCTCGGTCATTATTTATAATAATTCACGGATTTTAGTTATACCGGGGATTATCGAAAATGAATCAATTAATTTACTACTTGGTTACCAGCGGCTTTTACAACTCAAAGTTAAGTTAACTAAACAGGACTTAAATACTAACTGAGTTACAAGGTGTACCCAAGTGACGATAACAATTAAAGTAAAAACGGACATCCCTTGACTGGAAAAATCACTTCGTTACAGTAATTAGAAAGAAAAGGAAATATTACGAAAAGATCCACAAAAAGGAATTTTTTAGAATGTGTAATGTGGAAACGACAATTGCTCTAACCGATTTGGCAATAGTGCGTTGTAATAGTAGAGTTGTAAAGATGACCTTGAACGCAAGAATTTTACCTGCTTACGCCCCGACGTTTTATTCTTTCTATTGTCCCAAGGAATAAACAAATGGGATTTGAGGATTATTAACAACTAATGCTGATTGGTTGAATACAAATTTCCTGTCCCATGATTAGTTATACAAGTAAACTGTTCGCTCACGGTGAAATGTAAAAATTCGGCTTTGGTTTTGATAATTGGTAGATAGTATCTTTCATAATTCTAGTTAGGTGTGGTAATGGTAGTGGAAGTTGAATTTAAAATTGCAATAATTACACTAAGTCTAGTATTTTAGTTAATAAAATATTTTCTAATTTTTATAAAGCATAGGCGGAATATTTTTCATGCTGACAACAGAAATTATGCTAATAACTAAGAATACTACAAGAATGACAAAATACCCAAATATCTACTACATCAACCTAGCTAGAGATAGTGACAAATAAGTTTATAAATTTGTTCACTGTTTTTTCTGTATATTTGAATTTAAAATTGCCGCACTATTTTTTTCATTCATAAATTCTCAGTTCCATTGTAAGGAGTAGCGCCCTCTCTCGGAGATATGTTGAAGATTTATGATCGATCGATTTATTAGTAAAATCTATTCAGTAAACTACACTTCACAAAATAACTTTTAGTAGGTACATTTTTTATTTAGTAATAACTTATGTATGTTCAGAATCATATTTTATTGAAATTGATTACTTTGTGTAGTTAAAAATTATTATGAATTCTTAAATTACGTAAATAGGAGAGCTTCTCATATTTTTGTCGGGACAATCTTGTACTTCAAAGAAAAAATCAGTGTTTTATTAGGTGTTAGTGTCTTCTGTTATTAAACTGGACACATGGTATATTTCTATTTTATATTTATAAAGGAGTTATTTACCAAATAGTACGCCTTTGTTTGAATCAATTTTAATAAATATTAGGCAACCAAATATACACTCAATTCGCAGCCTTAAGCCTACATGTCTTTGTAACCTGTATTTTAGTATAAGTAAATTGAAATATTTAAGTTTCAATTATAAGGCAGCTTTATTTAATTTTAATTTACTGTATAATTAAGCAATTTTGTATGACCAATCAATTGATTATATAAGATACAGCTTGAACTGGCAATAGGTAAGTAAAACGCGAGATATCACCGTAGCCGTAGATTTTTGTAGAGACATTCAAATGGGGAAAATTAGTTGGCGATCCTCTCTTAATTTTTTTTCTTTCTGTTCTTATTTGGGATTTACATTCACAAAGCTATCTACGCCGATCTAATGCGCATTTCTCCCACTCTGTACCGTTTAGAAATCTAGTAACTTAGAAAGCAGGAATTATGGAATACAGTTTGCTCCTAACAGTCCGCCCGACCAATCCAGCTTAGTAAGTAAAACCGTCGCCGTTTCCCATCTTAAGCCTTGCAGCTTTAGTATTTAAGTATCCTGTGTATGTATTTTGTTTTTAGTTTAGTTTTTATTTAATCGTAGTAACAAGTGTTTACTGTTAGTTGATTGTAAATAACACCTTTTTTTATTTTTAATATGAAACTGTTGAGTTTTCTTTATAGGTTAATACAGACCCTAGAAAAAATCGTTTCTTCACTGCAGCTACTTACGTCTCTATTATTCTGCTAATAGAGAAAAGTGGTGTTTCTACACTTTAAAACAGAAACTGGCATCCGAGAAATGCCGTCCTGACAGTACCGCTGCCCCTCAGGCATCAAAGTAACCACGTAAGAACTTCCACGGAACGAAGGAGTTCTAATAAAAAATATCCTGCAGAATTGTATAATATACTAAATATAAGGTGTCACATTTAAATGATTTGAGTTGATGCTATTCGCCAAGATGCTGCATTAAGAGCAGGAAATATAGTATCGAACAATTTTTGTACATTAAAATGTGAACTTACTAAAATATATGCTTCCGTTCGACACAAATCAATATAAAATATTGCGCTTGCAGTTGAAATAACCTCAAACCTCCTCAACGGAATGCAATATTCCTTTGATGTAGCATCATCGATTTTATGCCCATTAAGAAATATTCCAGTATAGTTTTATTGCATTTACTTCGTGATTAAGAGGAATATTGAACAATTTGTATTATTACAGTTGAAATGAGATTTTCTCAACGCCCTACCCAGAAGTAATCGGTTTATAATTTGGTTGATTATTTTTGAGGCTTCTTTAAGCCGTAGTTGAAATAGACGCACACATTAGTCTCCCTAAAACCTAAATCCTATTATACTGTGGTTTTTATTTCAGAAGAAAACTTATATTTTTATTAAAATAGGTACAAGAATAAATTAGAATTATCCCGGAAAG
The DNA here is from genome assembly GCA_963680705.1 of Rhagium mordax. Lineage (NCBI taxonomy): Eukaryota > Metazoa > Arthropoda > Insecta > Coleoptera > Cerambycidae > Rhagium > Rhagium mordax. The sequence goes on along the minus strand of OY796658.1, from coordinate 10,557,361 downwards.
TAGACGATTTATTAAATTTTTTGCATAATTTTAGCATATTCTAGGATACTAAAAATATGACTACATATTCTGATGATGATGCCAATTTGATTAAGGGAACGCACATGAGTATATTATGTATTATTTTTAAATTTCAAGCATCTGCTAATGTGTTAGTGTCGCTTCAACTGAAGGAAATAAATTTGCCGACTGCTTTTTCCGTGAAAAGTTAATATGGAAACTTCTTTTAAATTACAACTTACCCATGCAGCATAAAAATTTGTTCAAGTGTTTGTACTTTTAATATATCGAAATAATTCAACCACCATTACATTTGTAACCTTTTAGTACAAAGCGAATAACTCATATCACAATAAATCATGTTCCTCAGCACTTGGGCTTACTTTGTCGGGACATATTACCCGCAGACATCAGGGACCTATAAATTAATTTCGGCAAGCCGCAATCTCTACGATTATAAGGTGTAACTTAATCAAAATTGGACACCGGAGTAAACATATAAAGCCTTCTAAGCTGATTGATAAGCTTTTAATGCGAGACGGGTCACCGAGATCAATAAATTTATTGTATCATTATATTTGGTGTAACGAAGTGACTTTTCCAATCAAGGAATGTTCAATTTTGCTTTAAGTATTACCGTCACTTGGGTACACCCTGCCGCTGTTTTAGTAAGTAAGTCATGTTCTAGTTAAGTTATAAATGAGTTGTTAAAAAAGTCCGATGGTAAACAAGCAGTCAAGTAATTAATTGATTAATTTTCGACAATCCCCCGTATAGGCAAAATCCGAGAATTATTATAAATAATGGTCGAGTCGGAAATAAAAATCATTCGTTACAAAAATTGTTAATCCTTGGCCGTTTTAATCCGTTTCTTTTTGCAACATAGTATAGAAATTACAAGTAATTCATTCCCGGTTATATACGTTTAGAGTCGATGCGCCAAATTGCATAATCCGCTGGACCTCTGCACGTTATGCCGGGTTGTGCATCCAAGTCTGTCGTTTAAAGTCGGTGACCACCTCTCTTTTAACACGACAGATACGTCAGAAAAGTAATAAAAAGGCCAAATGGCACTGGAGTCGAAATCAGATCCGTTCGACCGCCCGCAATTGACGATCAAACTAAACCCGTGAATCTTTCCGTACCGCCGCTCCAAGTTTTGATAGTAAATTCCTTTGAATATAATATTGGTAAGAATTCAACGCAACCTGTTACATTCTGCAGCTACTGCCTTCAGTTAAGTATAGATATTGAGAGATTTTATTGTCCGTCAGTATCGCCGTATCTTGCTACCAAAGTAAACTAGAGCTAATTAGTAATACCTCCGTTGGTCTTATTTTGTTAATATATGCAAAGACTGCTGAGATCTGTTCACTTGGGCCATCTTAAAAGTCCCCTTGCATAATAGGTTACCGGAAAACCTACGTGAAATAAATAGTCATTATATGCATCAACTGTGTGTATCTGTTCACTTGGGCCATACGTACAGGTGATCCGCATAGACCTGACTCGCAAAACTTACATTATTCAACATAATTATTTAACAAATAGCTCTACGTTTGCGGCAGTAGTTTACCGCATGTTTCAATATTTTGTCTAGCCTCAAATATCTATAGCTAACGGACTGCCCGCCGTTTATAATATTTCATAGTGGAAAGGTACGTTTGCTTGTCGTACACAGTAAAATATTAATTCAACGTCTCCGAAAATTCCGCCGCAAAATCGCGGAAAGACTTTTGATTGCCAGCTTTACTTAATTTTTCTTGTAATTATTTTGAAATAGTTTTATATATACGCGACTATACAGTCGTGGAGGGTTTAGAATAAATTATTCTGTTTCCAATTACTACTGAATAAATACAATATTTTAAAGAGGTAAAATTCACGAGTTATTATTTCTGTCATTTTATTTCTGATTAACCCGTTTGAGCAGTATGATCGAATTCCATTAGATAGATCTCCAGCTCCGACCCCTGGCAATTCCGTATCACCAGCTGTCTCGCTACTCAGGGTTGTTCTCCCAATTAGGAGAGCCAAAAAGACAGTGTAGTTCTTCGCACTTAAAAATTGAAGGACTGGCGCCCGAGAATTCCGTAGAAATAAAAAGATTACGTAAGTATAGTGACTAAAATCACCGTAACAAATAGGCGACATCACATTACAGACTAAAAAGTATTTTGACTTCACTAGGAATAAAGTTACAATTCTGATAGGTTCAAAGTCATGTAGTTTTATTTCTATCTAAGAATATTTAATTTCCCGTATGTTTTGTTTCATACTAGCCGAGTCAATATGTTGACTTCGGAATCCTCAGGAACAGATCGGATTTAGATGATTCTTTTTTTTAACTTTTTCTTATAGAAAGGGTCAGCGTATCAAATCTGCAGTTTCCAACAGAATTTCAAATAACACAAGAACTGCGACAGTATCGTCTTAAACGTAGGTTGTATCAACAGCGAAAAGAAGTTTTTTAATGATAATCATTTATAAGTCATCTATAAAGATTTTAAATGGTACTGGTCCCAGTAATGCTCCCTGAGGAGTGCTACACTTCCCGTGCTCTGATATCATCTTTTTACATGTCAAGAAACTACTCATAAATATTTATTTTTGTTGTAATTATGTAATATGTAATATATGATACTAAAAATTATATTTACTGAGACAATTATCGTGAAATTCGTTCACATAATTAAATGTAAAAATATTTTTTAACTCGATTAAAATTTTTTAATACCATGGGATATTAAAAATATAGAACAAAAGTACTTGACGTTAAAAAAATTAAAATGAATTTTGAGGAAAATTAAAAAATCAATACTATTTATGTATTTGTCATTTTCTATTTAAAATTCATGTATATATTACTGACGGAAATATAAATACTGGTAAGTCATTTCTACCAAGTATTGTGGAAATTTTAGACTTGTCCTTAGATGTAACAAATGTAGGTACTCATTTTATTTTCAGTATTGCTTTCCTCAAGAATGTGTTTCCGTTTACGGTATCCGACATTATAACAAAACACGGACGATGGCATGCTTAAAATAGGCAACCGGACGTCACTCTATTTCTGTAAGTCATTTTATAAATTCAAGAAGTATCAAAATGGTGCATTCCAACTTTCGTTAAATGCAGGATGATTTTTAAAATCTACAAACGAAAACATAAATATAATGATATAAAATAAAACAAAAATTTGTTAAGAATGCTTTCCTGAAAATGCTGTCTAACTGATATACTTGGTGTTTAGAAAAACAGTTTTGAAGTTATCAAAAATTTTTCAAAAACTACGATATAAACTAAACACTATTTACGTTTCAACTTAATTTATTTCTCCTCCAGGACACTGAAATAATACACAGTGGTAATTTTAAGGAAAAGATGATAATTACGTATGTAAAAAAATAAAACAAATTTATGATTGTTTTCCCAAAAATAATATTGATGATAATTTACTGATTTTTATTAATAATATTATTAGCCGAATCCTTTTTAACTACTTCTTTTCTTCTTTTATCAGCAATAATAAATACAAATTAGAATAGTAAAATTACTATTTATGTCAAATGCTTTCATTTAATGTCTTAAACAAATTTAAGAACATAAAACTCTCGTGTACTACGAATGTAGACAGCAAATAATTAATATTGTAACAAGCACCACCAGATGGATTAATCCGAGAAGGACTCCTCTGTTGTTGGCAAAATACGATACCATCCCATGGACCGACTTCTGGCTTATTAGCCTTCATCAGCATGGCGCGCAACAGAAACCAGTCCAGGGGATGGTATCGTACTTTGCCAACAACAGAGGAGTCCTTCTGGGATTAATCCATCTGGTGGTGCTTCTTACAATATTAATTATGTGTTTTCTGCATTTGTACTAATTTGTTAAACATAGACATTTGACTTTAGACTTTAGACATTAGATTTTAATAATAATTACATTTTAATCAATCTCATAATGTTCTGTGTACTTTTAAAGTGCAGAAATATTTTGTTCCTTTTTCTCTTTTTCTCAAAATTACTATTGTGTATTATTCAGTGTCCTCTGAAAATGAAGTAAATGATGTCGAAACGTCGATTTTATTAAAAATTAGTTTGTGATTTTAATTATTAAGCTCCCCCCCCTATTAATTTTAAAGAAGAAATCAATATTTAATTCGATAGTTTTTTAACTATTTGCGTTAACATAGATGACCACAGAATTTAATAAAAAGAAAAGAAAAATATTTTACTTAGAAAAAATAACGCAATTAATATTATGCGATAAAAGTTATAAGGAAAAAATATTCATTTAAGGAACCTCAAAACCATTTTTAAACGCCATATATCTCAGTTAGGAAGCATTTTGAGAAAATCATTATAGCGATTTTCCTCTTAGTTTGAATCATATAAATTGTCAGTTTCCAGTTCTCAGTTATTTAAAAAGACATACTGTATGTTATGAGGACTTTTGGGGAAACAATAATTTTTGATTTTTGAATTCTATTTTAATTTATATTTACAGGGTAAGTTTTTAAAATTTAAGATTTATTTATTTAATTTTATATTTGCACGTTTAGATATTTAAGTTTTATACTCCTATATATTTTTATGCATGCACTACTAATTAAGTTGTTTAGTTTTTGAATTTTAATTTTATTTTTCTAAGGTAGTTGAATATAGTTTTTTTTTTGAATTATCGATTTTATAACATACGATCAGTCCGCCACTGGGCTGGATTTTCCAACGTTCTGAACAATAAGCGACGGTGCGTATATTTTTAAGATAATTTAACGTGAAACTTACTATAGGTTTGCTATAATTACCCTTTTACCTTTCACGGCCTTAGGGGGTTCCCCTCTGCTATCGAAGAAATATTTTACCTATTAATCTGCTGCTGTACACCTTTTGAATAAAGATTGTTTAAATTTTGTGCTGGTTTTATTTTTTTATTTGATTAGTAAGGATCTTGAAATGCTAGAGATCTTTATCACAATGAATATAATTTTGTCATTTGACAGTTAGATGTCTCTGCTTTTATTATATTATAGATTTCCAGCTTTGTATGCTTTAGTTATATCAATTAAACATAGATGGAACAACAAGTCGAATTTATTTCACATATGAGACAACTCAAAGTAAAACGTTCCTTAAACTATGTCCCTGCTCTAACTTAAACTAACTTAATCTACAACAAATATAGGACAGTGTCCTTGTGAATAGTGACAAATTTAATAAAGTTAAAGTCTCTAATTTTAGTTCAAATTTCTTCCTGCACACTTATGTAACCGAGTCGCGTTATTTACTTTAAATTGGCAGACCTGTTTTTAAGTTTTGACACTTGTGGTTTGTGGTCCAGATATGGTAGCTGGCAGTTTTACGATTTAGTGCCACATTTACTGGATTTGCATAAACTAAATAGGCCTTGGATGCCCAAACGAATCTCGACCAATCAGGTGGCTGCTTATTATTTAGGATAAATTTTACCTTTATTGCTGGTAAGTTGAAGCTGTTTTTCTGGTACCTTATTGTATTTGGCCTTGAACCATTATTCAAATGTACTGGAAATATAAATCTCCGTTTTAAATTTTGTATTTCTCTATATGTTTCAGGAGCGAACTGGACGTGGGGTTGCTTCTTTTTTGACCCGATAACAACTCAAGTTTTTGTTTCGTTTCTAAGGACATGCAGAAAATTTACCAAACCACGGATTTCTAGATTTTCAACTGTCATGAAGGTTGGTATTTTCGCCTTTTTTTCCCTTTATTATTTAATTTTACTATAAAATTATGGTATTTTTAGCTTCCCTATTTGAAGACGAATCCTTGTATACCCATGTTTCGATATTACGTGAGATAAATTTCAGAACTGCCGTTGGCTCATACGAGAGATCACAGAAACGTATTGAAGATCACTGCACTCACTTCTTAGGAACTAATTTACATTGTGTCTGGTCATTTGACTAGACTGGAGGTTTTACAGGTTTGTCTTAAATTAATTAATTACAAATTTAATAAAAATTTATATAAATAAAGTCCATCTTTGTTTAACCGTAGTTGACAATCGTTTAACCTCTGTTTAAAGCATGCAACTGACAGCTGTTAAGTCACTGATTATTTTAAAGAAACATAGCACAATGTATTTATATCATTCACGCCTTTAATTTGTTTATTTTTGATTTGTTTCACCCCTTTCTTTACCTTAGGCTCGTTGACCTTTCTCGCCTCAACAGGTGTCCTACAGCTGATTTAACAAATGGTTTTAAAATATTATATCCTTTTTTGAACTTGTATTTATCTAATGAGTATACTATATGTAAGTTTCTCGTTCTACTTTTATTAGGAGGAATTATCATATTACCCTGGTTTGAATTGAACTTATTTTATTTTTTTTTATAAATTTATTAATTTATTAGTGGGGTTTTAGCTTAAAATAGATGACAATAAGTACCTATGTATTTCAAATTACTTGCAATTATCATACTACAACGCAATTCTAGATTTTAAACAGTATTGAAGCCAAGAAAATTATTCTAATGCGATACTAAAATGTTGATAGTAAAAGAAAAAAAATCTAGCAGTTCGGACTTTAGCCAGTGTTGCCGACTAAAACCATCATACCAACCAAGTCATAGTACGCCTCTTTCCTCGCTGAAATCTACACACGGAAACATTAATTCTTCTACTCGTACATCTAAATTTCGATCACGTAATAAACTGATTCAAGTACATAGGTCATACATAATCAAAACTCACATGTATCAACGAAAAATAAATTATTTGTATAAAAGTAATTACCATTTAATTTGGATTACCCCGGTACATAAACGAACGTCAAATTAATGATAAATGTAACCTACAACAATTGACGTTTGATTGCGCCCTATCCTGGAAGCTCTCCTCACTTCATAAATCAAACTGACACCTGCTGCAGAGCATAAGATCGTCAAATTGACCATTGTAGATGAGCTTATTGATTAACTAATTATCTATTACGGCATACAATATTTACAAAATTGAAATAATAATTTATAACGGTCAGTTCATATTGTTCCGGATTCAAATGCTTTAATTAAAGCAAAACAATTCGATATATTTAATATAAAAAGAAAGTATGCGTTAGAGGATGAACCTGTTACCAGAAATTAACAAGAGCAGGGGTTCTATAAGTGTCTGGTTATGGAATTAAACAATATATAATAGTATGCATGGATATGCAGACGACGGCACTCCCTGGGTAACAGGAAATTTTGGGGGCGTCACACAGGAAGAAATGTAAAGACCAAAACTTAAAATTGTATCTTCGGGGAAAAATGTACAAGTGAGCAATAAATCCAAATGTTTGGTACTGACCTACACACCAAGTCTAACTTTGGAGCTTTTCTAGAAAAAGCGACTATACGAAAGCCACTGGGGCTTTATGGGACTGCAGGAGCTTAGTGAGGACCCAATCCAAGAATGTACTCTCCAAAGGGTTGTTGCACCAATAATAACCTATTGGTGTAGTGATACAAAACGTGAAAATAGACGGTGAGAAAATTCAGCGACTTACAACATGGAAATACTGTTGGTAAGTAGTGGAGAATGAGGTAATAACAGAAAGGAAAGGACACCATACCCAAATATTCCAACAGGAGAGAATCTACTACTCAATATGTAGTTTGGCAGAAAAAGCTAAACCTACAGCTTAAACATTTTCATGGTAAGAATAACTGAATAAAACCATATGGTATATTAACAGGTCGAAGATATCTAGTAGTACCACAACCATGCTCCAAACAAAAGTCAATCATATATCCACACAGACAAATTCGCTAAAAGGATGCCGAACCGCAAAACACAAAAATAGCGTGTCAAAATCACGCGTTTTTATAGATGAACCATCCACATTAGTTGGAGTCACTTGTGAGTCTTTCCAAATTGTATTACTCACAGACGTGAATTCGTTGAATTGATAGCTAGATGCATATCAGTTTCAGGTGAGTCAAACACTAACTTCACGAGAAACTTCACTCTAAAATGTTTCAAACGTACGTCGACAAAATTGATTACACACATCTTCGAGTCCTAGTTTCTAAAAAGCTTTCATATCGCTTCGTTAGTGTTCCAAGATATATTCAAGAAAACTTTACCATCGCAAGCTTTCTTCAACTTCTGCGATATCATTAGAGGTGCCACTGGGTTTCGATTTGGATATAAATTATTAAAGCGATTGCGAACTACCAGCTCCTTTCCTACCGCCGCGGCGCGCCGCGCCGTAACTAACCATCAATAATTTATTTATTCTGAACCGAAAAATATTGAGTTTTAAAATGATTCCTGAATACCGCGTTATTTTTATTACAATTTCTTTCCGATCCCGAGCTTATAAATATTTCCTGGTTATTACAAATGATTTATAAATCTACGAGTTTATGGGGTATAAACTGATACATCTTTCATTGCTAAATTTACTTGACGAAAATAAATCTCAGGGGTGCATTTCTAATCGGAGGAGTCAGTCCTTCAAAAAATACTAAATATGAGAAGTATTGATAACTCAAATGGTTGATATATTCTGGCTTAAAATAAACTACTAAATAATAATTTAAATGTCAAAAGCACTTTTAATTGCAGTCTTTCTTTTGAAGTTTAATACCTAAACTGGTATACGATTGAAGAGAATTCCTTTACTATAGAGTGGTTGTTTCTTTTATATTTGCAGTGTGATTAATCAGATCCTTATGTTGTGCCAACTTAAAAAGGCAAACTTGAATTCCCTAGTTCGTCCTCTATTAAGTTTTCCTCTGAAGGAGAAGGTCGGGGATTTATGAAATTAGTTTTAAAAATTGTAAAATTGTAGTATACTGAGCAAATGAAATGAAATTTTATGAAGTTCTTGCAATTAAAAAGCTAGGTTAGGATTTTTGATATTTAAATCGGTAGATCAATTGTACCTTCTATGTTTGAAGTGAATATTTTGTAAAATTACCATTATTATTTTTGGTTAGCACGTTCTTAATACACTACTGGATTTTCATTAGTTGAAAGTTTGACAACACTGTAATTCAAATGTCTTTCTTTAAGGTGCACGCCTAGGCGCGAAGTTTCATTATTTAAATTTCTTCTCACTTTTGGAGCTTAGAAATTCTAAAATAGTTATAAATAGGCATATTATAAGATTAAGTTTAGTTTTAATCATCTCCCATGATGCCAACTTGGCTGGCGAAACGCAAAAGTATTCGATAGTTTGGTGCTCTGTGAAAATTAAGTCCTGACTTCTGCTTTGAAAATCCAAAAAGACAAAATAATATATAATATATATAATAAGCCACTCGGAGGTATTTTGCGAAAATCTCAAAAATTGATCATTTTCAAAAAATCGCAGCTCCATTCCGTATGGAAATTAAAGAACGAAATTTGCAGGAAACCAACTTCGAGCATTTCTCTTTGCGCTCATGATGATCTCCTTTCGAAATTCGAAAAGTCAAAATAATTAGCCATTTTAAAGGAGTCGTTTTGCGAAAATCTTAAAAATTGATCATTTTCAAAAATTCGCAGCTCCATTCCATATAAAAATTAAAGAACGAAATTTGCAGGAAACTGACTTCGATCACTTCTCTTTGCATTTATGATTATCTGCTTTCAAAATTCGAAAAGGCAAAATAATTAAAGTCACTTTAAAGGAGTCGTTTTGCGAAAATCTTAAAAATTGATCATTTAAAAAAATTCGCAGCTCCATTCCATATAAAAATTAAAGAACGAAATTTGCAGGAAACTGACTTCGAGCACTTCTCTTTGCATTTATGATTATCTGCTTTCAAAATTCGAAAAGACAAAATAATTAAAGTCACTTTAAAGGAGTCGTTTTGCGAAAATCTTAAAAATTGATCATTTTAAAAAATTCGCAGCTCCATTCCATATAAAAATTAAAGAACGAAATTTGCAGGAAACTGACTTCGAGCACTTCTCTTTGCATTTATGATTATCTGCTTTCAAAATTCGAAAAGGCAAAATAATTAAAGTCACTTTAAAGGAGTCGTTTTGCGAAAATCTTAAAAATTGATCATTTTAAAAAATTCGCAGCTCCATTCCATATAAAAATTAAAGAACGAAATTTGCAGGAAACTGACTTCGATCACTTCTCTTTGCATTTATGATTATCTGCTTTCAAAATTCGAAAAGGCAAAATAATTAAAGTCATTTTAAAGGAGTCGTTTTGCGAAAATCTTAAAAATTGATCATTTAAAAAAATTCGCAGCTCCATTCCATATAAAAATTAAAGAACGAAATTTGCTGGAAACTGACTTCGAGCACTTCTCTTTGCATTTATGATTATCTGCTTTCAAAATTCGAAAAGACAAAATAATTAAAGTCACTTTAAAGGAGTCGTTTTGCGAAAATCTTAAAAATTGATCATTTTAAAAAATTCGCAGCTCCATTCCATATAAAAATTAAAGAACGAAATTTGCAGGAAACTGACTTCGATCACTTCTCTTTGCATTTATGATTATCTGCTTTCAAAATTCGAAAAGGCAAAATAATTAAAGTCACTTTAAAGGAGTCGTTTTGCGAAAATCTTAAAAATTGATCATTTTAAAAAATTCGCAGCTCCATTCCATATAAAAATTAAAGAACGAAATTTGCAGGAAACTGACTTCGATCACTTCTCTTTGCATTTATGATTATCTGCTTTCAAAATTCGAAAAGGCAAAATAATTAAAGTCACTTTAAAGGAGTCGTTTTGCGAAAATCTTAAAAATTGATCATTTAAAAAAATTCGCAGCTCCATTCCATATAAAAATTAAAGAACGAAATTTGCAGGAAACTGACTTCGAGCACTTCTCTTTGCATTTATGATTATCTGCTTTCAAAATTCGAAAAGACAAAATAATTAAAGTCACTTTAAAGGAGTCGTTTTGCGAAAATCTTAAAAATTGATCATTTTAAAAAATTCGCAGCTCCATTCCATATAAAAATTAAAGAACGAAATTTGCAGGAAACTGACTTCGAGCACTTCTCTTTGCATTTATGATTATCTGCTTTCAAAATTCGAAAAGGCAAAATAATTAAAGTCACTTTAAAGGAGTCGTTTTGCGAAAATCTTAAAAATTGATCATTTTAAAAAATTCGCAGCTCCATTCCATATAAAAATTAAAGAACGAAATTTGCAGGAAACTGACTTCGATCACTTCTCTTTGCATTTATGATTATCTGCTTTCAAAATTCGAAAAGGCAAAATAATTAAAGTCACTTTAAAGGAGTCGTTTTGCGAAAATCTTAAAAATTGATCATTTTAAAAAATTCGCAGCTCCATTCCATATAAAAATTAAAGAACGAAATTTGCAGGAAACTGACTTCGAGCACTTCTCTTTGCATTTATGATTATCTGCTTTCAAAATTCGAAAAGACAATTAAAGTCACTTTAAAGGAGTCGTTTTGCGAAAATATCAAAAATTGATCATTTTCAAAAAATCGCAGCTCCATTCCGTATGGAAATTAAAGAACGAAATTTCCAGGAAACCAACTTCGAGCATTTCTCTTTGCATTCATGATGATCTGCTTTCAATACTCGAAAAGGCAAAATAATTAAAGTCACTTTAAAGGAGTCGTTTTGTGAAAATCTAAAAAAATTGATCATTTTCAGAAAATCGCAGCTCCATTCCGTATGGAAATTAAAGAACGAAATTTGCAGGAAACCAACTTCGAGCACTTCTCTTTGCATTCATGATGATATGCTTTCAAAATTCGAAGAGACAAAATAATTAAAGTCACTTTAAAGGAGTCGTTTTGCGAAAATCTCAAAAATTGAGCATTTTCAAAAAATCGCAGGTCCATTCCGTATGGAAATTTAAGAACGAAATTTGCAGGAAACCAACATCGAGCACTTCTCTTTGCATTCATGATGATCTGCTTTCAAAATTCGAAAAGACAAAATAATTAGTCACTTTAAAGGAGTCGTTTTGCAAAAATCTCAAAAATTGAGCATTTTCAAAAAATCGCAGCTCCATTCCGTATGGAAATTAAAGAACGAAATTTCCAGGAAACCAACTTCGAGCACTTCTCTTTGCATTCATGATGATCTGCTTTCAAAATTCGAAAAGACAAAATAATTAAAGTCACTTTAAAGGAGTCGTTTTGCAAAAATCTCAAAAATTGAGCATTTTCAAAAAATCCCAGCTCCATTCCGTATGGAAATTAAAGAACGAAATTTCCAGGAAACCAACTTCGAGCACTTCTCTTTGCATTCATGATGATCTGCTTTCAAAATTTGAAAAGACAAAATAATTAAAGTCACTTTAAAGGAGTCGTTTTGCAGAAATCTCAAAAATTGATCATTTTCAAAAAATCGCAGCTCCATTCCGTATGGAAATTAAAGAAAGAAATTTCCAGGAAACCAACTTCGAGCATTTCTCTTTGCATTCATTATGATCTGCTTTCAAAATTCGTAAAGACAAAATAATTAAAGTGACTCTAAAAGAGTCGTTTTGCGAAAATCTCAAAAATTGAGCATTTAAAAAATCACAGCGTCCTTTTAAGTGGAAATTTAGAAAAAAAATTTGCAAGAGTCCTACTTTGGACATTCCTCTCTCCATCCGTATAGTCCTGTTTGGAAATTTGAAAAAACAAAGAAGCGACGGTCGCTCGAAAGACGCCGTTTTGTGGAACATCTCAAAAATTGACCACTTTTAAAAAGGCCAGCTTTGTTCCATGAGAAAATTAAAGAATGAAATTTACAGAAACCTGATTGAACATTTCTCATTCCAATTATGATGATCTGTTTTAAAAATTCAAAAACACAAAATAATTTAAGCCACCCGAAGGGAGTCATTTTGGAAAAATCTCAAAAGTTGACCATTTTCAAAAACTCGCAGCTTCCTTCCGGGTGGAAATAACAAACAAAATTTGCAGGAGTTCTACTTTGGACATTTTTCTCTTCATCCGTATAGTCCTGTTTGAAAATTCAAAAAACAAAGAAGATCCGGCGTTCAAAATGAGCCGTTTTATCGAACATCCCAAAAATTGACAATTTTCAAAAAAAGTTGCTGCTTTATTTCATGTGAAAATTAAGAAACAAAATTTGCAGGAAATCTACTTCAGACATTCCTCTCTCCATCTGTATAGTCCTGTTTGGAAATTTAAAAGAAGCTCCTGCATTCGAAAGGAGCCGTTTTGTGGACCATCCCAAAAATTGACAATTTTCAAAACGTCGCAGCTCCATTTCGTATGGAAATTAAAGGCCGAAATTTGAAGGAAACCTAAGTTGAACATTGCCAATCATGATGATCTGCTTCAAAAATTTGAAAAAATACAATAAATAAAGTCACTCGTTTTGCAAAAATCACAAATTTACCGTTACTTAGGACTGCTCAAAGAAAAAAATTTTTGTGAAATTTACAGAATTGGAAGAGACAAATAAGAAGCGTGTTTCCTCGTAGATTTTGAATTTTTTAAAATCTTTGAAAAGAAAATTAATTTTGTAAACGATTTTAAGAGGGAACATATTTTTTTGCACCATAAGGTTTTAAGAAGAACTTTGCGTACATGAAGGGTCTAGAAACACGCGCATGCGTTCTAAAGCACTAAGATTTAAAGTTTGAAATGCGACCTGCTATACCTGACTGTTCTGCTTTTTTTCTAATAACAATGTGTGGTGTGGCGAAAACACATTGTATGTTCTATGTACATTGGTACATGGAACATAAAAACATAAAACACACCACAGAAATTAGACAACCCCCAATTCCAAAGCCAAAGGCTGTCCGGAAGGGGGCTACACATTTGAAAAAACGTAGACAAACATCCATACCCACCGACATTGCTATCTGCCGGTGCCGGGCTTCGAACCCGGACACGATAGGCAGTGTAGCCAGAGCCATGACTGTCACTCACGCTCTAGCCCACTGCGCCACCGAGTAATATTAGTACGTTACATTACGCAACTGAATTGGCCTCATCAGGAGACGACCACAACTGTTAAAATCGTACAAGTAGTTCCAGAAATACAGGATTTCAAAAACGGTTGTCATTCCAGTCACTAATGCACAAACATTAATGGATACGTATTTGTATTCCTCCCCATGACAAGTTACGAAAAATCATATAATGCATAGGGCGTAGCAGAGAATGATGGATACGGGAACAAATTTCTTAACGAAGTAAGTGTGGTTCAGTTCACGAACGAACAAACGTTTGGAGTATATATTTTGGTAGGTACTCTTGACATATCTGCAATAAATCAACATTAGGGCTAGCCGACTGAGCAGGGCAGAAAGAAAGCCGTTTTGTTAGGAAAAAGTCCGCAAGCGAAAGTGTATTACACATTATAAAAGGAGGTCTGAGCTAATCTAAAACGGATTTGGTTTCTACTGAATAATTAAAAGGATTTGTTGGAATTGAATGATGACTTACATATTCTCATTAGTTGGCTTCGGCCAATCAATTAAAAACACAAATTTCTCTTAATATACAAATAGCACTTATTAGATACTTAGTGTTTATTGTATCAGAACCTGTAAGGATTTCTCCCTTAATTAAAAATAGCAGCTGTAGAGAAAACTGCACAAAACGTACCAGAAGACGATGGAAACAAATATCGCGCACCCTCAAATGTTGCTTTAAAGGAACGATATAAAATTAAGAATTTGGGTTCGGAAGAAAAGCAATTATTTTCTTCGGTGAAACGTGATGGTGCTATTAAAATTTTACCAACAGATAAAGGTAATGCTACAGTCATTTTAGATACCGATGAACTCGAAATGAAATAGCTAGAGATTCAGCAAAATCAATAGTATACAAAATTTATAAAACTGCTTAAATATAAATATGAATCCAATGATTTTGAACGCAGGAAATGTGGATTAAACTTCCTCATTTTGGAGGCTTACCAAAAATATATGAATCAAACTTTCATTACGACCAACTGTTAGTTCTGTCAATTCACCTTGCCATAATATAGCAAAATTTTTATTCAAAATTATTAATCCTCCATTTTCTCCAATATTAAGTAATAGTACAGTAAGATTTTTGGATGGTTTGAATCAAAATCGGTCAAATATCAAATATTAAAAAGTAATAAGCTTGCTTTTTCGTTGGGGGTGAGTTTCACCCCAACTCAGGGGTTTCGAAAAAAATGACTATTGGAACGTGTAGATCGTCGAATTCTACCCCCCCAAAAAAAACTTTATAACGTTATTTTTGCTTTAATACCCGCCGAGTTATTGAACGGGCCCGCCGCGAGCGCTAGTAGTCACGAATACGTAAGCTCCGCCTTTCTGCCGATAGTCTATAGGTATAGGCTCTAATATGCAAGTTTTTACTATTTTACTTTACGCACTAATGCGTAACGAAAAAACACTTTACGCACTAGTGCGTAAAGTTTAACTATACGCACTATAAAGCGTGTGGAAAGTTAGTACTTTAAGATCGGTAGTAGAAATAAAGTTTTTCAGTATCTCTACAAATACTCACCATCAAAATATTCAACATTTTCAACTCCATCTTCATAACTCATAATTTAAAATGAACTGTAGCCTATGAATAAGGGCGCATCTTCGCAAAAATTTTTTTTTAGTTACTGATTCCTCAGGTTTACTTTATGGCAATAAAGAAACTGCAAAATATTCATTATAGCAATTTTAGTGCATTTTTAAAGACTTACAGGACGTGACCTTCCGTTTATCGCAATAACTTCCCTGACTATACTAAATATTAAAGTTGACTTATATTTAAAAAATGTATCCATATTTCTTACTTCTCGAACATCAATCTATATAAAATTTTCCTCAAATAACATTTTATTTGCCGCCAATCCAAATTTAAAGGATCTGTCGTAAATATTACAGTAGATATCGAATTTTAAAAGACCTTGCAACAATTGCTTCGTAAACGGTTCTTAAATATGAAATACTTCCTGGCCCTGATAAAATGGACAGCTTCATATCAATGTACAGGGATATCCAACGAAAATGACCACCCCTAATAACTTCTTTATTTTTGATGCTATAAAAATATTTTTTCTATAAAAGTTGTAGGGTTTATTGAAAGCATCTTAGAATATGTATTCAGAAAAATAAATGAAAGTCGTTTAGAGGAGATATGGTTTTAACTTGCATTTTTTCAAATGGAACACCCCATTTTTTTTTGCATTTTTGAACTCGAGGTACTTTTCTCATTTCGAATAAGGTATCGGCTTTGTATCGAACATGAAGGGCGTCATTTTGAACAGTTTATATAGGATAGTTTTAATTACTTTTATTTATAGTTGTAATTAATATCTAAATTAGCCAAGACTAATGCATTCTAAAAATAAAAATTTGTTCTGTTATTTTATTTCCTTGTTGTTTTCGGGCCACAAAAATTGCAATAATTAGAAAACCCTAAAAGATAATATGATATATATCTATATATTCGAAATGAGAAAATGCCTTGATTTCAAAAATGCAAAAAAATGGGGTGCTCCATTTGAAAAAATGCAAGTTAAAACCATATCTCCTCTAAACAACTTTCATTTATTTTTCTGAATAAATATTGTAAATGCTTTCAATAAACCCTACAACTTTTATAGAAAAAAAATTTCTATAGCATCAAAAATAAAGAAGTTATTAGGGGTGGTCATTTTCGTTGGATATCCCTGTACATTAATATCCTCTAAAAAGAATAAGATCTAATTCTAACCTAGGGTGCTTATCTAGAAAAGTATTGTTTATTAATTCACAGCCTTATAGTATAATCCTTGAAGATGATGAAACTAAAATCTTCATTTTCATGTACACTTTGTTGTGTTGAAGGTCTTGACAAAAACACATATATAAATTAGATAACCACTGAATTCTAAACTGAAAAAGGATACATATTTTAAAAAAACACGACTCCCCGACATGGCCAATTAGTCCGGTTTCAATTTGTCAAATATGGGATTCCGTGTGCAGATTCGTGATACAATATTGTGCAATACGTCAAAATTTTCAGAAAACCTTGTAGAATATGGATATTGATGGGCCCTCTCTAACAAATATGGCAGAGGGGTATAATTCACCCCTTTAACATTCCTAAAGGAACAAAAATGAAATAAAATAAAATTATGGAAACAAATTGTTGCATAATTAAAAAATACACTTTTTTTATTTAAGATAACAGAAAATATGGTTTAAAAAGTGACATAGGGGTAAGTCTTGCCCCTTGCGTAGTAAAGGGGTAACTCTTAATCCATGTGTAACTTGAAAATAACTATTCCTTTCAAGTTTCAAATTCTAAATAAATCTAAATGAAAATTTCCTCTGGAGTAACAAAGGGGTGAAAATCACCCCTTATAATATGTCACCCCTAAAACTAAAAAGTTTTTTTTGTTTTAATAAATAAATATAAATAAAGTAGGTAGGCAGTAGTTTTCTTGCCCCTCAACCTCATTTTTTAAATAAATTGTAAAAACATGCGAATGTAGTTTTGTTACCCCATTTTCTGAATAAATTGTTATAAAGTAAAGGATGTTGTTTTTTTTTAATTTCAACCACATAATTTTTATAATGGGCGAGGAGCTCCCAAAATTTAAATTCAATTAATTTTTAGTTTAGAATACAAAGTAGTTCCACTTGTTACATATTTATGTAAGAAGTCGAACTTCTTATCTTATAGGGTGGAATACAAATTTAGAAAACTCTCAGATTATCCAGTGTTACTGTCTAATTTGCTTTTCAGGTGAAGTGCGTTTAAAACTTTTGACATATCACTGGAATAAGTGACTAAAAGTTTAGTGTTTTAAATATGAAAACTATAAAGCAACTAAATGTGAAAGTGACAGGTGCTGTTTGTGCTCACTGATGACCACAGGAAAATTGGTGAAAACCCGGAGTCGGAGTCGGAGTCGACCTACAGGAACCTGGCAGCCGTATTAATCAAGTATAAAGAAAGGACCCTCAACAGGACCAAATAATGCCCATCTTGATGCTTAACGAGAATCAACTACATTTTGAGAAACTAAAAGAAATAAATGCTAAATGGCACCTAGTGTTACAAGTGAGTGACAATAAAATCCAGCTTGGCACAAATTGTGAAGAAATTTAATGAACAGGCTACCAACTTAACTATTTTGGAAGAGAACACAACATCTCGAGCATCGACAACTAAGGATTTTTTTACAAGAAGCAAAAGCAAGGTGTATTCAAAGAATGTGTGTTTTTTTTGTGACAAGGAGAAAACTAAGTTTCAAAATTTTAGACGTGTGTCTTATGAATCCTCAGGTTATCTTCTTAGAGAAGCGATAGCAATTTCAAAAAACGATATACTCTCAGTAAGATTAGCTGAATGCATTACTCCAGGAGACGCTTACTCCATAGACATGAAATGTTGGAGTAAGATACTGACGTTTTATTACTTGCTCTAAGACGTGTTCCTTTGTTGCCAGAATATACGAACTTTGTAAGCATCGGATCGAGTAATCAGGAGATACGTTTACGACCAATTAATGACTCTTTGGGGCTGTTGAAGGTAAAAGCTCTTCCAGGACTTCACGAATTATCAGGAGTTGATGTTACAGGTCCATTCAAATGCAAATAAAAAATTAGTATTGGAAGAAGTTTCTATCAGCTTCCCCATCTACACCTCAGTCGTTAGCTACCCTTGGGAAAAATGAAATATTAGATGAATCGGTCTTTGAAGAAATCGAATTGTTTATTTGCAGTGTATATTCACCAACCAAGAAAAGCATTAGTAAGTTATCCGACCTAAGATGGTGGCCAAAAGCAAAGTTCCAGTGATAATATACCACCCACCCTAGCAGCTCTAAAACCAGCAATACTGAGATGTCATTATCAGTGCATGGAATGGTATAGATACTTCCCCATCCATGTTTACCACCAGCAGCGGAATATGGGTGGAAATTGGATAATGGTGAATTTGAAACCATAATATGTGACCTTTTGTGCGCCCCTGACTTAGTGTTAAACTTAGTAAGATGCTCATGTTCCAAGAATAATTGCTCCCAACGCTGCAAATGTGCCACTTTACATGTGGTGTGCACAGAGATGTGCGCATGTGAAGGAAATCTTGATTTTTGTGCAAATGTCGGGGTTTTAGAGGAAACCAACTTGGATTCAGAAGATTCATCGAATGATGCGTCTTAGACTGTTGGATGAAATTCTAACTGTCAAGGCCTGCGCTTCTCTTACCCTCTCCCTCTTACTATCAAAAAAGCATAATTTAAAAAACATTTAAACACAGCTTCTCTATATCTATTTCATTTGGTATCTAAACATTAATAAACATCTATAAACATTAATCAGTCTTTCTATAAACATCAACACTTATTGTCACAAATGGCCAATTAAATTATCTTTTTAAAATGTTACTTGCTGCAACGCCCAGTATATTACATAATTTTATTTTATTTTTATTTAATCAAAACCAGGTCATGAAAGTAGAGCTATATTATTAAAGTTAGGAAAAGATGCTAAACAAATTAACTGCTGAGTAATAGAAAATATTGCTGATGCCGAAATTCATGACCGTGGCGGAGAGATTGGGACATCGCAGGCAGTTGTCTTTTTGGGGCTGGTAAGGCCAAACGCCTCAAGGGTTACCCCTTCAGGGCCCCTACTCTGACCCCTATTGTAAGTAATAGTTTATTTTGTGTTAATTGTGTTTGTGTTTTCTTATTTCTTTATTTATTAAATATTGTTTTGCCTTGCCGCTATGTTTTAATTTATTAAATACCACCCTTATAATAACTTATTTATGCCAAGCGAGTCAACTATTTAGTAAAATAACTGAAAGTATTTTAATATTTGTCTCATTAAAATCAACCCCTAACGTAACATATGGTGGAGGTGTAAACCCTACCATGACATAGTTAAACCAGGAGGGTTGGTTTTTAAAATTGTTTTTGCTTTTATTACTATTTGGAACAATATTAAATTTCTAATTCTTTATTTCATATTATTCTTAAAATGACCGCATTTAATATATGGCGCAATTGTATGTTTTCAACCCCTCATGATCTTATCTAGGGGTGGAACTAATGGAGTCTTTGCAAGTTCTAAAATTTTTTTTGTATTAATAAATACCACTCGTTAAAATTAAGATATGTTCGAATACATTTTACTAAGCTAATTTATATTATTATATAAGGGGTGGCTATAGAGGGTTGTCTCTTGCCTCAGACGCACTTGCGAGAGACGGCCCATCCATTCTTGGATTCTGTGGGGTATTCTGAAAATTTTAAGGTATCGCTCAATATTGTATCACAAATCTGCAAACGGAATACGAATTGAAACCGGACTAAATGGGGATCGAACCCAGTCTCTTCCTAGACAATGTGATCCAGTGCGCTACCGAGATGATTCAAATTATAATTTCAGCTGTTTTGGAAAACGTATTAACGCTTGAAAACAATTCTCGAATTTGATGTCATGTAAACTTGTTCGCTTGTCGCAATTTTAAAGCTATCATTTCACACTAAAATAATAAAGTATATGAATTATTAACCACTATACTTTTGAATCGATAATTTTAGTGTTTCGTACGCTAGCGTGCTGATTCTTATAAACAGATAGGAAGTGAGTAGTTAGTTAGCATGTTAGCAGAAAACGGACATTTACCTGGCGATATTATCGATATGGCCTGTGGTTAGCCATAGTTCACCTCTGCTTATGACATGCCTCATGAGGCGGTTACGTGTCAATTTCGTTTATTAATATAATATTGCAGAGCTGAGGAATTCCAATTTAATCCAGAAATTTTCTGGAGTTATTCGCTGGTTAGGTTTGGTAAAAGTTATGTAATCAGTAAATCACTTTTCAGGTTAACTGAAAATTAATGCGGGGTGTCGTAAGAACACAATTCAGAGTCAGTTTTACAGGTATTAATTATTTTTTTAATTTTTTATTAATGGCAAAAGACGTAAGTTTAGGTGAAATTCTGATAAACTTATATTAGGTACATGTAATACAAAATTGTAAGAATGGAAATATTCAAATTTTCATCGTATTTTGTACATGAAAGTGAAACTGTTTCTATAATTTTAGTAAAATTTTTCTAAACATGGATTTTATAATAGCAAACTCACAGTTTGTCAATCAATATGGGCAAAATTTGTTCCCTTCAGAAATTACGGTTAATAATATCATTTTTCAGTATACTGTGAAGGATTTGAATTTTGAATTAAAAAAAAACAAGTAAATAATAGTAAATACTACTACAAAGCAAATAAAAGTTAACGTAATTGTGTAAATAAAATAAATGCTGGTGAAACACGGTAAGGAAAATATATCCAACGAGAAATCCTGACAGAGTGGGTCATCAACAAAGTCCATAAGTGGTCTTTAATTCAATCACGACAAAGGCGCGTCCTCGAACCTTTTTATTTATTCTTGTTTCCCTACCTCAATTAACAAACAGACGAAGTAACCATTAAGAAAAACAAATGTAGGTATTTAAGAAACACACTAATTATGAAATTTTGTTTACAAACACTTGCCTAAATAATTTAAAGTTAAAAAATTTGCATCGCCCATAAAACATAAAATAATATATACAGCCATAGGATCCCAAAGACCTGATATATAACTGCAGTAAAATAACGTATACCGGGTGATTTTTAAAAAACCAGCCACCCTTAATAACTCGAAAACCGTTTAAGATTTTTGTATGCAGTAAACGGCATTTTCTGGAATGTCAAGGTGGGCCACATTTTAATGGAAAGAGGTATGATCCAAAGCCCACCCCCAGCCACCGCAAAATTAGAATTTCAAATGACACCCTTAATTTTTTTCATAGATTTCTAACAGCAGAACTTATATCTTATATACTAGAAATCAGCCGAAATATTGCCAAATTTTAAGTATAAGAAAAATGGTCAATGTCCTTTTTATTTGGGTTTACAAATTTTTAACCATTTACTTATTCTCTGAGCATGTATGCAAATGGTCTTTGCCATACGCGAAGAGAAACTTCTCTTATAACGTTTCGTTGGATGACCAGTGTTCTGAGCGACTGATGACCAAAACAAACCTCGCTTTTTAATTACCGGGTCATTGTCACCGATAGACTTATTATGAAATCTTTTATGTCACATAACACTATTGAGAGAAACAACTGTTTCTTCATTTATTGCCGGTGTGAGTGTGACACTTATTGTCAATTATATGTACAGGGTGATGTACCATGAGTGTGCCAAACTTCAGCAGCCTCTAATTTATCAAGAAATAAATGGACTTTCGTTAATAAACATACTGTAATGTTCTCTTCTGTTCGTGGCAGTGGGTGCGGTTCTTTATTGTTAATTTTGATATATTTTTTTAAATTTAGTTATTAAAATTTTGTTACTTCTACCACTACACAAAACATCTGATTACAGTTGATCTAAGTGCTTACTTGCGTACCATAGTTAATTGTCTTTTAGGTGACAAAACATAGTGTACTGGTCCAGATAAAATATTTACTGGGGTTAATTTTAAATCCCTTATTTTTTTGTTTCGGGGCGTTAATGGATTCACCTATTGGAGAACCTACCTTTGAGGCTTTTACTTAATTTATTGCCTGTATTGTTTAATTTTTGATAAAGAAATTTCTGTCAGCTCTGGTTTGTTTACAATTTCACAACGGTTTTATTCAAATTTCCAATAAATTTTCTAATTTTTCTAGGAGCGATGTAGTGACGTGTAGCTACTTTAGCTTGAAAAAAATGCACTCCCCCGACTGTTTTGTTGCTGGTCGCCAGGTAACCAGGTGGGATTTTGTATTTTCATGACCCACTAGACTCGTTTGTTGTGTATTTTGATAAGTATTTGCTATTTATTTTAGTTATTTCAAACTTTCAATGTTAAATTAAGGACGCATTCAGATTCTTTGTCTGATTTCCATCGCTTAATATGCATCATGTTGAATTTCGTTTAAAAAGGTTTATCGCTTCCCGATGTTTAACACTCCGACACTTATCTTTATCACAACACTATAAAATTAATTCTTAGACTCTAATTTCACAATATGTTATGAATTTAGACAGCGGCGGCTCGTCAGGATAGGTAAAGTAGGCGCCGCCTATCCCTCAAAATTCGCTCAATGTTCGTCTCTTGCTTCTCAAATATCAATACAGTTGCAATTAATAATTACCGTTGGTGGTTGGGGTGTGTACTCTAAGAATCACCGTGAGTTATGTATACCGCAACCGCTGGCGCATGGTGCACTAACTTGTAATACAGCGCGCTGCACATTCACGCTGGATAGGCACTCTATCCCATCGCCTTAAAACATGAGGCGGAACCTTCGGCCGCCTTCGTGCCTTTTGCTGTAGAAATACTGATGCCGAACTGCCTGAACGCCCGAACGGAATAATTTCAGTTATTGATAGTAAGGAATCTAGCATCCAAAAAGACGCTTCTAAAATGCCGAACCCTGCACTCGCGAGGTATATGATTTTAATAATATTGATATTATCCAGAATTTTATGCTGAATCCGATCAGAGGGCGCGATGTCGGCCAAGATTGCGAAATTGCAAAAAAAGTAATATTTCCAAAAAAAAATTGGCACTTAAATATTGCATTATCTGTCGTTTACATTGCATTTACGAGCTTATTTATAAAGATTTTTTAATAATTTTTATATCAATCGAAAGCCTAATGTTTGTAGTTTCATACAAGTTGAATAGAGAGACATTATTTTCATTATAAACAACACTATAAAGTGTTTAAACAATATGTGCTCGGAAAGTGTAGTGTAATTTTCGGCATTGAGGTACTTTTGTTATTATTGCAGATAGATATGTAGTTATGTGAGACGAAATACGTAGAATAGACCAACGAACATTTTTTATTAAAATAATTTTTTAATTCGCTGAATAATTTAGGAGATATGATTTTTTTAAAATGAAGCGCATTGTCTGGTCTACCGCGCGCGCGGTCTTGTTTCTGTAGGCAGGCCATTTACACATGATTTCGAGGCACTCGAAATGATTAAAGAATTTCCCACACGAGTTGCAAACAATATTTTTTCTACAACGACTTTAATTTGATTAAACTAAAACCGTAAAACGATATCTTGTATTATAATATTTAATGCAAATTAATTTAAAAAAAATATAATAGCAGATATGTCTCAGAACTATGGAAACTAATATGTTTGACAACAAACATTTTTCACTGACGTTTTCGATATTGTGAGTGTTGAATATTGTGGGTTTTTAATAATAGTAAAATAATACAAAAGATAATAATGGAAAGTCTCGAAAGTCATAGACTGTTTTTAAAATAATTTAAAAATTTCTACTTTCAGTTAATTCATTTCATAAAACAATAAATCTTTTTGAACTATATGTTTGCTTAGTTCTTGTGTATACATTAAAAATTATAAAAAACAGGCAATAATTAAATTTATAATCGTTATGTGATGTGCAAAATATTTTGCGCACGGGGTCGTGGTAACGCAAAAAAAATAATGTCAATGAAAAAATGTCTCATTTTAGACACTGACGTTAATGCGCAAACATAACCTTTTTTTGACAGTTGTAGAAAAAAGTATTTACTCGTATTATTACGTACATTATTTTACAATTTTTTTTTGTAAGGTATTGTAACGTCGTATGAAAGTTCGTACAGATCATAAATAATGCTCACAAACAGAACAAATTATCGGTATTTAATTTAAAAAAACTACAATGATATTAAAATAATTTTCGTCTTGATAAAATGATGGTTGTCTGTATTGTAAATTCTTTGTACATGATATAACATGATAATGCCATAATTAATAGTCATTAAACTTATATCTGGGAATCACGCCAAATTCTAAAAAAAAAAAATAGAAATAAGAAAATGGTCAAAATATGTCAAGATAAAAGTGTAGTATCAAAGGCAAACCTCAACAGTTTGCCCCAGAAAACCACTGTATTTGGAACTATACCGGGTGACCACGGATCATGGTAAACCCCCGCCATTTCCGCAATTCTTGAGCTATCCAAATGAAATTTTGCAGCAGTAATTAAATGTACGTCCAAAAAAACTCATTCACCTGTCAAAGTTACGTCTTTTAATTGTTTCTTTCATGGCTAGTCTAATAAATAGTATAAAATGACGTGTTGTGGTGATTTTTTCCCTTTTTTTATTACTTGCACTTTGCCATTATTTTAAAAACAGTCTATGACTTTCGAGACTTTCCATTATTATCTTATGTATTATTTTACTATTATTAAAAACCCACAATATTCAACACTCACAATATCGAAAACGTCAGTGAAAAATGTTTGTTGTCAAACATATTAGTTTCCATAGTTCGGAGACATATCTGCTATTATATTTTTTTTAAATTAATTTGCATTAAATATTATAATACAAGATATCGTTTTACGGTTTTAGTTTAATCAAATTAAAGTCGTTGTAGAAAAAATATTGTTTGCAACTCGTGTGGGAAATTCTTTAATCATCTCGAGTGCCTCGAAATCATGTGTAAATGGCCTGCCTACAGAAACAAGACCGCGCGCGCGGTAGACCAGACAATGCGCTTCATTTAAAAAAAATCATATCTCCTAAATTATTCAGCGAATTAAAAAATTATTTTAATGAAAAATGTTCGTTGGTCTATTCTACGTATTTCGTCTCACATAACTACATATCTATCTGCAATAATAACAAATATACCTCAATGCCGAAAATTACACTACACTTTCCGAGCACATATTGTTTAAACAATTTATAGTGTTGTTTATAATGAAAATAATGTCTCTCTATTCAACTTGTATGAAACTACAAACATTAGGCTTTCGATTGATATAAAAATTATTAAAAAATCTTTATAAATAAGCTCGTAAATGCAATGTAAACGACAGATAATGCAATATTTAAGTTCCGAATTTTTTTTGGAAATATTACTTTTTTTGCAATTTTGCAATCTTGGCCGACATCGCGCCCTCTGGAATCGGATTCGGCATAAAATTCTGGATAATATCCATATTTTTAAAATCATATACCCGCGAGTGCATACCCCATGATCGAATTCGGAGCTTTAGATTCTTGACTATGACGTTATTGTTACACAGTGAGCACCTATAGGTTGGAATAAATTTCTTGAAATCGTTACAAAACAAATGACAAAAATTTGCTCAGACACGTCGATTTTTAAATAAATTCTCAATTTTTGTTTACATAAACATTTTATAAAAAATTCATCGACAATTTTTTTAAATGGCAACCTCCATTTTAAAAAATGTTACTTGAAAAAGCACATTTTTCTACCTACAGTAAGTTAAATTTTATGACGAAATTGTCGAGAAAAAAAAATATTGCCTACTTACAACAATGTAATAAAACAAAAATTATTTCATTTAAAACCTCAACTCAAAATTTTGTCGTAAACAATTTTCAGTTTCAGTGTTTATTTATTTTGTTTTTGTTTTGCTTTAATAAAAATTGAGTCTGATATGTGAATATTAAAAAAAAAATTGTTTGACGGAACACGAAACCTACTTTCCCAAAGGGGCAATTTTTAGAGTTGGAACTCGCGACCTTCAGTCTAACGCGTTTGACCTTGAAAAATTAAAAGTTAGTTAATTTAAAAGGGCCCGTCCTTTGCGATTCTTTCACAGTCGCCTACCCAAATGTAGAGGGCACGAGCCGCCACTGCTTTAGACATCAATTATTGTTTCTACATAGTTTTTACTTAGTTTTCTATTTTTCGTTAATTCCTGAACAATCAGGATTTTATCAATAGTTTGGTATATTTTTTAATGAAAATTTCATTTTTTAAGTCACCACTTGGACTTGTAATATCGAAAATTGATATTATGATCTTCATCATCCCCCTTTAAGGGGTTGTAGCTCCCTTATTGCGTTTTAGGACATATGGTTATTAATGAAAGTCCATTTGAGGAAAAACAAAAATCTAGCAGATAATATTTGTCGTACAAGTTAATATTTGCCTTTCGAATATACATTCCAATTAAATTGTCTCCTATTAAATAAGAAGCATATTTTAAATTAGCGCCTATTAAAACGACAACTCCTGCGTTGAAAGCTACCAAACAAATCCTATAATTTATCAAAATTAGTCTTGCAAACTCACCTTTAAAGCCTCTTCGTGGGATATTCCAGTGAAAGGAGTTCCATTTACCTCAAGAATAGAATCTCCCGGTCTGAGCCCAGCTCGTTCTGCTACGCTACCCTCTTCCACTCGAGAAATGTACACCCCTACCCCTGCAAAAAACATACAAAGTTTATTCGAACCAAAGAAGTTAGTGCTTAAGTCCCTACTAAGAGGCAGGTGTAACAAAGCAGCCAAAAGAAGGAGCGGGATTAATATGTTAAAGCAAAATTGTCAAACAAAGGCGAAGTCTCTGATGTGGTTTAAATACCTACTATTAAGTATTTGATATATTATGACGTGGCGTATGTATAAAACTAATTTGCAAGAACTTTATAAATTAGTCAATTAATTATATGGGACATGTTAAAAGAATCTTGTTTTATTTTTATAGCAGAGTTCTCGGAGGCTCTTCCGCGTTAGATATTTTGAAATTTTGACGCTTTGATCATATTTTATCACCAAATAATCAACGCGGAAATGAACCCCGGAAACATTGCCCGGTTAGGACGTAGGCGTTAAGATAGCTGAATAGGATTATGCCATAATATAATAATAGTAATATAAATTTGGGTCCAATAAATTGATACAGTTTTAGTTTTCGCCGGCAACAAAACCATTTTTGTACACTAAATATGATATCGATCGACCTATATCTGGTAATGGTTCTGTCGCTGCGGTTCATAGCAATTTCAAACAAGTTAAAAAGTTTCATTTAAAACTTCCAAATACTAAAGTAAATACTCTAGGGAGCGTCATTTTATTTCTGCGACAAATCAAATAAATTGTTAACTCAGGATTGTGAATGTGAATATCTGATTGAAGTACGAACTATGATTGGAAAGAAATATTTAATTTGCAATTAGTGATGTTTTAAAAAGCTTTGATAAGGCTGATAATAGCGTTATACTTTTGTTTTTTGAAAAATAAATCGTTAGCTATAAAATTCGATTGTTTTAAATTTTCCTGTAGATCGATTTTATTTACATGAAAAATATATTTGTCACACATTTTCCATTTCCTCACTAAAATATGCATTATAAATGCTCATAATACGAGAGCAACAATGGAAACTGCGGTGTATTTCAGTAATACGTGTGTAAATGTAAAAAGTCATTTTGAATAACTGCCAAGCGATCAAGTTGATGCAGAAGGGAGCAAGCAATTATTTATTCTTTTTACTACAACGTTCATGACTCTTATCCAGTCAATTCTAAAAATAACACAAAATCAATATTGTAAAAATACCTAAACATAGTCTCGTATTTTCCCGTATCAATGTGGGTTATTTTAAAAGTCTACTCAAGCAAATATGGCAAGATTTTTAAAGAATTTAGGTGCCAAGGAAATCTTAAGCACTCTAAAACCTGCTAGATACATGTGCTCGCTGAATCTCCCAACGATAAAATACTATTGGAATTTTCTTTTATCACTTTTATTCACAAACTTGAAAAATCCGGTATCTAAATCTGGAAGGAGCATTTTCATACACATCAAATCCATCTTTAGACAAAAATAATTACCGCGTTATTTAAACACCCCGTATAAACATAAAACTATGAAAGTAGTCGTTATCATCATAAACTCAGGTTTCCACAAACTTTTTATATTTCCTCTGGAAACACGTACAAGTGTTGAAGTTGCAGAGGTTTAGTGATATATTATGTATATTAAAGAAGCATTGGACGTACATAAAAAATACATTTTTCGAATAAATTCTCCGCTTATTTCAAGCTTATAAAACGGTACCCGTGGATATGAAAGTTTCATAAGCTTTTGTTGGATATTAAAAATGTTCCGTGTGTTCTCGAGAGCCTAAAATAATTGAAACCATAACTCATTTTATTGTACACGGTATTTGAACGCATTTACATATATTTTGAAATTCAAATTTTTCCTTGAATGCGTGTGGTGTATTTTCTTTAATATAGGCACTTAAACACGAACATAATATAAATTTATTAGATTATGCTTTCTGTTGCGACCATTTAATACTAAACTGAATATAAAAGCTACAATTTTTCAGCACGAAATAGTTTTAATTATTAAGCCCTACCTCAAAGTGAGGTCCGTGCACAGGGTAGGCAAATTCGGATGTTTTTATAAGGCTCGATCCGTAAACTGCGCAACACTGTAACGTCTTGGTGGAAAATTTCGTTCGAAAAAATGGCATCTGACGAAATTATTTTTCCTTCCTATTTTTAAATCTCCTGGTACAGCGTGTCCCACATAAGAGGCTCATTCGATCTCCTGGCTTTATTATTGGGCTAAAATTAAAAACCAAACACTATTCTTATGTATTTTTTATGAGGAATTCGATTTTTTAAAACTGAGGACCTCTAATATACGAGGTATTGTCAAAAGACTGATTTTAAAAATGTTTTACCCTGTATATTATTACGGAAATCGATGTGGTATATTATTGTGGTTATAAGACCATATGCCATTCATACATATAACTTTCGGTTTAGCCGGAAATAGCTAAAATGCGAGAAAATTTTAAAGACAACCTGTATATTACGGAATTATTGAAAAGTAGCCAATCTCCTGATTTCAAAAATATATATCACATGTTCTTGTTCTTTAGTTTCAAGCTTTCTGCGTGAATCTTTAAAAAAGTATTAGAATTAGCTTATTTTATTACTTTATCGCATTTTGTTGCCAATTTCTTGAAAACTACCGAAGATAATGGACATGTGTTATACATATATTTTTGCAATCAGAAGATTGGATACTTTTCAATTATTCCACAGGTTGTCGCCAAAATTTTGTCGGATGTTAGCTATTTCCGGCTAAACCGGAAGTTAGATGTATGAAATATGGCATATGCCTTTATAGCCACAATAATATACCATGCCGATTTTCGTAATAATATACAGGGTGAAAAAAATTTAGAAAACCAGTTTTTTGACAATACTTCATATATTAGAGGTTATATCGATTATTCGACCTTAAAAACGGATTCCTCATAGAAAAATACACGGTAATAGATTTCGGTTTTTCATTTTAGGCTCATAATAAAGCCAGAAGATCGAGTGTGCCTCTTATGTGGACACCCTGTACACCCCTACGTATACGTTTAAAGCAGTATATCCGTAGAACTTCAGTAGGTTAATATCATATAATTATAAATTGTAAATATTATGTCGTCCAGTTTGTCATTTATTCGTTTATTAGTCTATTCGTCTATTCGTCTATTCATCTATTCGTCTATTAGTCTATTCGTTTATTCCTTTACCAATTTACCAATTTATTCATTTATTTATTTTTTCAGTAGTTCATTTTTTCATTAGTTCATTGATTCATTGGTTCATTGGTTCATTGGTTCATTGGTTCATTGGTTCATTGGTTCATTGGTTCATTGGTTCATTGGTTCATTGGTTCATTGGTTCACTGGTTCATTGGTTCATTGGTTCATTAGTTCATTAGTTCATTAGTTCATTAGTACATTAGTTCATTAGCTCATTAGCTCATTAGATCATTAGATCATTAGCTCATTAGCTCATTTGTTCATTTGTTCATTTGTTCATATTTGTTCGTTTGTTCGTTTGTTCGTTTGTTCGTTTGTTCGTTTGTTCGTTTGTTCGTTTGTTCGTTTGTTCGTTTGTTCGTTTGTTCGTTTGTTCGTTTGTTCGTTTGTTCGTTTGTTCGTTTGTTCGTTTGTTCGTTTGTTCGTTTGTTCGTTTGTTCGTTTGTTCGTTTGTTCGTTTGTTCGTTTGTTCCTTCGTTCATTCGTTCATTTGTTCATTTATTCATTTGCTCATATTCATTCATTCATTCGTTCAATCATTCGTTCATTCGTTTATTCGTTTATTTGTCTACTCGTTTATTCGTTTATTCAATTATTCGTTAATTTCTTTATTTATTTTTAATTGTTCATTAGTTCATTTGTTCATGTTCATTTACTGATTTGTTCATTTGTTCATTTATTCATTCGTTCATTGATTCATTCGTTCTTTCGTTTAGTCGTTTAGTCGTTTACTCGTTTATTCGTTTATTCATTAAGGTACTGGCGGCAAATATGGCCCAGCAGGGTAATATGGTCCCAAGTCACCACTGCGCAAACTACAGTGTTTGGCAACAATCTGTCAACGTCGAATAGTTCCTTATGTACCCCTTTACCAACGATTTTTTCCCAGCGCTGGCTGACTACGAGGTTACACCCAAAAGCTATTGCGTTTCCGACTGCCGGTGTGTTGACATGCTGTTGTATTTTTTCGGTCGAGTTAAAGTTTTCCACCTGAATATCTTAGTTATTAAATAGGAAAAACATTTATTCTAATTTATTTATTTTTGTAACTAGGGTTCTTCTTATTAACATGTAGAATAAAACAATACAAAAGTTACCTTCATTTATTTTTTAGGGTTTTTTGGTTGTGCGGGCCTATAATCCGAATTGGTGTATAATATGGCCCAATTGCAGAGCTGGACATTTTTGAATATACTTCCAACACGAATCGTTTCTGACCCGTAAAAATAGTTAAATATGATTACTGCTTAGTTACCTATTAGTCTGATGTAAAATTTGTTTCATAAAAAAATAAAGGTTAAAAGTAAAAAACAGTTTAAATTAAGGTGGGCCATATTTGCCGCCAGTACCTTAATCTTTTATTCGTTTATTCGTTTATTCGTTTATTCGTTTATTCGTTTATTCGTTTATTCGTTTATTCGTTTATTCGTTTAGTCGTTTATTCGTTTATTCGTTTATTCGTTCATTCGTTCATTCGTTCATTCGTTCATTCGTTCATTCGTTCATTCGTTCATTCGTTCATTCGTTCATTCGTTCATTCGTTCATTCGTTCATTCGTTCATTCGTTCATTCGTTCATTCGTTCATTCGTTCATTCGTTCATTCGTTCATTCGTTCATTCGTTCATTCGTTCATTCGTTCATTCGTTCATTCGTTCATTCGTTCATTCGTTCATTCGTTCATTCGTTCATTCGTTCATTCGTTCATTCGTTCATTCGTTCATTCGTTCATTCGTTCATTCGTTCATTCGTTCATTCGTTCATTCGTTCATTCGTTCATTCGTTCATTCGTTCATTCGTTCATTCGTTCATTCGTTCATTCGTTCATTCGTTCATTCGTTCATTCGTTCATTCGTTCATTCGTTCATTCGTTCATTCGTTCATTCGTTCATTCGTTCATTCGTTCATTCGTTCATTCGTTCATTCGTTCATTCGTTCATTCGTTCATTCGTTCATTCGTTCATTCGTTCATTCGTTCATTCGTTCATTCGTTCATTCGTTCATTCGTTCATTCGTTCATTCGTTCATTCGTTCATTCGTTCATTCGTTCATTCGTTCATTCGTTCATTCGTTCATTCGTTCATTCGTTCATTCGTTCATTCGTTCATTCGTTCATTCGTTCATTCGTTCATTCGTTCATTCGTTCATTCGTTCATTCGTTCATTCGTTCATTCGTTCATTCGTTCATTCGTTCATTCGTTCATTCGTTCATTCGTTCATTCGTTCATTCGTTCATTCGTTCATTCGTTCATTCGTTCATTCGTTCATTCGTTCATTCGTTTATTCGTTCATTCGTTCATTCGTTCATTCGTTTATTCGTTTATTCGTTGTTCCTTTATTCCTTTATTTGTTTATTTATTTGTTCATTTGTTCTGCGTCTGCGTTTTTTCAAATGTGTAGCCCCCTCCCGGACAGCCTTTGGCTTTGGATTTGGGGGTTGTCTAATTTCTGTGGTGTTTTATGTTATGTTATGTTATGTTATGTTATTTATTTATTTATTTATTTAGTTTTCATTTGTCCATTTGTCCATTTGTCCATTTGTCCATTTGTCCATTTGTCCATTTGTCCATTTGTCCATTTGTCCATTTGTCCATTTGTCCATTTGTCCATTTTGTCCATTTTGTCCATTTTGTCCATTTTGTCCATTTTGTCCATTTTGTCCATTTTGTCCATTTGTCCATTTGTTCATTTGTTCATTTGTTCATTTGTTCATTTGTTCATTTGTTCATTTGTTCATTTGTTCATTTGTTCATTTGTTCATTTGTTCATTTGTTCATTTGTTCATTTGTTCATTTGATCATTTGTTCATTTGATCATTTCTTCATTTGTTCACTTGTTCACTTGTTCTCTTGTTCACTTGTTCACTTGTTCACTTGTTCACTTGTTCACTTGTTCACTTGTTCACTTGTTCACTTGTTCATTTGTTCATTTGTTCATTTTTTGTTCATTTGTCCATTTGTTCAATTGTTCATTTGTTAATTTTTCCCTTTGTTCATTCGTTCATTTATCCATTTATGTATTTATTCATTCAATCATTTATTGTTTATTCGATTGTTATTTATACGTTTAATCGTTTAATCGTTTAATCGTTTAATCATTTAATCGTTTAATCGTTTAATCGTTTAATCGTTTAATCGTTTAATCGTTTAATCGTTTGATCGTTTAATCGTTTAATCGTTTAATAATTTAATCATTGATTCGTTTACTTATTTAATCATTTTATCATAATTTAAGTAAATTGTTATTAGTAAGTGCACAAAGCGCCGGGCGACGCAAATCTGATAAAGTCATCTGCGCTACTAACAGCAATGTGAGCAAACGTCAGTAAAAGTTATACCAAGTCTCATATTTGTAGGAGCAATAAGTGAAAACTTTATAGCAATTTTTCCCATTATGCGGATTTAACTCTTATATTTGGAGAGTTTCCAAGCTGAATAATATAGTTCAGTTATTGTTTACATCCCGTTCGTACAGACGAGCGGATCTGAGGAAACCAAGGAGGTAAGTAAAGGTTTGAAGGTAAGCAACGATTTGCTCGTAGCTCGTAAGACAAAGGGTAGCTTGTTACTATACAAAAGACACAAGTTTGTATTATAACTGTTTTTGACGTTACTCAATTGTTTTTCTGATATGGTATTTAAAATCTTCTTTGTAAATAACTAAAACCTTGGTTTTATATATTTTTTTCTTTTCCCAAAAATAACAAAATTAAGGGGGTGTAAAAATATAAATGACATCACGATATTTTAGAAGCATTACAGTTATAAAAACATTTATTTGTTTGACAATTTTTACTAATCTTCCCTCACACGATGCACTCGAGTATAATCTCAAACCAAACAACAATGCACCAACTTACCTGCTTCCTTACCCCCCTTAACACAAATTCCAAATCCGTGGGTTCCATCTTGAGGTTCACGGACCATCGTGACGGTTCTTGTAGATAATTCATGGATGTTAGGAACATAAGGGGGGCGATAGTTGATTTGGTGGGTGGTGGAAGGGGGACTGCTAGCTGGAGATCGACGGGGTCTGTCTAAGTTTGTTTTGGCAGTTGCAGAGGGGTTATTGGTACCGAAAAGGCGAAGAACTTGCTCGGGGGATATTGGCCGTTTCTTGTTGTTTGATGACGATGGTGTCCTGGTAGTGCTGAAATTTGGATTTGAGCCTAAATAGGTCCCTGGAAACAACGCAAGAGACATGGAATGTTTTTCATTAATTAGGCTCAGTATAATTTGAGTCATTTTATGAATCAAGCGAATGAAAGGGAAACATTTTTCGTGAACTAATGCAGTTTCAAGAAAGCAAAACTGAATGACTGTACGTATCTTACCTCTGGGACTGCTCAA
Source organism: Rhagium mordax (assembly GCA_963680705.1). Taxonomy (NCBI): domain Eukaryota; kingdom Metazoa; phylum Arthropoda; class Insecta; order Coleoptera; family Cerambycidae; genus Rhagium; species Rhagium mordax. Next base: position 10,522,735 of record OY796658.1, on the reverse strand, counting down.
CGAATTATAGTGCGTAGTGTTATAATCTCTAGACGAATGGTGGTGCATGACAGAAGACGGCCTTTCCACTATCGTGTAAGAAGTTCCCGGTGGAGAATAGTAGAGCCCCGAGCGGCTCCTTGAGTGACTTCTCGGGCTGCCGTTGGGACCCAACACGTCCTCCGCCTCGGCCGGCATCGGGGCTCGTCCTCTGCCTGGGGTTCGACTCCAGGTGCGGCCGTAGGAGCCGCCACCCAAATCCGCCAGTTCAGAATACTCCTCCCCAGCGCGCATACCTTCGGCTACTTCCTAGCCAACGCGCAATCGTCACGAGTATGTTAGCTGGAAAGGAAAAACTTGCTTGAACAGGAATTTGTTACATAAATGTTGAATAATATAAATTCTATTAGGATAGAGGAACTTCTACTTTAGTTGTTATTTATCTCTCTTATATCTTATAGATATCCATAATATACGGGGTCTGGTATAAGTGTAGAATGTTGCTTCTACCTTTCCAATATTTCGTTTAGGGGAAAAATGTTTCAGTTCAAAGGTGATTCTCAATTTTTGTGGTAACATTGAAAATTTATTTTTACTATGGCTTTGTCGAAAAATTTCATTACATTAATTATAGATAACCAGTACACGTTCAATATCTGCTATATTGGTATTAATTTCTTCTTGAAAAAAATCCCACTTCAAAGAATGGGGAAACCAAACACATAACAATTTAATTTTTTGCTATTTACTAAATTTCAACTCATCATTTTGTTTCATATTGTTCCATATTATTTTCAAATGTAATTATGTAATAATTATATAAAATTTCTATATTGCTAAAGTTATAAATTGAAAATATTTTGCTTACTCAAGCAAAGTCCGGATATAAGAAAATATATCGCTATTCTGGTGAGTACGGTCCTGTTATCGAACTCCTGCCATTGCTGATTAGACATAAAAGTATTGGTAACTAATTCTGTGGCAGTTAGGCAAGATATTGATAGGTTACAACCTTTAGACTTGAATGGCCCCGTTTGTGAACTTGTGCTTTGTGAAAGGCAATCTATTTGCAACGTTCGCTTTATTATGGAAGCCTTTCAGGAGGGCTCTTTATTATTTTTGTATCTACAACCAACGCCAACACAAAAAAAATATCCTTGGAGCTTTTGAAAATTATCCGATTAATTCAGGAGTCTAAAATTTCAGTACAAGACACAATTTACAAAATACCAATATATAAAGATAAGAAACAATTGAGAATAGATGTTTGGAAGGAATTATTAGTACTGGCAGCATTTCAGAAATTTAGTTCTAATTGAGTTTATTTTAGACAAAAATAAATAAAAGATCGTCACTCGATGGCAAGTTGAATCTAACACTTTCTCTATTCTCTATTATCTTATTTGACATAAATATTCGCAACTTTATAGCTTGTGCACTTTATGAACCCACTGCATATTCCTGACCTACAACCATCGAATTTACCTCGTCTCATACCAACTCATCGAAAAGATCCCGCTTAATGCAAACGGCTCTGTTTACTCTGTCGCCCCCCACACCAAGACATTTGGAATATGCAAAGGACGTGTATTACGCCAGTGGCTTATCGATCCCTCGGGAATCCTAGATATTGCTTATTGACTTTGCCATTCCTGCAATATGCACAAGGACGTCTGCCCACTTTTACAACGAACATTGAAAAGCTGACGCAATTTGCCGGCAGATGTTTCACTTTCGGCTACTCGAAGTACATATTTTATGTACGATTACCTTGCCCTGGCACCTCTCCAACCAATATATCGGATGGATATACGTACCTTTTAGGGTCCAGATGTGCACAGTTAAACTGACCCGATGCCACGGATTCCTGCTTGTCGTCCCTTTTACAATATTCTTTGTTCTGTTTGACTGTGCACATGAGGTGGTTGTGGATCGAATAATTTGAAACGTTTTTCTTACATGGTAAATTTAATATTTAGTTACCGAACCTGAACCATATCTCGTTTTTATAAAATCATCAACAGCAACTATCTAGGTCATCAATTGTCCAGTTTTGGGTCAATACGTGTTGTGTCCGATACACAATATGGTGTAACTAAAGGATTCTACATTCTTATCACCAGGCAACATGCCTTTTTTCTGTTTGTTTTGCATCTTAAAACAGTAATTCTTAATTGGTTTAGGATTTTTCATGCCGCAAAAGGTATTTATTGGTCTAACGTAGTCTTTTTTGGATCCATGACTAGTTTTGTGTTCATTCTTCTCATGAATCTGGACCTCTTCGATTTACTGATTGGTAACCAAATAGTGTCGAGGATCGGCTTCCTGCTTGGTTTTTTCCATATCTGCAGGCACATTTATCAAGATATGTGACAGGCGCTCCATGCTGAAGAACACATAATTAAAACCAACAGAGTTTCTGGTTGTGCCTCCGATCTGTTGTCTGTGGATTTGGATGAAGAAGTTATTTTCTCATACCAAGTCTATTCCACCATAGTGGGGATTAGGCAGCCACCAAGTTAAGTTTTATTTTACTGCAAAGTAGTTAAACGTTTTGGACACCCTCTCATATTATCTTAGGAGCCTGTCAGCGAGGTTGCTGACAGCTGATGGTGCCCATTTCTTATTTATAGATGGTAGTATAATTTGAACCTACCCCACTCGCCGACTGGGACTGAGCTAGACCTCGGTAAACATTTTATGACGTGTCTTAAGCTGTCCAAACGTTATAGTAACTTTTCGTTTTTGTTTGTTTGATTTTGTTTTTGTTTAAAGAAGTTTCATGCTTTTTATCCGATCCAAAGAATAGCTGGAGAGGAAGTAAAGTGCATCACAAGTGTTAGTACCTCATCAAGAGTTTCAGCCCGATTTAGGATGCATGTTGATACGGTAATGTTACATTTTTTTTTTTTGGTCTGGGTATAGGTTATCTGAAAAATTAATTTTAACTTGGTCACGTCCTTTCTGACTTATCAATTATTACACCATTTAAAGCAATTGTATTTATTAATCATTGCAATATTAAAATAAACTTTTAACTTTTTGCGCTCGCCTTATTTGGATCATTAGTCTTCATTCGCTGACGTTATACACGTAAGAATTGAAAAATAGAAAGCCTGCAAATTAATTATACACTTAATTAAGGAACAGACAATAAGACAAAAAGCAAGAAGCGACCATCAACGAAATGAGCAGACAGGGACAACGCCTTCTTGTCCGAAGCCCTTTCAGTAGATTGTGATACGGGCATTTACACGAATCAAAAGAGAGTAGGAAGGTATATTAGTAAATAAAACTGGAATGGAACAAATTGCCCTAACATTAATATTATGTATTTTCTACGAATTCACTGTCCTTTTATTGTTATTAATATACAGGGTGATTCACGAGGAAAGGGACAAAATGTTATGGTAGATAGAGTTCACTTAGGCGAATTAGAAATGACTATTGAAAAAAGCCTGAGCCCTTTCTTTATTGATCTACAGGGTGATTTATGAGTTTTGCCAAATACTTCTTAAGGTAATATCTTTTAAACTAATCACTAGAATCAGCTCGTATTGTGGGTATATAGTATACTATTAATTGTCAATTTACATGCATAATCAAAGACAGAAAATTCCAGGGCCGGCTCAACTAATTTTTATTTCTAGAGCTCCTATGAAAAAACGTGACTTTTAAATTCTAATACTGAATTATGAAACTACATACAAAAGTGATCGAAAACATGTACTTTGTTGTTTTGCCACACTTTGGGCGAATTTTAAATAAATCAATTTTCGCCAAAATCGAAGGTCTGCAAAAAATAAATTTATAAAATTACATTTTCCTCTCTTATTCAAACTAAAATATTTGTTATACAAACTTTTGTGATTTCATGCATAATTAATATGAAATAAATAATCAAAAATAAATAATTTCAACATCAGATTAAGTAATTTTGATTTCTGAGGTTTGTGTGAAAAATCAGTCTGTAAACATTTTTCTCAAAGTCTGATAATAAATTGAAATTACACGTTATTTTTTCTTATTTAGTTTAAGTTTGCTTATAGATGTGGTAAAAACCATTTCATCTTCCCTATACGTAGCTTCTAATTATTGCGCCGTGAAAAGTTCAAAAATATCTCAACACTTCCCGTCAATTGTGACGAGTCATTAAATAGAAGATGTAAACACAGAACAGGGATTTAATGGCGCAAAAGCCCCTTGGAGTGACGATTAATGTTTAATCAAGGAAAATTTCTCCCAACTAGTAGCGTAATTACAAGTCTGTAAAACGGCCCGTGTTGTCAGATTTCTCTAATGACAAAACCATAAAGCCAAGAAGTGTTTTAAGAGTGCATGTACTACTTTTGGTAGTGTTTGCTGTGGACATAATTAAAATTATTCTTTCCATGATGAAAATATTTTACTTGTAGCTGAAAAAGTAACGCCAAGTATTTTTGTTAATAATATACTTTGACTTGATAAAATATACATAATGAATTGTATAATATACAAAATTTAGCTAAATTAAATAACAATGATGAAAACTAAACAATAAAACCCACCAATCCTCCACAGGTAAAACCGAGAGAGATCTACAATTGAAGAGAGGCATTCAAGAGATATTATTTCCAAACCTGTGGTTTCTGGTGTTCCACAAAGATCTATTTTAGAGTCTCGTCTTGGCGTTAGTAACAACTTAAAACCACCGGTATTGTGTCGGTACCACTTTAGTAGAGTTTTAGGATAAAAAATGTTCCAGTACGTCGCCGCGTCTTGCTTAGTCATGCTTAGTATCGTTCCATTCTAATAACGTCACATGGCCAATCATGCGCACCATTTATGTCCACATCGTCGATTGGCGCAGCTTTATCAAACCACAATTACTAATGAAATAGAAATCACTGTTCCTCATGATCATCATGTTAGTCCAAGAAACATTTCAAAAAAATAAAATATGCAAATATATTTTTTAAATCAATGAATTCAATTTTTTTGGCATGGAAGCCAGGTGCCGCATCTATGTGGCAACAGCGAATAATCCCAACACCACCACGGCAATAAATAGTAGGTCGACGAGGGTATTAGTGATTTGAGGCAAACATACTTGACGCGTACAGTTTTAAGCTTTGTTCCGAAGTTGAGCGATCTTCTGTGGTGAAAAAGTTAAAGCGTTATGAGTTTCCAGGAGGTTAATGTTACAAATCCTGCTCCATAACTGTTGCAAACTCATAGCCAACACATAAAATATGGTGGATGTCGACAGGGTTTCTTTAGGAAATTACTTTCGGCAAACTAACGGGGTGTTTATCCGGCTCCAAAATACTTATCGCGACTGACGCGACCTCGCTTTTCTTTAATTGCATTAACAAATTTTAATACTGTTAACGTTAAAAATTTTGCAAGAGTTGGGCAAACATTGAAATTTTCCGTATACAATGCGTATTCTAAGTTATTTCTAAGATAAGGAAAACTTTTATGTGAATTAGAAAAAGTTATAAGATGAATAATTAAGATACCTACGAGAATTTAAACATCAAGTAAAATGCGTTCGTTAATAATTTAAGTTTATTTTAGAATCAAATTTCTTTTATTTGTTTTACTTATTGCCTTTAATTATCCACTCACATTACATTTACAGTAGGTATACGAATTTGTTCGCCCCTGGTATAACCTCCAACCGCTATTTGTATAAACGACCGTGTGTACTTAGAGGCGAACGACTGATGGGTTTACTGTAAACCCCTCCTTTTCCTTTTTAGGGCGTTCCAGGGATCTTCTAAAGGAAAGTTACCTTACTCAATATTCTGTTAATTATGATTCAATAAAGATTTATTTAATTCAAATTGAGTTCATTGATTTTACTGTTGTTTGTTTTCAAATATATGTCCTGCCAAATGTGCAGCGGCCTGTAATTATAACTGCCTGAACGGTTAAAATAGCGATCATGTGCACCTGTGGTCTTTGGAACACATATGTCACCTTTGTCAGTGAAATAATATTAGATAAGGTAGTGATGCATAAAACTATTCAATATATATTTCTAGTTGTTCTATAAACATGAATTTCTACCTTTAGTATATTCCGTGTTTTGTAACGGTATTCGCACAGGTTTGAATTTATCAGTTCAGTGTTATTGAAACTAAATTGGCTGCTGGAAGTGGATTTTTCTAGAGTGTCTAATAAAATTATACTACATGGAGACAAGCCAGCTGTGGATACTCATTCGAAATTACAAACTAGGTGGGTAACTGATATTTTCATCGTCTAAGTCCTGGGAATATCGACACATCATCTCGTTCAATATAAATGGTATGAACATACCTTGGCCTTTGAATTGTTGTTTTATATATTCTGCACGATTTTCTTCATCAATGGTATCACATCGTGTCCAAGACTTAAATTTCCAATGCTTCCTTGAATAGATTGGCAAGTGAATCTACCCAGCTCTTCCTGTTATCTAATGCTTTTCGTCGATAAATCACGGTTATTTGTTAACTGCAACCCTTGGGCGGAAATTCAGAATTTGACAAGATAATTAGTTTCGTTTTTTTTTTTGGTAAACGAAAGCAGTGGGTAAAAAATAAATGTCCGCACGATTGTATATTATCGCATATGAGTGATTCTAATCGATATCAATTAATTTGGAATTAGTTGAGTAATTTTGGTTCCCAAGCATAGGGGTTTTATATCGAATGTTGTAAAAACTGTGAAGCGTGGGTGTGATAAAAGATAAAACCCATCAATTTTCAATTTTGTCGGATTGGGGCTGAAAACATACTTTATATCAGCGACAATATGTGAAATTATTATCCTTCTAGCGGCTGTAATTACCTGTATTTTTTTTATGTACATTAATACAATGTAAATTTTAACGACAAAATAAATATTTAAGGAGAAACGATAGAGGCAATGCTGGGAATAGGGGTAAATTGTATCGAAAAGTGTATTAAATAGTATAAATATAAACAATATCATAGCTTCTTAATGATTTGAATAATATGTTCTTTTCTAGTCAACAAATTCTCAACTTTATTATAATTATCGAGAATCTTATCTACGACATTTTTTGTAATATTGCTTTACATTTTTTTTCACTATTGCAAGATAAATGAGTTAATTTTTATACTGTATACTGAACCAATATAGGCTAAGCTAAGGTGAATGGCAGAAAAATCATCATAGTAACGATGATAAAATCCGATACACAATTTTATTTTCTATAAAGTGGTAGTTTTGGGGAGTAAACTATAAAAATCGGAGATGAATGACCAGTATAGGTTTCAAAAGGTATTAAACGTATATGGTGCATGTTTTCTGTTTTGCACTTATATTTGTTTAACTATTGGATTAAGTTTAAAAGTCTCTCTATACGTATATGTACTCTATTAAATTACACATAAAATAAGCTTCCCATCCCTCTACGTTAGGTATAGCCTCTTGAATAAACGATGGCATTCGACACTGTGAGTTTTAAAAGTTATTGTAAGTTTCAATGGTGCATTTTTCAGTTACTCGCCTATAACTTTAGAACAATGGCATTAAGGTTTAAAGTATCTTATTTGACCTCAATTACCAATAAATATGAGCTTGGATTGAGCAATATACGGCAAATAAAATTCAAAAGTAGTCTCTTGAATTTGATCCGAAAAACAAGAAAATACTCCTGCAAACGTATTTTCCACGTTGACTATGCGTATCTCCTATGACTGTATTTCCGAAACTATCTGTTGTAAGATGCGGATTCTAATGTAATTTTTCTCATTACATGCGCTGCTTTCATCCTCTATACATTATTTTCGTCCGATGCGTTCGTGTAGAAATGAATTATATATATTTTCATGTTTTTTTGGGTCAAATTCAAGGCCCAATACTAGGACTTCAATTTATTGTACAGGGATGGACTCGACCTCATTTTATGGAAAAATTAATAAAGTTCAAATGTTCGTTTTACTTCCACTGTTCAGTGTTCATCCCTGAAAATTCAAATATTGTAAGGTTGTCTTCAAAAACCTGTCGTTAGACCTGTCGCTTTATGCTAAATAGACATCGATGAAGTTGAGCAAATATGTGAATATAGCGCAGGAAAATACTGTTTCGCATTACATCTGTACATTTTACAAAAGTGATCTGGAGTCTTATTCTAAGCAAATCCGTAGTCAAAATTGTCCGTTTCCGTTCGCTGTTGCTGGCATGAAACCCATCGGAGATATCGCAATGCGGACCAAAGTTCGACCCTCGCACTTTCATATTGACCCAGCGAGCTCTTTTTCCTTTATATCTTTTCCAATTTTTGTCGATTTTCTGCCAAATACGCATCTGGTTCGGGACTCGAGACTCCTTCGACATCAAACGACTGGATTGGAGTATTGAATTATTCGAAAAGACAAATTTGATGGGTCGGTTGGTCTTGCTTCTTTTTCGCAAATAAAAAAGAGATCGATTCTTAAAACTGCGATAACGCGCAATTTCTGATCACAATCAACGGGTACCCTTTTTCTTTTGCTCTCCTGCTCGAGATAAAGAAACTGGACCTTCGGCGATGGGTAGAGAAAGGACAGACGGAAAAGCAATTTATTTCTTTTCCTTTCAATTTGAAACGCGAAATAGTTATTTACATTACTAGATGCGAAAGAGTACTTTTAGGTGCGAGGTGATTTTTGAAAGCTCGAGGCGAAGCCGAGAGCTTTCAAAAAACACCGAGCACCTGAAAGAGCTTTCGCATCGTGTAATGTATTATATTTTTTCTACTACCGAAAGATATTATAGTATTTCATAATTTAAAACAATTTATTTAATGAAATTATATCACGTTTTTAATAAATTTTATAGTTTAGGAGGCTGTCTATGAAAATTGTTTCCATGGAAACGTAACAATTGCTATCTGTCATCTAGGTTTATGTTAAACATTTTAATTTGTGGTAGTGTCAAACTGAAATAAACAAATACGTTTGTGGCGATGAAAATGGGATATAAGAAGCTGCCAATATCGATTGTGTTTTTAAAATGGTGTGCCGACAAAAATGATGTGGAAATCGGCGAAAATGTAATGTTGGCGTACTTCCTTGAAAGATCGGAAGTTTTTTTTTACTTTTCTGTCCTGGCTGCGAAAGTTTAACTTTCGTAGCTAGCAACCAGGTAACTCGAATGTTTACTTTCGTTATCACGCGTGTTACTAGGAGTACAACGTTCACTTATATAGACGGTAGTAGAAAAACGGATTTTTCGAAACCTGCTAACTTTGGGAAGCTGTAACGTTTTTCCGTTCCAAATTTTGAAACTGAATATTATTAGGCTCCTAAAAATTTCGTTACTTAACATAAATATCCAAAACGACTGCTTAAAACCTTCAATTGTTTTGACAAACGGGTACATCTCATGATTTTACAATTATGAATGAATCGGGACCACTAAACCGTTTTTCCATCAGAGATAGGTTTCTCTCTGACACCTCGATGACATTTCTAGAAAAAATTGAAAATTCTTGTAAATCGATTTCGGTCCGATTTTAGATCAAAGACGTCATGAGAATATATCAGAGTACCCTGACGTTTTGCCTCCTCAAATCCGGAAAAACATTCCAGAATAGGCAAAATCTGGTCCTATGAAGGTTGCATTTTTTCATAAAAAATAATTTTTGTACAGTGTTTTCATTTTGTTTGGTCCACATTTTAATCAGAATATGCGAGTTATTATAGAAATTACAAAAAAAATATTTTATACAAAAGTTGCAGGTTATTTACTAAATTTTCGTTTGGCAGTAATAAAAAAACAAATGAATTTCGATTTTTTCAAATATGGATATAACCTATGTTTCTTCAAATGAAACATCCTGTATATTTTTATCCAATTAGACTTGTTTTTTTTCTGCTTGATATACAGTATGTGTAGGTCCGCCGATGTGGTGGACAAGAGGGCCAAAAATTTCATTTTTCTAGGAAAAATCAATCTATAAAAAAATTTGCTTGCTGAAAAAATACGATTGTCTATGAAAAAAAATTAAAACCGTATACCTACAGGGTGTCCAATTTTTTTACAATGTACCCTAATTCTAAAGTTTTTAGCAAATGATATTTAAGAAAATTGTTTCAAATCATCACACCTTCTAAGATATTGATTTTCATTAAGTTTGGATAGCAATAATTTTTTTGCTTTAAATAATTTTAAAATAATTTTTTCCAATAATTTCTTTGCTTTAACTTTTAAAGATTTTGTTAGTTTACAATGTTGACAACGGAGCAAACAATTTTCTTAAATATCATTTTGCTAAAAACTTTAGAATTAGGGTACTTTATTCTTGTAATAAATTTGAATTTTTAACTTTTTGGACACCCTGTATTTTTCAGCAAGCACATTTTTTTATAAAGAATGACTTTTCCTCGAAAAATAAAATTTTTGGTCCGTTTGTCCTCTTGTCTACCACATCACCGGACATACTGTATATACTGATATAGCATACTTGATAGTTTTATTCGGGATGTTTTGAATTATTAATCAAAAACAAAAAGATTGTAGGTAAGTATTTCTATTAGAGTTTAAACATTTTGCGGTTAGCAAAGAGGGCCGTGAATGAAAACAATTTCATTGTTGATGTATAAAAAATGACATTAGTCAAAATAATAACAGTTTCTATTGTTTTCATCCACAGCCCTCTTTTCTAACGCAAACTATTGAAGCTCTAGTAGGAATACCTACTTATTTATAAACTTTTTCTATTTGATTAATAATTCAAAACATCCTGAATAAAACTGTCAAAAATGCTATATCAGTGTAATAAAAAAAAAAGAAACAAATCTAACTGAATAAAAACATATAGCGTGTTTCATTTAAAAAAACGCAGGTTATATCCATTCATCCATTTTTATTAGGTAGTGCCAAATAAAAATTTAGTAAATACTCTACAACTTTTGTATAAAACATTTTTCTTTTTTAATTTTCGCAATAAACTCACACATTCTGATTAAAATGTGTACCAAACAAAATGATAACACTACCTCCCCCCAAAAAAATTAAATGTAAAATATTTTTTTTTACTTCAAGACTTCTCACAAACAATTTGTTTGAAAATATTTTTTTCCTATTTCCAATATATCTATCAGACCTGCTGGGTCTGAAACCTCGCTTCCTTCCCTGACCTTTTCCTCCTTCCACCTCGAGACGGCTGGTCGGGCTCTAAGACCTTCCCGAAATCTTTATTGATCCAATTAAATAACCCGAAAATATTTAACCACTACGGATGCGTCGCAGAGATAGATGAAACAATCCAATTTGGCGCCGTTTTATTTAATAATAATTTTTAAAATCTGTACGGTTTCTAAAAATTCGAATTTGTAGCAAAAGTGCAATCTGCAACGCATATCGAATCTTGTCATTATCTAAAGGTAAAGTTCTACTAAAGAACATTGAAAACATTCAATCTTCAAAGTGATTTAATTTTATTTTCGAAAATCGTTGTAAATTATAATTTGTCTATTTCTATTCGCATATCCCGATGGATAACATAATAACCATTCCCGTTGTCGTATATAATTATGACTAAATAAAGGTTATAGGATATTTTCAATTAACTTCAGAGTCGTGCAGCAAATTCACTTGGCAATGCATCATTTCGTTGTCGTAATGAATTTCGTTTCAGCGTATAAATCAAAACTAGAACCAGTTAGACATTTCAATTATTACCTACATGTGTTGCTCAAATTCTGTTATGTTATGCATGCCATGTTCATTATGCAAAAAGCGTGACAAGTGAGCATCGGCTTCTCTAACCTTATAAAAATATAATAAACAGAAATCAATGCTCTTGATTCCTGTAATATCAAGTAAAACATATTTATTTAAAAATCCAGCGTAAATATTTCCTGAATCCACTGTAAATTGCTTATGGAAATATATTTTGCTTAGGTATATAAATAAAAATGATTTAAGCACATTTCAAAGCGGATGAAATAAACAACTGAGATTGTATCATATAGTGCTACATTTGATATACAATATCACGAGAATATCCAAAGAACACCAGGTGATTTCGATAAAATTTTGAGATACAAATCACTGAAATAGGAGACACAGACTAAATATCGCACCAACCCTAACATACGGATCATATGCTGAAATTATCTTATATGGCAAAAATCCAAAATGTGAATGTCCTGGTAATTGATGCAAGAATTTCTTAAACGCACTAAGAGTTCTTTTCATTCTTAATTCTTTGCAATTAAATTGTACCAAACATTTAAATTCTGTTTGTCTAATTTGATTACTCCTCAGGTTGTTTCCAATTTAAGATAATTGAGCTGGGATGCGACTCCTGATTCCAGTAATTGTACAATTGTTTATCAATAGTCCTAATTATCTCTTAATTTCTTATTTATTCAGCAAGAATTGATAAACTGGTAGTAAAATAAGGACATTTGTTTTGTTCCATATTTTACAACCCATCAATCGAATGACCGAAGAAATTTAAATTAGTAACAACTTGCGAATAACTCAAAGGCGAGATGTTAAAATATTTGCAAGATACATATTATGATAAGGCACATTAAGCTACAATTTGCCTTAAATTAATTTAACTTGGCCTAAATTAATGGGCTTTATTCCTTACTAGAAAATCCTGAAGTAGTTGAGTATGCAAAATGTGAGGACCGGCAAGTATGTTCAGATTCTTATACCTAAGATACTAAATAATGGAAAAGCCTATCTTGCCGGCAGCTACGGTGGTCTCTTCTAGTGCTCTGCCGCACAGTGGGACAAAAGTGACTTTTTGTGTTCAAATCAGTCTGCAGGTCTTAATACTTAAGCAATCGAAAAGTTCTTTTTTCTTAAATCTTCGTCTTTTAATTGCGTATCGATCTGTCGAGGTAGATTTTCGATTTTTGCCCCTATCAAAATTTTCCAAAATAGTTTGAATTTTCATCAAAAATGTCTTTTTTGTGTAAATATCATTGTACAGATCATATTTCTTGAGTAATTACGACAATTTTTTTTTAAACTTCATTTATTGATTGTCTATCGATCTACCGAGCTAAATTATCGATCTTTGCCACCAACTTTTCAAAAATTTTCAAATTTCTTTGGAAATTTTGTAAAAATCTGGGGCAAAAATCGAAAATCTACCTTGACAGATCGATGGGCAATTAAAAAGCGAGTCAAAAAAAAACTTTCCGATTGTTTAAGTATTAAGACCGCAGATTGATTTAAAAAAGAAATAAAAAAAAAAATAAATGTTGTTTAAATGTTAATTGTGGCATTCCAAAAATTATTTCTCTTCCTTTTCTTTTTTGAGATTTATTACCACATTCTTGAGATTCCTATACAAAAAAAGTTGATTTATCTAAAAAATATTCAAATTAACCAGTTTAAAACTGGGAAATAACCTCTACGCCTTTGACGTAATGTCAGAGGAATTAAATTAATACAAAAATACTACTCTGACATTTCGGAAACTATATCTGTTTCCTTTTTCAAAGTTTAGGCTTTAGAATTTTATGTAACGGCATAAAATAAAAATTGTTTATATCATTTCCTGGATACGTCATTAAAGCAAGTAATAAAACGCTGGAGGAGCGTCCAGAAAGGGACAGTCTGAGAACAGTCTGAAACAGTCGAAACTGTCTGAACCTTCAGTCAAACCTGACACCTCGTCAGCGCTTTCGCTTCCGTAAACCTGCCAGAATCCCGACCGTAACCGCCGCTACGATTATACTTTTCTTGAAAATTATCTTGGTAAGAATACACCGTGGCCCGTTACTATCCATCCGTACCGCCTGCAGTTAAGTATAGATATTCAGAGATCGTATTGTTTGTAAGTACCGCTGTATAATCAAGCTAGAGCTAATAAGTAATTCCTCCGTTTGCCATTTGTTCCATAAAATATGCATCGGCTGGTTAGATTTGCTCGTTTGGGTGATCCGTAAGGCCTCAGTGCGTCTAACAACAAGTTCTACCTTCTCTAACTTACGTCGGCGGAGAGAGCACTTGCCTTTTGGTTGGCTTTCTTTTGCCTCGTAGGCCCTAAGTTTAAGTACCTTCAGTAGCCAAGGAAAAATACTCCTTGTTAAATAGCTCTACGTTTGTGGCAGTAGTTCGCCGTATTGTAAAGTCAGAAAACCGTCTGTATAGACAAGAAACTCTATAGCTAACCGACTGCCCTCCGCTCGTACTGTATCCTGTTGGAAATTCCGTTCGCTTGCCGGCCGAAATCGTTTCAGCCGCGAAACAGACCCCGGCTATCAAAGCCTAACCGCCGTCCGAAATCAAATCATATCCACGCGTACTCTTGTTTGCCAGCTTGCATATTATCGTTATAAAACTTGTACACAACCGACTGCAAAGCAAGTCGCTGCAATATCCTGTTTACTTATTTATTCATTATTGTTCTAATAAATAAATACGTACGAGTTATTATTTCCGTTGTTTATTTCTAATTAACCCGTTTGAGAAATTGTCCAAGTATAATTTATTGACAAGACAATCATCTTAAGATCCCTGGAAATCACCGTATCTCCATCTGTTAAGCTACCCTAAACGTTCTCCCCTTGAAGAGCCAAACAAGTGCTAGTCCTTGCACTTAAAAATAAGGAACTGGCGCCCGAGTTTCCGTCTAAAAAGTGTTACAAAGTCTGAGAGTTCTGTTTTTAGGATTCCAGTTACAAACAGTACAGGTTACGTAAGTAGGCGTCATTACAACGCACGAAAACGATATTGGAAATATCATCAAGTGTTTCAATGCTTGTAGTTCATTTAAGAGTAGTGTAGATTGTACTGCAAAACCTACTTCGCGATTCTTACTTACTTAATATTAAAGAAACTGGAGAGACTATTAACTACTTTTCATGAAAACTAAAAAATTATGGAATCCAAAAAATAAACGAAATTTCACAACTTGATACTCCTGCCAAAACAAACACAAAACTACGAACAAAAAATTGATGTAACAGATACAACAATTTTCCAAAAATCATTCATGGCAGCTTCCCAACGTGGATTGGACACAAAAATATTAGCATTGTTATTAGACTACTGCAAGTACTCTCAGCTAATATCCAATAATAAAATGCGGTCCTTACATTTTGCAAACTCCCTTCCTTCTAGCGCCCGGTCTAACTAATAATTAACTCTTTTTTTACTTCACAGAGTATTTTTACAATTTAATTTCTACCTTAATCCACATTTCGGAGCAAATATACTATACAAAACAACTGAAGTAATCTAACTTTAATTTATCTATGTACATAAAATAGGGATTTAGTAAGTAATATCGATTGTTGAAGGACTCATGTGTCGATAAATTGTAATAAAAGTGGATAAAGAATTCATGTTTATAAATTACATCCACATAAACCCTTCATCCACAATTATTATTTAGAAATTAGGTAAACATACTCTTTATCAACAGTTAACTTCCAATTCAAATAAACTGAATTTTTCTATGGAGTGAAATAATATTTTTGTAAGTAGATTTTGTAGAAATCATGTATTTCAAAAATTATAGGTACTGTGGAATTTTTTTGCCGAGAACTACCTCCTGTAACTACAATTAAGTAGGTATCTACACAATACACATATCCATTTATACTCTATAATATATTATAACAGATCCGGAATGTTATTAAGTATTTGGAAATACGCAGATTGAAAAAGCGATTAAAGGATTTATTACTATGTAATAAATGGATTATGTTGTAAATATCAATTTATTTGATAAATGTTCAACAAGCATGCCCCTGGCGTGCTATCATTTGCATGGGATGTCTAAATAAAATTCCAGAGTTCCTGCAGCGAAATCTGAAATTTTATTCCTGAAATACACATGCAATAAGGGCATATCCGACCAAACTATGTATTAAAAGATTGTTCGTTTTCTTTTATCGTTTCCCCTAGACAGTTTTGTAGAAAGAATTAAAACAAAACTTCCAAATAGAGTTATTAAATTGACGTTAGCGCATAAAAAATATCTGATATACAAATCAATACGTTCTAGTCTTGTATTCTCCAGACTTTTAGGGGCCGACGAAATCTCCTTTTAAGGACGGATCGATATCATAGCCAATGCAAAATTCCAATATTGCCTAGGCCGTCTCTCTCGCAAAGGGGAATGCGACACTTTTTACACGTATTTCATGAAATCTAATAAGACGGTTATGACCGAGCAAAAATTTTATTAAACGTCAAGATACCTGGGGAGAAATTCCTCTCGGTGAATAGACGTTTCTGAATGTCTGACGTCTATTTCCTGTAGACGTGATTCGTAAATGTATAAAGTAGTATCATGGAATTATCTCTCTATAGATACTGAATTGCTTTTAATAAATAAATGTTTTTAGGGTGAAACTAACATTAATTATAGAGGGGCACTTCGTACAAAATTAATAAAATATTTAACGTTTTAAATTTTTCTTCTACATTTCCAACTTGAAAAGTGCTTATGTTCATCTCAAATAGTAATCAAACTGGTAAATGGTCAATGCTTTCGCTTTATTCATTTTACATTGTACGTCTAATACTACCGAAAATTTTCTTTGTTCTTTTACTTGATCCTGAACAAGACCACGAGAAAATGGTCGAAACATCAAGAATTCAAATTATTCAATTCGGAAGAGAAGCCAAAAACTCATCAGTTCGGTAAAAACCTTAATATCATAATAATAAGGTACCTTTCAAAATCATTTTGAATTGACAAATGTTTTTCCAAATTCACACAAAAAAATCAATCAAATTGAACATGGGGTAGCGGAGAGCGCAATACAATTAATTGACTTTCAAAATATAATAAAAAGAAAAACATTTGCCTTTAATAAACCAACATTAAATCACTCTCTTGTGATGTGTCATTTTTTAAAATCCATATGACGAAGCACAATGCTGTTTTACACCCGCCAGACAGTGGACAACGTGCTCGTGTAGTAGCGAGGTTAAATATTTGTGCTTTGGTTAAAAAGCAATAACTCATAAATTCTGATTACTCAGGAAGCAAGAAATGAGGCATAAACGCTTTACTGCTGCATTAAAGTTGGTATGGCTGCATTCCAAAAAGTTACAAATGGAATAAAGCACCTTGCCGGAGTTGTGTGTAGCAGGTTCCAGTTCTTTATAGGGGACAATTGTTGCTGGTTTACTGCAACAGGAGGAATGCTGAAATTCACGCGACTGAAGAGTATGGGGATATCGTGTTTAATGATTGTATGGTGTTTACTAAATTTTCATTCATATTAATCATTAATACTAATGTTGTACTA
Source organism: Rhagium mordax (assembly GCA_963680705.1). Taxonomy (NCBI): domain Eukaryota; kingdom Metazoa; phylum Arthropoda; class Insecta; order Coleoptera; family Cerambycidae; genus Rhagium; species Rhagium mordax. The sequence continues at coordinate 10,505,540 of OY796658.1, read as the reverse complement.
ATATCTTCAATAGTGATATCAACCTAATATTTAATTCCTATTCATTACAACTAAAATCAACTTTTTAATTATGACTGATCGGCTCCAACGCATCTGTATCAGATTAAAACAAAATTTCTGTTATGATAAAAAGACTCTCTAGAGAACGTAAAATGGCTTTTTGGTAAAAGTAACTGAAACTTCCAAATTGTCCTCATCATCTAAAAGTTACTAAAGAAAAACACTCAAAAGTTAACAAATTGCTTGATTTTGGCCATTTCTCCTACTTTTGGACCAGATGGGGAAAAATCGACCAAGAGCTCAATTTGCATGAATCGTCAGTAGGTGAAAACTGTATTTCGATTTCCCTAACCGTTTTTTGATATATGAGCAAAAATCCACATTTGGCAGATTTTGAAAAAGCAACTAATTTTAAGATCTCAAGTCAAACTTTCTTATTTCAAATGCGAATTCATAGTACAGTAACTTCTTTTTTCTCTGGTTTTTGGCCTTACATACGGCGTGTTTTGGCCACTTACAGTAACTTGGTGATCATATATTTCGGATTAATTCTATAGCTGTTTTAAATACAAATATTTTTGGATAATTTTATTCAAAATGGATCAAATATAGAATAGTAAAAAGGAACAAGGAAGATTTTTCGTTGGGGGTGAGTTTCACCCCAATCCAGGGGTTTCGAAGAAAAAAGTGATTATTGGAACTTGTATATCGTAGAATTCTACCTCAAGAAACCAACCAATAACATTATTTTTGCTGTAATATTCGCCTAGTTACAGGGGGTTGAAAACGTTGATTTTCAGCAAATTACTCAAAGAGGATCACATTTTGGAAACAGTTTGTCACAACAACAAAAAACAAAATTATCTTATGAAATAACAAAAATATTCTATACAAAAAAATGTGTTTAGGCTCATCGTTTCCAAGATACAGGTGCATTTGAAGTTAGCCCTGAAAAGGTCTCGCGCTACAGCCAATCATAACTCTGGTTTAAAAAAACCTTTTGACATGTATTTTGAACCAAATTAAAGCTTATTACAGTAGCTTAAAATTGTCTGTTGACAAATTTTTATCTGCCAAATCAAAGTGATACAAGGAAAATAAAGTCAAAATTTTGATTTTTTACACAAAAAATTGCCCGTTTTTTGGTTCCACTAAATTTCAAATTGAAAAAAAAAAATTCCAAATCGTATTTTTTGTTACTCTTAACTGTAACTGTTATGAATACATTCAATTTTTTTGGCCGTGATTATCTAAAGGATTTTAAATGAAATTTTTGAAAAAAAATTTTGTTTGGCTTTAATGTTATATAACTTAGCGGGGAAGAATTGTAGCTAAATATTACTAGAGACAAAAAATTATGGAAATTAATTGTTGATTTTATTATTTTCTTGATAATAGCTTAGTTTCGAGTGTTTAAAATAAATTCAACGTTTTTTTTTTTAAATTAGCGCTTTTAAGATGAATATAGAAAAACTGACAACCTCTGTACTGTTTAGACCCACCAGACCTTAAAGAGGCTTAAAAGACCTTCATTATGCTTTTTTGGATGAATTTTTAGCGTCAATTCCAAAGGAGATATGACCGAAATAAGAGGCGCGCCTCGTTCTAGCAAATTACGATATTGTTCGTTTGGTGATATAATCTCGCAACATTTTGAATTATAAAGGAATAATCATAATTTTTATACTCTTTTGATATTCTTTAAGCTACCGAATCAAACAAGGAAATAGATTGTTCAGTGTGCCATCAAGTGTTTCTTAAAAATATATTAAGGCAACTATAAAAGAAAAAACCTTAGATGATGTAAGATATAATAAAACATTTAAAAATTTAGTATTAACACAAAAGGCTGTCAATTTAGCTAATCTACCACCAACAACTTCTGCAGCAGCTGAACATGCTTGACGCGTGTACTTTCAAGTACAACAGTGGCTGGGTAACAATATTCCAGCAGAGAATAAGGGTTGGAGAAAAAAAATTATGACACTAGAAATGCCAGCACCAGACAATATATTGAAACTGATTTTCTGCAACTGCAAGCTAGGGTATGGGAAAGCATGCAGTTGCAAAAAACTGGACTGTTCTGCACAATAGCTTGTGGATTTTGTGGGGAAAGCGGTAACAACAAGAACTTAACAACAAACACTTACCACAACTTGATGATGAAGAATAGGAACAAGATGAAAATACAGAAAATATAATTAAAATGACTCACAAATTGATGAAGATGAATAATTATATTAAACTTAAGTTAATTCTCTATAAGTTAGTAAAATTGAAAATATTAATTATTGTTTTATTAATTTGCTACACCTTAACACAAAAACTCGATCCAAACACATAAATAACGTTACCTAGTTAGTTTCATTAATAAATTTTCAGTACTTCCTTTATATTTATTCTTTGACTTTAAGGGTGGTTTTCACTCTCCTAGGGGTAAGCAATAATTATTATTCTTATTAAGGGATGAATTTTGTCTCAAAATGTAACAATCTGCTAGGAAAGTATTAATTGCTCAAAATAAAAAAATACTTCAATAATTATTGATTTTTTACTTTAATGGTAGTTTTCACCCTCTTAGGAGCAAGAGAAATCTTTTTTTTTATTAGGATATAAGTTTTATGTCCTAAAATATAAAAAATTGCAAAAAAAGTTCTACTTGCTCAAAACAATAAAAATATATTATTATATGTAAGTATAGCTAATTCTTCCATTGTACCCCTATTGTATCGGCCACATTAGGGGTGCAATCGCGAATTTTAAAATTCTGACTTTAGATTCTTAATCAGCGACTTCAAAGACATAATAGTCGAATTTTAAAGTAAACACCAAACCAGTTTTTATTTTTTATGTGTTTATTCACGTTCGCCAAATTTCAGCGTTTTATCTCAAAAATCAAAGAAAATTTAGAGCATACATTACTTCTTGGTCACTCGGCATAATCAAAATAGAATCACACTTCCGACAACACCCTGTATATTTTACATAGTCGTTTAGAAACTGACCATATTATTCAACAGAAAACTTTTGTTTTTCAACACCATGTAAACATGTGAAAAGCGTTTCAAGTAAATCTTTCGCCCACTTTTTCTACACCCATGCCATAAATATTCCACCTAAAAACTGTCCTTGAATTGCTCGAAGTGGATTTAGTTCCCCAAATTATCTTTCTACGACTTGCACCACCCTCGATTCTTGAATCTAAGTGTAGGATCTTGTTTCAAGATGGTAATTCGATGTGGGCCAAGATGCCTAGACGTTTATAGAGGTAATTTATAGAAAGCATTTTCTCTTGTAAAGCGTGTTACCGCATGAAACTAACTGTATATCGCTAACACAATCTATACCCAAAAGATATTAGTAGCAAAAAAATTTAGGCGAGATGGTAATATCAAGTAAAAAGTTCATAATTTAGTGAGTATAATAACAAAAAATGGTGAAAAAGGATAATGGAATTTCTTAACTGACAGATTCACAAGTTTGGAACCGATCCCGAATATTTATAAATATCACATTAAGCGCTGACAAAAGAAAAGTTGCCTTTTAAATATTAAGCAGGCAGAGCTAAAGGTAAGAATTAGTGTTACAAGAATACGACTTTTGATTCAAATCAGATGACCTGTCTTGCGGTATTTTTGGAAACCCTAGTGTGGGAGAATCACGAATTTATTCCTTGATTTATAATGGCGCCATATAAACAAAGGTCATCAAGCGCTTTGATATTTTTAGTAGAATACAAAATTTATTATGAAGGCTTTATTTTAACAAAATTAAAAGATCAATACGCAATGCCGTCTTATTCTAGAGGAATTTAATTTATAAGTAATTACACTAAAGAAAGTGAAGAATAGAAGTGGAAAACTCCCGGTTTTTGTAATATCGTTAAACGCAATTTGATTACACGCTCTATCAAGTCTTGGTTTTTATGTACTCGGCTAACTAGATTAAACCTTATTACTTGAGTTTACCCAGATTGCTAACGAATCTTAACAGTGGACGTAAATAAAATTATCCCGTCGTAAAGACAACGATTTGTTTTTTTAGCAATTTTCGTAATAAAAACTCTCATTCGTTGTACAGCAAGTAGAAATAAAAGAAATAACTTGTTCGTTCAAGCTGCATTTAGAACAATATTTACTGTGGACTTGGACAGTTTATATTTCTTATACTCATTGTTTGCATCTGCAGTTTTAAAAATTTAAAGTTAAGACATCCCTGAAAATGTACTTTTTTAGTTTTATTTTTAAGTTAAATTTGAAATCATCATCGAAAAGGTCGTAAAACAATTTTTTTTTATTTAAGCGCCCCCTATCTTCGACGATAACCGAGATAGCAGATAGCCATATATGCACGGTTAATTTTGAGCACACCGTATATATAACAGATACAAAAAGCAGTCACCAGAATAATTTAATAACACTTCATCAATTTTTGTGTAGAGCATGCTATTTAAAATATTTGAATGTTCGTTGTTCACGGTATCATAGTTCGATTAACATTTCAATATAAATTAATGGAAGTTATTATTGGTTAAAATTCAGTTAATTAATTGAAATTGGATAAATAACCTGCACCCACCCGCAAACAGTAAATTGAAATCCATATACGCATTGCGTGTGACCTGAAAGTCCAAGTTCGTCCGTTTCCATAGCGATAGTCATTGTTTTCTTTATACTGGAATAGTTGAATAATTTAGTGTGTAAATACGTTACTTTATTTGTATACAAATACTATTTTCAGTTAGGCTTTTAAACCGACCAATTGCGAGAAACAAGGAATGAAATGGAGTTATCAGTATATAAAAGCCGACTACCTATTTGACTGAGAGCCTAACAAATGAGTACGAGAAAAAACTGAAAAGCGACTACACTTTTTTAAATGATCATATACACCACCACACCATCACATATACCACATGTAATTAATTACGACCCCCTTTATCCCAGAAGGCTCTAGAAGACTTGTGCGGGAGGGGGCTACACATTTAAAGACAAGGGACACACATCCAATATCCGTGTATAATGGAAAAATCCCTCCCACAATATTTCCATTGCCACGACTGGGAATCGAACTCGGGACTTTTGGGTGAGAGGCAGGTACGCTACCATCTCGACCATCAGTCATATCATACATCATATGCATGGGTGGTTCAAAAATTGTTAAAATCTTTTATGTGCTGCTTCTTTGAATAAGGACTCGTGGAGGGGAAAATATTAGTCCTTGCTTAGACTCCTTAATGCATTAAAATTTAAAAAAATTTTTTGCTACCGATTCCGTTTTCAACTGAAGATTTTCTCCATCAGGTCAGGATTTTTCCTAAGTTCAAGAAATTACGATTAAATTGTTAACTGAAAACATCAGAAAATATCTAAACCCCAAGTATTTTGAAGCGCTCAATTCGAATCACAGATATACTCCTCTAGGACAGATTTTTAAATTTCACTCTTTTAGAGGTACGATTATATTAATTGTAACTGAATGCGTTAAAAACTACCTAAACCTTATGCATTTTGAGTTGCTAAAGATTTACTTCATCAGGTCAGAATTTTTTCCTAATCTTAAAAAAATACATTGCACCGTTTTAGAGGTACGATTGCATTATTAACTAAAATCATTGGAAGCCACCTACACCGTATGAGTTCTGAGCTGCTAAAATCGAATCTGTCGTCAGATTTGCTCTATCTGGTCAGTATTATTTATAATATCAAAAAAATACATTATAATTGCACGCATTTGGAGGTACGATTACATTATTAACTAAAATCGTTGAGGATCACCTAAACCTTATAAAGTCTGAGCTGCTGTATTCGAATCTGTCATCGGATTTGCTCTATCTGGTCAGAATTTTTTAATAATCTAAATAAAAAACGTGTATTAAAATTGCACTGTGTTAGAGGTACGATTGCATTATTAAAATCGTTGGAACCACCTAAACCTTATAAAGATTGAGCTGTTCTGTTCGAATCTGTTCATAAGATCAGGATTTTTTCATAATCTAAAAAAAATATATTAAAATTGCACTGTTTTAGAGGTACGACTGCATTATTAACTAAAATTTTTGAAGGCCACCTAATCCTTTAAAGTCTGAGCTGCTGTATTTGAATCTGTAGTCAGATTTGCTCCAGTTGGTCAGGATTTTTTAATGATCTCTAAAAAAAGCATATTAAAATTGCAGTATTTCAGAGGTACGATTGCATTATTAACTAAAATCGTTGGAACCACCTAAACCTTATAAATTTTGAGCTGCCGAATGCGAATCTGTCATCGGATTTGCTCTATCCGGTCAGAATTTTTTTTAATCTCAAAAAATGCTTTATAATTGCACTGCTTTAGAGGTACGGTTGCATTATTAACTAAAATTGTTGGAGATCACCTAAACCTTATAAAGTTTGAGCTGCTGTATCGAATCTGTCGTCAGATTTGTTCCATTTGGTCAGGAGTTTTTAATAACCTCTAAAAAAAAAGAGTATTAAAATTGCACTGTCTTAGAGGTACGATTGCATTATTAACCTTATAAAGATCGGGCTGTTCTATTCCAACCTGTCTGTAATCGAATCTGTCGTCAGATGTTCTCCATAAGGTCAGGATTTTTTCATAATCTCAAAAAAATACATTAAATTTAGAGATACGTTTGCATTATTAACTAAAATCATTGGAAGCCACCTACACCGTATAAGTTCTGAGCTGCTAAAATCGAATCTGTCGTCAGATTTGCTCTATCTGGTCAGTATTATTTATAATATCAAAAAAATACATTATAATTGCACTGCTTTAGAGGTACGATTACATTATTAACTAAAATCGTTGAGGACCACCTAAACCTTATAAAGTCTGAGCTGCTGTATTCGAATCTGTCGTCAGATTTGCTCCATTTAGTCAGGATTTTTTAATAATCTAAATAAAAAACGTGTATTAAAATTGCACTGTGTTAGAGGTACGATTGCATTATTAAAATCGTTGGAACCACCTAAACCTTATAAATATTGAGCTGTTCTGTTCGAATCTGTTCATAAGATCAGGATTTTTTTCATAATCTAAAAAAAATATATTAAAATTGCACTGTTTTAGAGGTACGACTGCATTATTAAATTTTTGAAGGTCACCTAATCCTTTAAAGTCTGAGCTGCTGTATTTGAATCTGTAGTCAGATTTGCTCCAGTTGGTCAGGATTTTTTAATGATCTCTAAAAAAAGCGTATTAAAATTGCACTATTTCAGAGGCACGATTGCATTATTAACTAAAATCGTTGGAACCACCTAAACCTTATAAATTTTGAGCTGCCGAATGCGAATCTGTCATCGGATTTGCTCTATCCGGTCAGATTTTTTTTTAATCTCAAAAAATGCTTTATAATTGCACTGCTTTAGAGGTACGGTTGCATTATTAACTAAAATTGTTGGAGATCACCTAAACCCTATAAAGTTTGAGCTGCTGTATCGAATCTGTCGTCAGATTTGCTCTATTTAGTCAGTAGTTTTTAATAACCTCTAAAAAAAAAAGTGTATTAAAATTGCACTGTCTTAGAGGCACGATTGCATTATTAACTTTATAAAGATCGGGCTGTTCTATTCCAACCTGTCTGTAAACGAATCTGTCGTCAGATGTTCTCCATAAGGTCAGGATTTTTTCATAATCTCAAAAAAATACATTAAATTTAGAGGTACGATTGCATTAATAACTAAAATCGTTGGCAACTACCTAAACCTTATAAATTTTGAGCTGCTGAACTCGAATCTGATGTCAGATTTGCTCTATCTGGTCAGGATTTTTTATAATATGGAAAAAGTACATTATAATTGCACTTGTTTTAGAGGTACGATTACTTTATTAACTAAAATTGCTGGAGATCAGCTAAACCATATAAAGTTTGAGCTGCTGTATTCGAATCTGTCGTCAGATTTTTCCATTTAGTCAGGATTTTTTAATAATCTCTAAAAAAACATATATTAAAATTGCACTGTCTTAGAGGTACGATTGCATTATTAACTAAAATCGTTGGAACTACCTAAACCTTATACAATTTGAGCTGTTCTATTCGAATCTCTTCAGAATTGCTCCATAAGGTCAGGATTTTTTCATAATCTAAAAAAAAATATTAAAATTGCACTGTTTTAGAGGTACGACTGCATTATTAACTAAAACCAAAACCTTATAGTTTAAGCTGCTGTATTTGAATCTGTAGTAAGATTTGCTCCATAAAGTCAGGATTTTTTAATAATCCCTAAAAAAAAGTGTATTAAAATTGCACTCTTTCAGAGGCACGATTGCATTATTAACTAAAATTGTTGGAACCACCTAAACCTTATAAATTTTGAGCTGCTGAATTCGATCTGTCGTCAGATTTGTTCTATCTGGTCAGGATTTTTTATAATCTCAAAAAATGCATTATAATTGCACTGCTTTAGAGGTACGGTTGCATTATTAACTAAAATTGTTGGAGATCGCCTAAACTTTATAAATATTGAGGTGCTGTAATCGATTCTGTCGTCAGATTTGCTCCATAAAATCAGGATTTTTTCATAATCTCAAAAAAATATATTAAAATTGCACTGTTTTAGAGGCACAATTGCATTATTAACTAAAATCGTTATGCGTTCTGAGCTGCTGAATTTAAATCTGTCGTCAGATTTGCTCCAATTGATCAAGATGTTTTCATAGTCTCAAAAAAAAAAAACACATTAAAATTGCTATGTCTTAGTGGTACGATTGCATTATCTGTCGTCAGATTTGCTCCATTTGGTCAGGATTTTTTAATAATCCCTTAAAGAAGTGTATTAAAAGTGTACTATTTTAGAGGTAGGATTGCATTATTAACTAAAATCGTTGGAAACCACCTAAACCTTAAAAATTTTCTACTGAATTCGAATCTATAACCAGATTTGTTCTATCTGGTCAGGATCTTTTATAATATCAAAGAAATACATTATAATTGCACTGTTTTAGAGGTACGATTGCATTATTAACTAAAATTGTTGGAGACCACCTAAACCTTATAAAGTTTGAGCTGCTGTATCGAATCTGTCATCAGATTTGCTCCATTTGGTCAGGAGTTTTTAATAACCTCTAAAAAAAAAGGTACGAGGTAGAGGTACGATTGCATTATTAACCTTATAAAGATCGGGCTGTTCTATTCCAACCTGTCTGTAATCGAATCTGTCGTCAGATGTTCTCCATAAGGTCAGGATTTTTTCATAATCTCAAAAAAATACATTAAATTTAGAGGTACGATTGCATTAATAACTAAAATCGTTGGCAACTACCTAAACCTTATAAATTTTGAGCTGCTGAACTCGAATCTGTTGTCAGATTTGCTCTATCTGGTCAGGATTTTTTATAATATGAAAAAAGTACATTATAATTGCACTGCTTTAGAGGTACGATTACATTATTAACTAAAATTGCTGGAGATCAGCTAAACCATATAAAGTTTGAGCTGCTGTATTCGAATCTGTCGTCAGATTTGCTCCATTTAGTCAGGATTTTTTAATAATCTCTAAAAAAACATGTATTAAAATTGCACTGTCTTAGAGGTACGATTGCATTATTAACTAAAATCGTTGGCAACTACCTAAACCTTATAAATTTTGAGCTGCTGAACTCGAATCTGTTGTCAGATTTGCTCTATCTGGTCAGGATTTTTTATAATATGAAAAGAGTACATTATAATTGCACTGCTTTAGAGGTACGATTACATTATTAACTAAAATTGCTGGAGACCAGCTAAACCATATAAAGTTTGAGCTGCTGTATTCGAATCTGTCGTCAGATTTTTTCCATTTAGTCAGGAATTTTTAATAATCTCTAAAAAAACATGTATTAAAATTGCACTGTCTTAGAGGTACGATTGCATTATTAACTAAAATCGTTGGAACTACCTAAACCTTATAAAATTTGAGCTGTTCTATTCGAATCTGTCCTCAGATTTGCTCCATAAGGTCAGGATTTTTTCATAATCTAAAAAAATATATTAAAATTGCACTGTTTTAGAGGTACGACTGCATTATTAACTAAAACCTAAACCTTATAGTTTAAGCTGCTGTATTTGAATCTGTAGTAAGATTTGCTCCATAGGGTCAGGATTTTTTAATAATCCCTCAAAAAAAGTGTATTAAAATTGCACTCTTTCAGAGGCACGATTGCATTATTAACTAAAATCGTTATAAATTCTGAGCTGCTGAATTCGAATCTGTCGTCAGATTTGTTCTATCTGGTCAGGATTTTTCATAATTTCAAAAAATACATTATAATTGCACTTTAGAGGTACGATTGCATTATTAACTAAAATTGTTGGAGACCACCTAAACCTTATAAAGTTTGAGCTGCTGTATCGAATCTGTCGTCAGATTTGCTCCATTTGGTCAGGAATTTTTAATAACCTCTAAAAAAAAGTATATTAAAATTGCACTGTCTTAGAGGTACGATTGCATTATTAACCTTATAAAGATCGGGCTGTTCTATTCCAACCTGTCTGTAATCGAATCTGTCGTCAGATGTTCTCCATAAGGTCAGGATTTTTTCATAATCTCAAAAAAATACATTAAATTTAGAGGTACGATTGCATTATTAACTAAAATCGTTGGCAACTACCTAAACCTTATAAATTTTGAGCTGCTGAACTCGAATCTGCTGTCAGATTTGCTCTATCTTGTCAGGATTTTTTATAATATGAAAAGAGTACATTATAATTGCACTGCTTTAGAGGTACGATTACAATATTAACTAAAATTGCTGGAGACCAGCTAAACCATATAAACCATATAAAATTGCACTGTTTTAGAGGTACGACTGCATTATTAACTAAAACCAAAACCTTATAGTTTAAGCTGCTGTATTTGAATCTGTAGTAAGATTTGCTCCATAAAGTCAGGATTTTTTAATAATCCCTAAAAAAAAGTGTATTAAAATTGCACTCTTTCAGAGGCACGATTGCATTATTAACTAAAATTGTTGGAACCACCTAAACCTTATAAATTTTGAGCTGCTGAATTCGATCTGTCGTCAGATTTGTTCTATCTGGTCAGGATTTTTTATAATCTCAAAAAATGCATTATAATTGCACTGCTTTAGAGGTACGGTTGCATTATTAACTAAAATTGTTGGAGATCGCCTAAACTTTATAAATATTGAGGTGCTGTAATCGATTCTGTCGTCAGATTTGCTCCATAAAATCAGGATTTTTTCATAATCTCAAAAAAATATATTAAAATTGCACTGTTTTAGAGGCACAATTGCATTATTAACTAAAATCGTTATGCGTTCTGAGCTGCTGAATTTAAATCTGTCGTCAGATTTGCTCCAATTGATCAAGATGTTTTCATAGTCTCAAAAAAAAAAACACATTAAAATTGCTATGTCTTAGTGGTACGATTGCATTATCTGTCGTCAGATTTGCTCCATTTGGTCAGGATTTTTTAATAATCCCTTAAAGAAGTGTATTAAAAGTGTACTATTTTAGAGGTAGGATTGCATTATTAACTAAAATCGTTGGAAACCACCTAAACCTTAAAAATTTTCTACTGAATTCGAATCTATAACCAGATTTGTTCTATCTGGTCAGGATCTTTTATAATATCAAAGAAATACATTATAATTGCACTGTTTTAGAGGTACGATTGCATTATTAACTAAAATTGTTGGAGACCACCTAAACCTTATAAAGTTTGAGCTGCTGTATCGAATCTGTCATCAGATTTGCTCCATTTGGTCAGGAGTTTTTAATAACCTCTAAAAAAAAAGGTACGAGGTAGAGGTACTATTGCACCTGTCTGTAATCGAATCTGTCGTCAGATGTTCTCCATAAGGTCAGGATTTTTTCATAATCTCAAAAAAATACATTAAATTTAGAGGTACGATTGCATTATTAACTAAAATCGTTGGCAACTACCTAAACCTTATAAATTTTGAGCTGCTGAACTCGAATCTGTTGTCAGATTTGCTCTATCTGGTCAGGATTTTTTATAATATGAAAAGAGTACATTATAATTGCACTGCTTTAGAGGTACGATTACATTATTAACTAAAATTGCTGGAGACCACCTAAACCATATAAAGTTTGAGCTGCTGTATTCGAATCTGTCGTCAGATTTTTTCCATTTAGTCAGGAATTTTTAATAATCTCTAAAAAAACATGTATTAAAATTGTACTGTCTTAGAGGTACGATTGCATTATTAACTAAAATCGTTGGAACTACCTAAACCTTATAAAATTTGAGCTGTTCTATTCGAATCTGTCCTCAGATTTGCTCCATAAGGTCAGGATTTTTTCATAATCTAAAAAAATATATTAAAATTGCACTGTTTTAGAGGTACGACTGCATTATTAACTAAAACCAAAACCTTATAGTTTAAGCTGCTGTATTTGAATCTGTAGTAAGATTTGCTCCATAAGGTCAGGATTTTTTAATAATCCCTAAAAAAAAGTGTATTAAAATTGCACTCTTTCAGAGGCACGATTGCATTATTAACTAAAATCGTTATAAATTCTGAGCTGCTGAATTCGAATCTGTCGTCAGATTTGTTCTATCTGGTCAGGATTTTTCATAATTTCAAAAAATACATTATAATTGCACTTCTTTAGAGGTACCATTGCATTATTAACTGAAATTGTTGGAGACCACCTAAACCTTATAAAGTTTGAGCTGCTGTATCGAATCTGTCGTCAGATTTGCTCCATTTGGTCAGGATTTTTTAGTAATCTCTAAAAAAAAGTGTATTAAAATTGGCACTGTCTTAGAGGTACGATTGCATTATTAACCTTATAAAGATCGGGCTGTTCTATTCCAATCTGTCTTCAGATTTGCTCCATACGGTCAGGATTTTTTCTTAATCTCAAAAGAATATATTAAAATTGCACTGTTTTAGAGGTACGATTGTATTATGAACTAAAATCGTTAGTAACTACTTAATTTTGAGCTGCTGAATTCGAATCGGTTGTCAAATTTGCCCTATAAGGTCGGGATTTTTTCATAATCTCAAAAGAATGTATGAAAATTGCACTGTTTTATAGGTATGATTGCATTTTTAACTAAAATCGTTGGAGGTCATCTAAACTTTATCAATTTTGAACTGTTGAATTCGAATCTGATGTCAGATTTGCTCCCATCAGTCCCATCAAATCAGGAACAACAGACGAAATTAAAAAATAAAATATAACAAATAGAGCAATTATCTATTGTCAAAAATTCACCCAAAAATTTACCAAATTTGGCGTCTTTTGAGGTGTAATTAACATTTGAATAAAAGTAGAGTAAAGCAGCTTATTTAATTAATTTATTAATAAGCTTATTTTGTGTAATTTTATGCGTTGATTCCAATGAAAATTTGGAAGAAAAGGTCGGAACTCGTGATAACCGTTTATTTGTTTATGTTTATAGCTATGCAAAAGATAATTTTTTTTTCCTGTTGTAACGTACTCTTTTGCCTTCTAAAGACCTACGCGACGACATTTCTGATTTATCTCTTCTCAGTATCCAACAATCGTCAATTGCCTTTTTGATCCTGCAACTTTTCAATAGTTTAATTAATTGTTTTCCGCTTTCGGATTAACGCGCCTCTGAAAAAATGCTAAACGAACTGTTATAAATAAATTTGTATTCTATCTTAAAAATAAAGCTAAGAAATGAAACCTGGTTTAGCAAGTTCATCCAATATTTCTCTCTTCTCAATATTTTATCGTAAGTACTTTCATCTCACCTCTCTTGATACGGTGATTACCTTATTTCTGTAAGGATAAAGGTAAATAGCTCCCGGACGAAGCATTTTCTGACCCATGTCCCTGCTAGAACTTTTATTATTCCATTCTATATAAAATCAGGCGTCAGAGATCAGAATACTGTGTTAAAGATCTAACTCCAAAATTAGTATAGTTTCGGCTATTTATCATACTTTATTATATATTTAAATTCATTATGCGCTTAAATTTTCTATAGAAACATTATACTAAAATATGATGGAATTCGTAACAGGTAATCGATAAAACTTTAACGTGTGATAATGAGAACTGACGTGAATGACTCATCAACAATGGTTAAGACTGATTAAGGAAACCATATACTGCGAATTCATATCGGTGCCGGGCCTTACTGGTTACTTAAATACATCCATAGACACAAAAGTGCTAACAGAAAGCTTATCTTGTAAATTATTAGGTATAAACTAGAATCATATTTTGACTTGGAAAAAATTGGCATTTCTCTTAATGAAGAAAACTAACTTTACATAATATACAAATAAAGGTATGATCTTCGGTTACTCCAGGAGTACAGCTTAGATACAAGTTTGTCCCCAATCGTTAATTGATTAAAAGAAAACGTTCGCTCGCGCAGTCTATTACTTACAAACAAATTAATTAAATTACGTTGGCCCCGCTTACATTATTAAGCAATATCTAGGAACGGTTCACTGCCACAGTATTGGTGCAACAGACCTTGCTTATTACAAATTGGATCAATATTCTCTTTATTATATACTCTCTGCAACGAGAGTATTAATTATCCTTCGACTACGCAAAGCATATTGGAGATTCTTGGCATATTAAATTATACTTTAATACCAGACATCAGACGCAAATGGTAGTAATTAATTAGCGTATGTTCTATTTTTAAAATAAATATAATTGATTAGAAAAGTGTCTAGTCTCTATATATGTCAAGATAATTATCGAGAAGGAAGTTGAAATACACCTAATTCAGACCTGTACAAACTTGTACTTTTACAGACTTATACTTTGCAAGTCCATTTTTTTACAGACCTGTAGTACACATTTGTACTTTCACAAACTCAATTATTTTTAGTCAGTACGTATACAGGCTTGTACTTCTACAGACTTGTACTTCTACAGACCTGTATTTTACATAGTTGTACTTTTAAAAACTGAAAAGTGTACAGCCTGTAATTTTGCTACTTTTGAATTTTTACAACATATACTTTTGCAGGCCCGTCCTTTTACAGGTCTGTTCATTTACAGACCTGTATTGTACTTCTACAGACCTGTATTTTACATAGTTGTACTTTTAAAAACTCAAAAGTGTACAGCCTGTAATTTTGCTACTTTTAAACTATTACAACATATACTTTTGCATATACTTGAACTTTACGAAATATATTTTGCAGACCCATACTTTTAAAGGTCTCTTCATTTACAGACCTGTACATCTTTGTACTTTGTCAGTACATATACAAACTTGTACTTTTACATACCTGTATTTACAAAAAAATATTTACAACCTGTACTTCTACAGACCCATACTTTTACAGACCTAAATTTTATTATATTTCTGCTTTTAAGAATTGTATTTTGACAAATTTTTGTTTTTAAAATCTTGAAAATTTATAACCTGTACTTTTACAGACTTTATGCTTTTAAAAACTTAAAATTGTACAGCCTGTATTTTTACAAACTAGAACTTTAGAACCCATATTTTTACAGGCCGCTTCATTTACAGACCTGTAATATTTGTACTTTCACAAACTCAGATAGTTTTAGTCAGTTCAGTACACATACAAACTTGTACTTTACAGACCTGTAAATACAAAAAATGTGCAACCTGTTGTACTTCTACAAATCCATACTTTTACATACCTCTATTATATTATATTTGTGCTTTTAAGAAAAGTGTACATACAGCCTGTACTTTTACAACCTTGAAATTTTATGCATATACTTTTGCAGACCCGGATTTTTACAGGCCTCTTAATTTACAGACCTGTACATATTTGTACTTTCACAAACCTAAATATTTTTAGTCAGTACGTTTACAAGCTTGTATTTATTTCTACAGACTTATGCTTTTACAGGCTTGTACTTTTATACCAGTGCTTTTACAGACCTACAATTTTACAGGTTTGTACTTTTATATACTTGAAATATTATTGTTCTATTTTAATGACCAGCAGGAATAAGTGCTTTGAAAAAATTAAGAGTTCATTATTAATGGTACCTTAAAAAATTGTGGCCACAGTGATTTTTATTCTTATCTTTTTACATTTCTATTTACGTATTAGCGAAGTACATAATGTGACCTTTATTAATTTCCTCCGTCATCTTTATGGCTAATGATGTTCAACTCCTTAACTTGGCTTGACCTAACACATGACAGAACACAATAAAAGTGAACAGTTGCCCACATAAATACGCAGAATAATAATTATTATAGATGTGATATCTACCAACCTATTACCATAAAACCACATTAAGTTTCCTGATTTCTTTCATATAATTTGTGGTTCACGGAATACCCAAAGTATTTATCAACTACATAAACTCAAACTGAACTATTTTCCAGTTCCAAAACAAACGCCCCCTTCCTTGCCATTAAATAGTTAGTTCGGAGGCACGCATCTAAGTACGCTAATACCAGTAGGGATCTCCATTTTCTGTCGCATATTCCTTTCATGTTGAAATACTAGAGTCTCCATAAAATGAATGAAACGCCGTATTTTCCTTTGAATACTTTATGTAAGAATTTTCTCATTAAAACGGGATTACTATTAAAGTGTAAAGCAATTGCATTATTACCTAAACTTTTATTATGCTAATCAGAATGAGTTGGCGTTTTTAGTCAATCCATCATGAAAATTACAAATCAAAAATAAACTTTTCATTGCGCCCAGTCTGTTAATATGAATTTACTATGAAAACAAAAGAAAACTATGAAACCTGACCGATACATGTGAAAATTAGTAAAATATTTTATTTATTGTCCGTCCCCGAATAAAATTTTATAGACCATAGAAGAGACAGTAAAATTGTGTCTGTAAAATAAAATCTTTTAATTTACTGATTTTTTACCTACACGTTTATTTTCTTCACGGACATGCCACATATATTTTTATAAAATAATCGATAGGCAATTTTCCTTCTCTGAATACAAAAAATTGAGTTTCATTTATTGAAATAGCAACAAAGACTACTTTAATGAAAAATGTTCCATTTGTGATTCGACGGCATAATAAGTATATTTATATATCTGTCCAATAGAAATGCTGCTCATTTTTTTCTTTAGTTTCTGACTTCGAAATCTGATCCTTTAGTCACGTATATGTGACAAATTTGTGGTCACGAACAATAGTACACAGAGGAGCTGCAACATGTTTCTACCCATTTTTGTTTCTGGTAATAATTAGATCTTGCTAACTCCTTAATTATTTTGTTTACATTTGCCAAGTGGGAATAGAACTGTAAGTACACATGGACTATGTGCTGAACGCTGAAATTTACCACATAAAATAATGACTTTTATATAGACATTCATTTATAATATTCAGGTTGTCTAGTCTATATTGATTTTATACTGTACAGAGAAATGCTTTAAGAGTGCACTAGCCGTTTTCCACACTTTGCAATCACATTTGTATTGATTAGTTGACAAACAGTACTCTGGAAGTGTTTTAATAAAAAAACTCTTGAAACTCCCTTGTTGAGAAGATCGTAAATCAGGGCGAATATGGGAAAGCCCCTTTTGACCTAGAGCCTTGCCTTGTGTCGGTTTTCGTGAACGTACTCGCAGATAGGGAATTTTCTGGATAATCAATGTTTCGGGAGGCCGGCCGTCATGTTTTGCTCACTTTTTTAGGTCAAACGGTTTTTATCTCTCTGACCGTGACATAATTCGGTATACGGAACAACACTATAGATAATATATTTATTTGTAATCAAGAGAGTGAGTTATTTCCCTCATTTTCTTGTTCTTATTCTTATGTGGGAACAGAAAATCAATTGGAATATTTAGCAATAAATACTACTCTGTAAATAAATCTAAAAGTTTTCGTTATCCCCATGGAGGTTATATCGTTCTGGCCTTTAAAAACATTCACGTGCATGTTATGCTATTTTATACAGGGTGATTTACGAGGAAAGGGACAAAATGTTATGGTAGATAGAGTTCACTTATGTGAATTAGAAATGACATGTTTTCGATCATTTTTGTATGTAGTTTCATAATTCAGCATTAGAATTTAAAAATTACGTACACAGGGTGAATTTTTTCATAGGAGCCCTAAAAATAAAAATTAGTTGAGCCGGCCCTGGAATTTTGTCATTGATTATGCGTGTAAATTGACAATTAATAGTATACTATATACCCACAATACGAGCTGATTCTAGTGATTAGTTTAAAAGATATTACCTTAAGAAATATTGGGCAAAACTCTTAAATCACCCTGTAGTTCAATAAAAAAAAGGCTCGAGCTTTTTTTAATAGTCATTTTTAATTCACCTAAGTGAACTCTATCTACCATAACATTTTGTCCCTTTCCTCGTGAATCACCCTGTATACGGCTATTGGGATTTTTTAAGTGAATCTCAAACTAATTTTCCAAGCATAATATGTCGATGGTTTTTAGCAATCAAAAACTGTGCATCATCCATGAACAGTTCACAAGAGAGGCTCTTGGTACAAAAACTATTATAGAATCTTTAAATGATAATACTTAATCAAAATCAGCAGCTAGATCCAGTGGCGTAGAAGTTCTGGTAGGAAAAAGGGTCCCTACCCCCCACTTTGACGCCACTGGTGTTGTTTGGAAACTAAATATTGTCGTTCGTTTGAGAGATATTTAAAATAATCATTTAAAAAATAAAACCTTCAAAAACGGTACGTTTTAGAGGTAATGTTTATAAAGCCATGGAAACCGGAAACTTAAGCAAATATTTACTGAACATCCTGAGAATTATTTTATTGCAGGTTCTGTTTCCGCTATAAAACAACAGAATATTATATATCGTGTAAAGGAGAGCAATAAATTATACGGGGATCTTCTCCTTGATGATGAAAAGCGGATGGCAATAAAACACCTCCATTTATCTGAATCCCTAATAATAATATTTTAATGTGCAATAATATAACTTTTTATTATCTTGCTCGACAATTGTTATTTTATGAGACATAAGGCTTTTTTAAATGTTAGTTACAATCGTATCATTTTTTTTACGCATAATAATTAGCACATGTAGATACCTCTATCAATAACAAATAACAAAATTTAAATTGTCAAATGAATCAATTTAAGATTGTATTAAATTTCTAAAAACGTATATTTTATATGTAGATAGATTAAAAAACTCTCATTATAAAGATAGAATTGGATACATTTTTAATAATGGATTTTAATTTAGTTCAAGTATATAATTTTTTTTACCTTGAACAACGATTAACCAAATTTAAAGGTAATAAAACAAGTGAACAGACAATTATAAACAAGGTAATAACTCAACCCCTTGTATAATTTAAAAATTTCGGAGGAACGGAGATTATTTAATAAGGGAGTACGAAATTTTTAGGCAAAAGAAATTTGTTTTAAAAGATCAATTAATCCCTTTGGGTATTTTTTTTTAATCCGATCATAAAATTACAGAATTTATTCCATCAAAACTTCTACACTGTATAAGTAAGCAAACATTAAAATAAAAGACTAGCGCAAAAGAACATAGTTAATTATTTTTATCAAGTATCAGCAGATACTCAGGATTAACATTATACATCTCTATAAAAAAAACTCAGTTACCTTTTACTTTATGTAAAGTTCAAATTTGTCTTGCCCTACATACACCGTTAGTTTATAATAAAATACTCTTATTCTTCATTAAACGTCTAGAACGAAAACTACATATTAACTTACAACATAGAAGTTATCATGTAGCGATTTTATGATCCATCTGCAATGACTATTTTTATTGCGTCATAAAACTTATACTTTTCTATTAATGTTAACTATAAAGACTTTATTAACAACAGTTAAAATAATATGACTGGCGCATTCGCCAGTTTTACGGACCGCTTTTAGCGATATTTTGACTGGCGCATTCGCCATTTCTTAGATCAATTTTGTTTATGCGTAATTTATGGTAAAATTACGATGTTTAAAATACGATGGCATCCAGTTTGTAAATGAAACAATAAATCTTCATAAATGCAAAATAAAATTGCCGAATGCAATAAGCGGAGTGGATTTATTGAAAAGTATTTAAAAACTAAAATTTTCTGCAATCAAAATATTTAATAAGTAGTAATCCAAAAGTTCACAACGCGTAATGTAGATGAATAAGGGAGTCCATTCGAAGTCCAAACGTTTAATAAGGAATGGTATCTGGTGCTAAATGGGGTGAATAAGTAATAAGAAATTAATAAGCCTCGTCATTATTCTGTTACTGTATAAACAAACAATGTTTTGTTACATTTCAAAGACAATATGTAACAGTGCCAAATTAATTAGTTCTTGCGTTTTTCTCATTAAAGTGTTGTTTCCATAAGATATTCTTTTAGTAAAAATCGAATCAAGTGAACATTCTCCATAGGATTCCGACGTAAGCTTACTTAAAGAGTACTTACTGTTTGCTGCCCCAAAACAACAACTTCAACAGGTTCAATCATATCGGTCTTTCTGGCTGGCTTTTGTCACTGAGCCAGTTTTCCTGAATTTTCACATTAGGTCTATACCATATTGATAGCCGAACAACTTATCGGAATAGAGTTCATAAAAGCACTCCGCTGTAGCCAGCAAACAGACGTAATTTTTTAAATAAGGATGCACAATCTCGATTCATTATCAGTAAGAAGTGATACTAATCAATAAAGCTTCTATCTAAACTAACATACCTAATAAATGTTTCCAACGATGTACCACGGGGCTCGATATTGGTACTATTTATATTTATTATACACATTCATTTGTAATCTTTCCATGGGGTGCAAAAACCGAATTATCGAATTATTAGAAAAAAAAATATTACAAATAGAACAAAATTTAAATGATAATGATAAAACAACGCAGCAGGGAAATACACAAAAAATGCGTGAAGACATAAATCAAATAAAATATAAGACGAGAAACATAAAGAAGTGTACAGGGTAATCATTTTAAGTGCCTCACTCGATTTTCCTGCTTTATTCTTCAATGTCAAAGAAAAAAGTTATGGCCGAAAAACTGAAAAAGAAAAAAATATACACCCTGTATATTAATGCGGAAATGGATGTGACATTTCACTGATTGTAAATGCGTATCAGATACATATTTTTCACTTCCGGTTTGACCTGAAATTGCTTTAATTTTTTTATTTTAGGTGATACACCCTGTATATTGAGCTCAGTTTAAAGAACTTTTCTTTCTGAATTCAGCAATATATAACATATCATCATTGTCTTTCATATTTAATAGGATATTGGGGTTTTAATTTAAAATAACACAAATATATGTTATGAAATAAAGTCATTCATGAAAACAAACAAAAGCATTTAAATTATTTATTTATTTTAAAAACAAAAGAAGATATAGCATAATAACTTGTATTCTTTAGTTTTTGAAATAAATAAAAAATAATTTAAATGCTTTTGTTTGTTTTCATAGATGATTTTATTTCATAACATATATTTGTGTTATTTTAAATTTAAACCTCAATATCTTATTAAATATGAAAGATAATGATAATATGTTATATATTGCTGAATTCAGAAAGAAACGTTCTTTAAACTGAGCTCAATATACAGGGTATATCACCTAAAATAAAAAAATTAAAGCAATTTCCGGTCAAACCGGAAGTGAAAAATAAGTATATGATACGCATTTACAATCAGTGAAATGTCACATATCTATTTCCGCATTAATATACAGGGTGTATATTTTTTCTTTTTCAGTCTTTCGGCCATAACTTTTTCTTTGACATTCAATTGTTTTTATCTTTTCGGAATCGGATTCCTCGGAAAAAAGTACACAAGTATGGTTTTTGAATATGTTTCCTAGGTGAAGAATAAAGCAGGAAAATCGAGTGAGGCACTTAAAATGATCACCCTGTACATGGAAGAAAAATTTGAAAATAAAAAATCGTACAGTGAAGTACTTGTACCCAAAGATGTTGTACTAATTAAACCTAAAAATGATCAAAACAATGAGCAAACAAAAAATATCGTTAGGAAGGAAATTAGGCTAGGATAAAGAATATAAAATATGGGGGAATAGCAGTAGCTTGTAACAGCAAAGAAGTGAATAAATTAAGGGATGACGCACAAAAAAAATTAGGGGACAATTTATATAATATGTATACCTGAACTAAAGAATCTTAAAATAAAGATCACAGGTTTAAGAGAGGAATACACTGTTGAAGAACTCAAAGACTGTATTATAAAACAAAACGAAAATATTGAAGATAAAATGAATCACAACAATAATGCCATCAAAACAATTCAAATACAACA
The DNA here is from genome assembly GCA_963680705.1 of Rhagium mordax. Taxonomy (NCBI): domain Eukaryota; kingdom Metazoa; phylum Arthropoda; class Insecta; order Coleoptera; family Cerambycidae; genus Rhagium; species Rhagium mordax. The sequence continues at coordinate 10,483,353 of OY796658.1, read as the reverse complement.
AAGCTAACTTTTAATAAATCCCACAAAAAAAGGGGATATGCAAATACACCAATATTAATTAAAAAGTCACCATCAAACACTGTCTCGTTAGAACTCAAGGGGCCATTTTTATTTGGCTTCTTCCACGAGGCCACCTCGTCAACGAATCAAATCAAAGCTGCCGGAACCTTCCCAATTTTACCCAACCTAAAAGTAGGCAACCAAATACACAACCTGCGTCCACATGAGCTGCCTAATTTGCCGGGAGAAGAAAAGTTAATAATTAATTTTGTCCTCGATTTTGTCTTAGGAAGGCAACCCATTTAACATATAAAAGAGCGAGTGGACGTATAACATGAATTTATACTGTTACATATTGCAACACTGTTCAGGAGTATTTTTTAAAACATGAGTTCTCTTTAGAAAATAAAAATATTGCAAAATAAAAATGTTTGTTTTAGAAGACAAGACAATAATTATTCATGATTTTTATTACCTATTACTGCACATTTGAATTTTACTGATTTTCTTACAATTTTCCCATTATTAGAAGGACTGTATTAAAATGCTACTTTTGCTGCCCAGTACAATTTAAATGAATCTAATTATGTCTTCGGCAAATTGAAAACGCCTAAACCGATACTCTACTAATTATCAACTTCCTTCTAGGATGTTATCACTTCCGAATAATGGAATAAAAATGCTAAATAGGGTAAGTTCAGCCGGAAACTGCAAAATAGCCCTTGTTATGACCAGCATGGAAAAATTTCCATAAAATATAATGCACGTCTAGCTTTACAACTTAGGTACATGCGAGTTAGTACCCCCATGCACCTCTAGTTTCGCGAATTATTTTATGTAAATAATTTATGGCAGTGCTAAAAATCCGCAATGCACAATTACATTAACGCAGCGAAATTCCGTTTTCGTTCAAAGTATAAATAACCAGATGCAGAGTAGGAATTATACGAAACTGGTAGTTTGGAAGGAAAATAGACAAAATTATTCTGCATGTTAATTCCTTCGTTCCTCGAAGTGGGCAGTACATACATTTGAACGTTCTCATAAATACACATTTTTTTATTCTTTTTAATGCCTGGTGGTGACGAATCAAAGTGTTCATTTAAGAAGAAGGATCTAGAATACCGAAAGAATTTTATTCTTCTATTCTTCCTAATAAATATTTTCCTCAAAGCAAAGGATATAATCCGAAATTCCACAATCTTCACAATCTACTACTTCGCTTTCATATTTTTGGGGACAAAAAAATTAGTGCAAATATTTATAATAATTATTTTACAATTTAGTCTATTCATAACGTTTAATTTCACAATAATTTCTAATTAAGAAAGAATATCTGCCAGGATGTTAGTTCAGATTTTTCCTAAATTGTACTGAAAAATTATAGGTCAATTAGGCTATCTTCTTGCAAGTCACAAACATTAACTCTGCGGACTAACCTCGAATTAAGGAAAGGTGCCCAGGGAGGATTCACGCAGATTAACAAGTTTCCCTAGATTTGCATCTACAGTACGTACATTTGAATTTTTATTTAGGCACAGGCTGCAATATAATTTATTTGAAATGTTATTTGGTCTATTTGTTAACACAAAACTATGGTGTAGCCAAACATTAACTTCAACTGTATTAAAATCTTACATAAAAGAAAAATTAGTGGTTAGCTTTGTAAAATTCTAGATAATATATTTTCGAAATAGAAGAAGAAAAACTTGATTATATCTACTTAGACCGTACATTTCGTGAGATAACTCAGAAATGACTGCTATAATGTTTAGAGTACACAAAAGAATCCTGCAAGATAATAGTCGCGTGCTTTTAAAGAAAGCACACATCACGCAGCCCCCTATCGTGCCACCCTATCTCATATTTACTGTATAATCAAATACACTAAAGATGGTAATCGTCACTCCTTACACGGGAATATATTAATTAAGTTTCCTTGATTTATTTAGTTCAATCACATTGTGTGAATGCGGTTCTACTTTCATACCCGTCTCACTCACGAACACAAAGGGTTTCGTTAAATTATTTGGGAATATACCGGAAAAGAGATTATTTTTGTATGTGGCTTTTCCTTCTTGTATAATAAAAACATCGGAAATGTAAAGGAGCTAACTTTGATATTTTAACGGAAATTTTCATTTCGTATTTTGAAATCAAAAGACGAAGAATTTTTTGATATTAGTTTGCTGAAGCTCTTAACAATATTGTTCTTAGAAATACAACGATTCTTTCAACTTTATCAAAGCTATCTCAAAAGCCACCAAAATAAACCGTTCAATTTATTCCTAAATATACATATAGAGTTCAGTAAGTTTTTTAACTGGTGAGATTTATATGCCATTAGCCTTAAAGAGATCTGTATTTTTTGGGGAATAGTGGATTACAAACTATTTTCGAATATGGAAATAATCCAAAGAGTCAAATATTGTCAGCATCAAATAAATAAATTGCAAATCAACTAATAGTAGGCACTTGATGATATCTAGCCCTGAAAAAATCACGCGCTTCAAACAGTCATAAATCTGGTTCAAAAGAACCTTTTGACATGTATCAAATTGAAACTTATTACAGTAGCTTAAAATTGTCTTTTGACAATTTTAAGCTACTGCTAAATCAAAAATGATGAAGGAAAATAAAGGCTTTATTATTTCTTACAAAAAATTTCCCTCTTTTTTTGTTGCATTAAATTCGAAATTGGAAAAAATAAATCCAAATTGTGTTTTTTGTTAGTCATTAATATTATGTATAATGTCAAATTTTTTTGACCGTGGTGGATGCATTATCTAAAAGATTTTACACTTAATGTATGTATTTTGAAAATTTTTTTGGCTTTGCGATTAAATAACTTAGCAGGGAAGAATCGCAGCTGAATGTTACCAGATAAAAATTGCTGGCAATAAACTAAGGAAAATGCTACTATTTTTTATTTTTTTGATAATAATAATTTAGGGGATAGGAGTGTTTGAAGTTAACTCTTAATGTTTTTTTTTAATTAACGCATTTAAGATGAATATACATAGAAAAACTGACAACCTTTGTACTGTTTTGACCTACCTGACCTTAAAGAGGATTAAAATACCTTCAAAATGCTTTTTTTGGTTGATGATTTTTATCGTTAATTGCAAAGGAGATATGACCGAAATAAGAAGATCGTCTCGTTTTAACAAATTACGATATTGCTCGTTTGGCGGTAATTTAGTCTCAGAGCTTCGTTAATTATTGATTTTTTAACTTTAAGACAAAGAGTTTTATGTCTCAAAATGTAACAATCTGCTAAGAAAGTCCTATTTTCTCAAAATAAAAAAAAATGATTAATTTATCCATTTTACCTCTTTTATTACTGCCATATTGGGGGTGCAACAAAACATTTTTAATTTCTGACTTCACACTCGTGATCAGCGACTCCAAAAACATAAATAACAGTAGTTTCAATAATTTATTCTCAGTACTTCGTTAATTATTGATTCTTTTATTTTAGGAGAGGTTTTTACTCTCTTAAGGGTAAGGGCAATAATTTTTCTTATTAAGATATAACTTTTATGTCCTAAAATATAAAAATTTTTAAAGAAAAAGTTCTACTAACTCAAAACAGACAAAATTATATTTCTTTATTGTACCCCTATTATATCGGCCATATTAGTGGTGCAATCGCGAATTCTAAAATTCTGACTTGAGATTCGTAATCAGCGACCTCAAAAGACATATATATGAATTTTTTTAATAACTATAACTCTTAATATTTAAGTCAGTTTTAAATTTTGAACTTCGGGGGTGGTTTTCACACTCTTAAGGGTAAAAGCACATCTATTCCTTTTTAATATTTGAAGTTGAGACCCTAAAGTTTAAAAATTCGCAAAAAATAATTACAAACAGCTATAGAATTAGTTCGAAGTTTGGGTTCTTTTTGTCCATTAAATTTTAAAATTCTTGAATTACTTGAGCCAGCCACCAGCCCTTGAAAATATCTATGGATATCTCTGTAAATGTATACCCAAATTCATGCCCAAAATTTGACTCTATAATACTTAATACTTTGTCTGTAACAAACTATAATGATTTTCAGTAATCGTTGATAGAAAAAATAATGTTAAAATTACCTATAGGGAAGATTTGAGTTTTGTAAATCTCTACCAACACTTGTCACATTGTGCGGTTGTTTTGATGGCAATTTCATAGACCTGACAGCACATATAGTCCAGTCAACGAATGTCCCAAAAGGGGGTGTAGAGTGCGTGAGCAGGGACCTAAACGGTTTCTTCAGAAACTTGTTCAGGGTGCTTAGGGAGTTAACATACTAAAAGTCCTGACGTCTAGGAGGTGAGCCGGAGGAGGGGGGGCACAAAGAAGGTCCCACTTTTGGGTCTTTTGCTTATATCTCGAAAATGATGCGTCGTATGAAAAATTTTCTTCTTCTTATACCAAATGAAAGCTCATGAAATTCTCTACAACTTTCATTCTATATACTTTTTTCGAATTCGCAACCGTTTTCGAACTACATGCTCCGGAAAAGTGAAAATTTTCGAAAAACAGCTTTTTCCGTCATATTTTTCATCAAACATTCCTTCATTCCTTCATATCGTCTAAACTATTCATCTGAGAAAGAAATTCCCTTTGAAGAAGAATTTAATTCCCTTTAAATATATATATATACCTACCCAATCTCCCACCCGTCAACAGTTGCACCAATTTTAAGATATTTCGTAAAATTTCGTCTTTTCCAGAAATAGTATATTGTTTTGTTAGGAGTAAAAGTATTACTTTTTGTAGATTTGTCACAAGAACAGAGGCGACAATACATAGACTAAGGAGGATTGGCTGACATCAAATTGACATGGAACACATCGATACCTGTGAAACAAGAAGATTTTTTCTCCAATCCTACCAACAAAAGTCAGTTCATCTCCTTACAACAGATAACGCTTCAGGAGAATGGGATACAGACTCCCCAGGCCACCAATAATGCTGAGGTCCCTATGTTTACTAAAAGTCCTGACGCCTAGGATGTGAGTCGGAGGAGGGGGGGCACAAAGAAGGTCTCACTTTTGGATTTTCCGCCTATATCTCGAAAACGGTGCATCGTAGGGAAAATTCTCGTATACCAAATGAAATCGAATACGCAACCATTTTCGAGCTGCACGCTCCGGAAAAGTGAAAATGTTCGATAAATAAATTTTTAGCTGAATAATGGAAAATTGTATTTTAAAAGTGATTAAAAAAGTCACATATTGTGAGTAATTTTATTCGATTTCAATAATTCTATTGTTCTCACTGTCAATAATTTCTCAATGTTAAACTCTCAACTTTCCCTGGATTCATGTTTTCATACTCTTTGGACGTGAGAGGCATCTTCATCCTCAGTGGTTCTTGCTGAACGGCTCTACGTCGTCCTCGTCGTAAACAGGCCGTTGAGGCACTTCCCTTGGCAGGTTAGCCACGTCGCAGAACAGTTCAGCATTGCTTTCCGGCATCCACATTTGCCACTACCAAAATTCTTTGTGCACCGGCAAAATATCGTTTTCACTAGGATCTTCGGTTCTGGTGGATCTTCTGTTGTAACTGGCACCAGGGTGTCTCCTACATGTTTCCACCTCCACTCTTGAGAGGGCAGCTCATTCCCGAGCCACTACTGCACTTGGTAGTGGGTGCGCCGGGAATTCTGTTTAACTGCGCTCTCAGCTGGTGGAAGGGAGCTGATGTCAGGCTTAATATTTGTCAGTGACCTCATGAACGACTGGAAGGGGACCTACTGGTTGAGGGAGGTCTGTCTTACTGGTGCCCCATACCATTTGAGGAAGAAAATCTTCCCAGTCTCTTCAACCTCGCCGAATGGAGGAGGGGTTATCAAAAAACACTGTCACTTCCTTGATTATTTCTGACTTCAAGTACAATTTTGAGAAACCCACTTTGCTTCTCCTTAAAGTTTCAGATGTTGTGTCACAGCCGGTAAATGAATATCAGAACAGGATGTGTTCAAATCCATGCTGCTGCATCTCTTGGGTGGACAGTGCCACTGTTTTGGTTTTCCCTCGGCCGGGTTTCAGCAGCAAGATGTCGTGGGTGGGAGGAGTGGAAGCTATCAAAAGGATAGCGGGGCCCACATCCTCACCAACGACAGCCACAGAACTGCGAGTGAATTGTTCCACAGAAGTAATCACGATTATTGGTGGTGGGAGTCTATATATTCTCCTGAAGCGTTATCTGTTGTAAGGAGATGAACTGACTTTGTTGGTAGGATTGGGCGAAAAATCTTCTTGTGACAAACCTACTAAATTGTCACAAAAGTATCACTTTTACTCCTAATAAAACAATATACTATTTCTGAAAATTACGAAATTTTACGAAAAATCTTAAAATTGGTATAACTGTTGACCGGTTGGAGATTGGGTATGTATATATATTCTTAAAGGGAATTCTCTACAACTTCCTCAAATGGAATTTCTTTCTCAGATGAACAGTTTAGAGACGATATGAAGGAATGAAAGAAGGTTTGATGAAAAATGTAACGTAAAAAAATGTTTTTCGAAAATTTTCACTTTTTCGGAGCGTGTAGCTCGAAAACGGTTGCGAATTCGAAAAAAGGGTATAGAATGAAAGTTGTAGAGAATTTCATGAGCTTTCATGGTACCAGTACCAGTAAAATTTTTCCCTACGACGCATCATTTTCGAGATATAAGCGAAAGATCCAAAAGTGGGACCTTCTTTGTGCCCCCCCTCCTCCGGCTCACCTCCTATACGTCAGGACTTTTAGTATGTTAACTCCCTAAGCACCCGAAACATGTTTCTGAAGGAACCGCTTAGGTCCCTGCTCACGCACTCTACACCTCTTTTATTGACTGAACTAATATAATGATTTTAATTAAAAATTATATTTGTTAGAAAATATAGTTCATAATCTAACCAGACATTAGCTGGGCACACACACAGAAGTATATCTGCGGATTTTACCCGGCACAGTTAAGGTCTGTTGACAAATCTGTACGTTAGTGTGTGAGTACGCGCCAGTCTTAATTCATGTACAGACTTATCTGAAGACATAAATCACATGTTAAGCATGTTGATGCCATATTTGCACAGTCTTCTCCCACAGGTTAAATCCGCATGTTTAATATTTTTATTCAAAAAGATTAGCTGAAAGATACTCGTTTTATGGGGATTTTAGCAGAGTTTATAGGCATTTATAAAAGTTATTCAACTTTATGGAAAATCAAATACACACATTACCAGTATTGTAAAAAAGTGTATCCTGATGCGGACCAAGATTTTGTTTAAAAAAAAATACTAAGTATAATCAATAATCTTAAAAGTTGTACTATCCATTTTTAAATAGTTTCTAAAATCGTCGACCTAGTTTTCTCTAAATTGCTTCAATAACGGCAAATAACTTCAAGTTTCCTTTTCTAATAACAATTTTTTTAATCGATTTGCCGTTTTGTAGTTATAGAGTAAAATTGATTTGTCATAAGATGTATGTTAATTATAGCCAAACACAATGCAACTTATTGTTTATATTTTTTCTGATCATTTTCTCACTAACACAACAAAAGAGTACAAAATATCACCAGAAACGTTAAAGACTTCCACTAAAAACTTTTGTCAAGAGCGAATTCCACAGTTTTGGTAAAGTCTGCAGATAAGTCTAAAGACTTCACCCATTAACAGACAGTTTTGTCTGCGCGCGATTAAGTACGCTGGAATTGTCTACAGACATGTCTTTTAAGTTAGTGGAGTGGCAATATTTAAGTCTGTCACATACCAAGTCCGCGAAAAAGCGCAGACTTAAACTGCCGTGGATAAAGTCCGCAGATATACCTCTGTGTGTGTGCCCAGCTATTTATTATGACATATCGTTGCAAATGTAATTATTGTATAGCAGTTTTAATATTTATATTTGAATTTGTAATTGTTTTAAGGTATAACCATAGCCCTCAAAGTGCAAACTGCAAATAACTGAATGTTTACTAATGCAGTAGTCTTCCGTGTGTATAGCTCTAAGCCACTTTTTTGCAGCACTGGATCCTTTGGGAAAAGAAAAAGTACTATTTGAGGATTCTTTTAAAGTACTTGCATAGTACACAGCAATGTCGAGGCATCTACAATATAAAAAATAAATAAATAAACGCACATTTAGTGCGCGTCATCAGTCATGTAATTAATGTCAAAGAATTGGATGCAAACAATTTATGAATTTATAACATCCACTGATTATATTATGTTATATTATAACAGTTTATAAAATACTGGTTAGTCAATCATATACATACCTTTTTAGTACTTAAATATTTTTATTTAATTAAATTATTATCACTTTTCCTAACTTCAAACATTGTTTGCATCCATTATCTGTCAGATGACGTTTTCACTAAATGAATATAATAATACTTCTTACCGTTGCCCAGTTTAAAAACTTGAAATAAACGAAGTTAATGAATTATTAATAATAATTTTTATTAACACAGTAGAAAAGTACAAACAGTACAAAGTCTAAAATGTAATTACTAAACAAACACCAGGGCTGGTAAACAACACGACCAGCACTACCTGCTGTATTGCCAGATTTCATACTTCATGGCTTGTAACTGTAGGGGGCTATGGTATAACGTATAACCTTGTATTTCATGTTAAAAAATACACATTTTAAATATTGTTGTGGCTGTGTGGTTAATGACCTAATGCCAAAAAAATATATATATATTGTTTTATTTATGTATCGTTAAAAATTTACCATGTAAAAATGAGTGAATCTCTGTCACCACTATTTAACGAAATTTGCAAATGAGGACTCTGTGATGGGTTGAAGTAACAGGGAATTATAACAGTCATTAATTTCGTTCTATATTTAGTTATCACGCAATGAGATCTATATAGAAGCTCCGCACTATCTGCAAAATGAACGTATAAAAATGATATATTTCTGCAAATCCACACCGCAGACGTTTAATAACTTAGTTGAGTCAACCCCCCAAAGAGAAGGCTATATTTTACTTAAAATAATAAAGTCAATGTTCAACGCAATTTAAGTTGAATTAATGTGATACGAAAAAATAAAAAATACCTCAGTTATTTTGTATACAGGGTGATCTACCACGAGTGTGTCAAACTTCAGTGGTCGCTTATTTATAAAAAAATAAATGGACTTTCATTAACAAACATATAATATATTATATTATTAGATATTATTTAAAACTTTTGCTTCGAAAGTGACGTCAAAAAAAATTTGTGGTAAAAAAACTACCCCTCACCCCTCAAAACTACCCCAATAAAGTAAGCTGTTAAATATGAAATTTGTAATTTTATCCGCCTACATCGAGGTCGAAATGTATGAAAATTTAATTTTTTAGTCATACCCATATTGGACTTATAATCGAAAACTTGATATTCATCATCCCCCTTCAAGGGGTTGTAGCTCTCTTACTATGCGTTTTAGGACATAATATGTTTAATAACGAAAGTCCATTTATTTTTTGATAAATTGGCGGCCTCTGTATAGCAATAATTTTAAGATATGTCTATATGTCGATAATTCAGTTTTCTCCATTATCCATCCATCCATTATCAAAGACATTGATAGCATATTCATCACAATTTCCTTTTTGGGAAAAAACGTTTTGCATCGCTATAAAAAATACTATATTTATTTCACCACTGCTACAAAAAATTTTCATGTGGAATTTAAGACAGATTTGCACCTTAAGAAAAATAAAATCCATACAACACTTTCATTTGCATTTGTCAGCGGATTTTTTAAATCGTAAATATTAGCGAAGAACAAAACTTTTTATAGATACTATTATGTTAATTATCGGAAAGCCTGTTCATATTAAATTTAGGTTTTAGGTAAACGTTAGCTGGAGGAAGAACCCTATTGTTTTTGAAAAAATTAAAAACTAGAAAAAGTTAACTAGAAAATCAATCCTGAGAAGAAAAGAAAAAAGTATCTCAGAAGTGAAACCCATTAGGGACAAACTCTGTCAGTTTCTACGTACAGAAAAATAGTTTACCTTATTCGTATTCTCACTACCAAGTTGGTATTATCAGGAGTTGGTATAGTCCTGTTTCCCTTGGAAAATTTTACGGATCAAAATTATTTAAAAACTTAAATTTATTTGCAAAAATTTTAGGGCATTTTTTAAACTATTTGTTACCTATATAAAAAAATGTAAAAAATTGTCTGCCTGCGAAAATTATAACACCCTATTTCATTTTTGAAATAATTATATCAACAACGTTATTTAATTTGCTTGTTAAATATCTAAAATTTGAGTTAAGCAAAACGTTAGTTTTATCCCATTGTAAATTACGTTTTATGGGGTCCATCCTAAGCACAAAAATCATATGTCAAGGTCCATCATCCAAGAATCGCCCAACAGTGTCTGTTAAAACACAATTCAATTCGTTGACACTTTCATAATAAATTGTTAATAAAACTCCCCCACATCTCTCTGACAAAACACGATACCGTTGTCACACTTTAAATTTAAGATGTCAAGCATCCCTCTCGCCATCTCCTCACAAAACTGCAACTCATCGTGGACCATTCCATCTAATATTTATCACTTATATACAGTGAATCCATCAGTCACCCTCCTAGTATCGCTGGAACCAAGTCAGATATTCGCGTGCGATAAAAACAGAAAATAATTGCATAAAAAATTGATAATAATAAGCTCTATGAGCACAGAAATGCATTGGATGTTCAATTTATTACGTCAACATAAAAATTTTAACATTCAGAACGTTCAGATTCCAAAACAATTTTTTTTTTTAAATTTTATAATTTCCGTTTTAATTATTTTCCTGAAAATTCTAGGATTTTGGGTTAGATAAAGAGAATGACGAGGCTTTACAGTTTATTGTACTTTCAGGCCATTTCCCATTCCGACGCAAATCACAAATAAATTTTTAATTTGCTTCAAGATGAAATCGAACCATCGATCTTCTCCACCAAGTAAGCATCAACGCATTTACTCACTCAGTTAAATCTGTTGAATATGTTGTTGGCTATTCAATCTGTCATCAGGATTTGGTACATATATTGCTGGTTCATATCTCCAACTAAGCGTTTCTAGAAGATAAGGAATTTGTGTCAGTCAGTGTCAGATGCATTTGTGGTTTCTTTTTTCAAATGTGAGTAATCTTACCCTCTCAACTTTATCATCCAAACTTTAAAATCTTCAGTCAATATCAAGGTAGACCTCAAATATATCTTGAAAATTTAGATATGACAGGCGTCGCAACAGAGCTGCTGAGGTGATGACGATGTACATTTGACTTTTGACACAAGAGAAAATTAGAAATTTTAGTAAACCTCCAATGCCACACATAGTCCCCTCGAGGGATAGACTGATGCATAACTCACTCTCTCAACAATATGTTTTATCTTTAATAAAGCTCCATCAAAATTCGACACTTTTTGAGTCAGGCTTAAAACAGCAGTTTATTCCGAAGATATTAGGGACTCGGGTGACTTTATGGGTACAATATTTACACATATTTATCAACTGCATATTAGTTATAATCAATGTTTGTCTTCCATATGCAAACCCATATTCCATTTCAGTCTAATTTGTCGCAGACAAGAATAATATCCATATTTTGATTTTGCTTTGTTTCAAGATTAAGATCTAGAAGATCAGCCATTCCATCAGTTTCTTTGAGGAAATCTTCTTCGTATTGTTTTAGTAAGATAACATTAAAAAGCCTGCAAGTAAACGTTATCATTAATGCTTAGTCATGTTTTTTTTTTCTTGACCGTTGATATCAATTGATTTGATGTGCGGATTCCTAGGATTCTTGGTCATATAATTAATAAGTTACCATTAATATAAACTGTTTTTTCACAAACACTTAAAAATATCTTAGACAAGAAAATTATTTACATATTTTTTTAAGCTATTGAAGAATATTTACTCAATAAAAGTATGCTATCTGTGCGGGCAAAAACGGATATATATACTCACAATTTGTTTGGAAATCCTCATGTTATCTTAACTTTAGTTTTCCATTGTAAAAGCCAACCATTTTCCAGTTCACAATCGCACAATCACAAACTATTCACATAACTTTAAAAGACCTAACGCGAAAATTCAACAATCAGCGGAACAATACAAATTCAAAATACGTATCCTATATTTGGTTATTCTAAATAGAAAAAAATATATCACAATAAAAAGCCACTGAATACGGGTATGTTACACAGAAGGCATATTATTGTTTGGTTATTGTTCATAATATTAAGTTATACTAGAAGCCAAACCCACATTTCAGTCAATAGAAAAAATATTTTTAATATTTAATAACTCTTTTATTCAGTAGACTATATATACGCTCGAATAAAAAACACGAGATTTGTTTCTTCTGTCGACTTGGAACGGAAAATTAAACGTCTATATGTCACATAATAATATCGAATTACGTTTGAATGTCGTTCGTGAGAATGATTTACCGACGCGCATGTTTTTATCAGAGGGTCATACAGAATACTGAAACCATAATGTTGAATTTCTCTAGCGCCATGTTGGACCTGCGTCTTCACATTGTTACGTCACAATCAATATAGAGGTTGAACCTAAAAGGTGACACAAATGATTTTAAAAGAACATTGATTATTTTTTTTCTTAATTTGAGTACTGTTATAACAATAATTGAAGTTGAAAATATTCGTATTATATTTTCTTTAAATTTAGGTGGGGTGAAAGTCAATAATTAAAACAACAAACTGAGTTTTAGTACGGGCGATCGACGTTTCGAAGTAAGTTTACTTCATCATTATCAACATATCACAGGTAATTAACATAGATAAGGATATAAACTTACTTATACAGAAAATAACAATTAAATATAACGCTTATTGTAAATTCTGTCACAGAACAATAAATTGATTAATTAAACATTTTATCAGTCCAATGAATTTTGGTTTTCTAAACAACTTTTACATAGAAAATGCTATCTAAGATTTTGTGAGAACAATTGTGATTGTGTTGGATGAATAAAGCAAATGCTTATACTTGGCGATAATTTATATACTTATCGTATCTGTGTAACAACTTTAAAAATTTTGCGAAATTATTTGTCACGCAGATTTTAAATAGTGAAAATATTCGATTATACATGGTGATTCACGAGGATAGGGACAAAATGTTGAGCCTTTTTTTTTATTGATCTACAGGGTGATTTATCAGTTTTGCCCAATACCTACTTCTTAAGGTAATATTTTTTAAACTAATCACTAGAATCAGCTCGTATTGTGGGCATATAGTATACTATTAATTGTCAATTTACATGCATAATCAAAGACAGAAAATTCCAGGACCGGCTCAAGTAATTTTTATTTTTAGGGCTCCTATGAAAAAATTCACCCTGTGTACGTGATTTTTAAATTCTAATACTGAATTATCAGAATTTGAGAAAAATGTATACAGACTGATTTTTTTCACAGAAACCTCAGAAATAAAAATTGCTTAATCTGATATTGAAATTATTTATTTTTGATTATTTATTTCATATTAATCAACCATGAAATCACAAAATTTTGTATAACAAATATTTTAGTTTAAATAAGAGAGGAAAATGTAATTTTATAAATTTATTTTGTGCAGACCTTCGATTTTGGCGAAAATTTATCGTTTATTTAAAATTCGCCCAAAGTGTGGCAAAACAACAAAATACATATTTTCGATCATTTTTGTATGTAGTTTCATAATTCAGTATTAGAATTTAAAAATCACGTACACAGGGTGAATTTTTTCATAGGAGCCCTAAAAATAAAATTTAGTTGAGCCGGCTCTGGAATTTTCTGTCTTTGACTATGCATGTAAATTGACAATTAATAGTATATTATATACCCACAATACGAGCTGATTCTAGTGATTAGTTTAAAAGATGTTACCTTAAGAAGTATTGGGCAAAACTCATAAAGCACCCTGTAGATCAATAAAAAAAGGCCCAGGCTTTTTTCAATAGTCATTTCTAATTCACCTAAGTGAACTCTATCTACCATAACATTTTGTCCCTTTCCTCGTGAATCACCCTGTATAAGTGATTCACGAACGTGTCACAGTTAATGTACCTCAGGGAACAATAGGAATAGGTCCAATACCTTGTATATTATATTAATAGTATTAAGAAGAAAATCAACTTTTTTCCATCGCTGATGTCACTGTTGTTAAATACACCGATACCTAAGTAAAATATACAGGGTTGTTCACGGAAAGAGGGTATTCGACGTTTCTCGGGAGCTGTCATGTTTATAAATTTGAAAATTCATATACAAAGGTTTTTGAGTGTGGCTGATCTAAATAAAATATTTTCAACTTTGTGCCACTTCCGCCTATACCGGTAAGTGTCACCAAACTTTGTTATTTTAAATGAAACACCCCGTATATTATTGCATATTTGGATTTCTCATAAAATATTAGCTTGGGCTTGTGTACCGTAATGTACCCTTAAATCTACTATTTTCCAAGATAATTAATATTTTTGGATCATTTTGACGGTTCCTACCCTTCAGAGAAAAAATCGATATCTTCTATCACATTGCAGATTGAGAAATTTTCTTTTCAAACTCATACAAATACCTTACGCTCTAACTAAAAATGCCCTTATGTCTTCACAATTTTATATAGGGTGTTCTATGTTCTATTTTCACTGTCAAATATTATTTTAGTTCAAACGTCAAATAGTCACTTTTTTTAAATGGAACACAAGGAATATTTTTACAGAATCTAATAGATTGTTCAGTTCTCTATCAATTTCCATATGCCTATTTCTCACGGTTTTTTACGAATATTTATTTTGTAAACTGCTGATTTTGTATTAACAAATCAGCAGTTTTATAATGTCATCTAGTAGACTGAAATTGTCAAAATGTTTTGTTTTTGCTATTCTCTGGAAAATTAAGCCTCGTCTGTCCAAATAATTCTTTTAAAAAAATCAGGATTTTCTTGAAGACTTACTATCACCTGCTCACAGAAATTTCTTGAAAATCTTCGGGCTTCAATTATTGGCACTTTTTGGTACAGAAAATTATACATCGTTTGCTTCTTTAGAATTCGTTAAATATGACAGTCTTAAATCCCAACTAGCACCAGGAATAGATGCACGTGGATTCGCATAAATAAACTAATTTATATAAGTATATATTTTTTTTAGGCATTGGACTAAAAATCATTAATTTTCCCAAAACACACCATTTACTAAGTTATTTACAAAAAATGCGGTTTTGTCCATACTAGCCGATTATTGGTGGAAGCCGGTACGTTACCCCTGCAATTTTTTTACTTCATTGGTTACATAAAACACTAGTTGAAAATTTAAAAATAATTCGGTTAAGTAATAATAAAATTGTAACAATTGTATAAATAAAAAAATAAGTGATTCAACTCAGTAATTGAGGAATTTAATTTTCCAGCAATTATTCATCCAATATGATTAATGGAGGAATACGAATTTTACGCAATCTAATTTGATTTAAACCTAAAATTCCTCTAATTATAGAAAAAAAATGCAAGACAAAAATAAAGATATTTTTATATTATACAGGGTGTCCTATTAGTATGAAATAGTTTGATTATGTCTAAACGATTAGAAATAGACGACAAATTAAAATACTATGTTCCCATAATTTTTGAGCTGCATCTCGTAAAAATATTATCAAGTATACAGGGTGTTCCATAAAACCGC
This sequence comes from Rhagium mordax, assembly GCA_963680705.1. Lineage (NCBI taxonomy): Eukaryota > Metazoa > Arthropoda > Insecta > Coleoptera > Cerambycidae > Rhagium > Rhagium mordax. Next base: position 10,467,672 of record OY796658.1, on the reverse strand, counting down.
TACCGACATCAACTTTGTTTTTTTTTAACTAGGACTCCCCCAAAATTTTCTTCATTTTAAAGTTCTGCATAAAATTTGGAATCGTCCTATACCCCACAGTCGAGCACTAACCGTTGGCCCGCCATTTTAACTTTTATTCCAAAAATGTCACTTGCCCAGGGGTATTTTAAAAATGATTTACTCAGAAACGGAAAGAGTTGCCTATCGATCTGTCGAGGTAGAAATTCGATTTTTGCGCCTAATTTTTCAAAAATTTTCCACAGAAGTTTGAATTTTCATCAAAAATGTCTTTTTTGTATAAATGTCACTTTACAGACCCTATTTCTTAAGTAATCATGGCAATTTTTTTAAAATATTCGTTTGTTGATAGCCTGTCGATCTGTCGAGCTAAATTTTCGATTTTTGCCATTAAATTAAAATTAGGGGCAAAAATCGAAAATCTACCTCGACAGATCGATAAGCAGTTAAAAAGAAGATTTAAAAAAAAATTTGTCGTGATTACTTAAGAAAATCGAAAATCTACCTCGACAGATCGATAAGCAGTTAAAAAGAAGATTTAAAAAAAAATTTGTCGTGATTACTTAAGAAATACGGTCTGTAAAGTGATATTTACACAAAAAAGAGACGTTTTTTGATGAAAATATAACTTTCTTTTTATAAATTAATCTGCAGATCTTAATACTTATGCAATCGAAAAGCTTTTTTTTGAAATTTTCGCTTTTTGGTTATCGATCTGTGAGGAAAATTTTCGATTTTTGCCCCTAATTATTCAAAAATTTCCAAAGAAATTTGAAAATTTTTGAAAAGTTAGTGGCAAAAATCAAAAATCTAGCTCGACAGATCGATAGATAATCAACAAACGAAGATTTAAAAAAAAAAAAATTGTCGTGATTACTTTTGACCCACTGTGCGCCGGGAACCCGCTTTTTGAAACAAATATTAATTTAATATTAAGTACACTCATATTTTTAACGCGTATAATACAAAATATGTTGAGAGAATATGTAAATAATAAAATTATTGTTATATCTCATCTTAGTTACAAAAAAATCGGCTGGGGTGGGGCCAGTTAAAAAAGTTGCCCGGTAGCAGAATGAGGTCCAGTCCGGGCCTGGTATAGGGAATGGTAATATCAATTGATGCAAAATTAAATATCTATTAGGGTCTGTAAAAATATACTGGGTGTTTCATTTAAAAAAATTTACTTTTTGACGCTTGAACTAAAATAATGTTTGACTGTTAAAATGTATAAAATTGTGAAAGCATAAGGACACTTTCAGTTAGACCGTAGGGTAAGTGCATGAGTTTGAAAATAAAATTTCTTAATAATGATAGATATTTTTCCGAAGGGTAGAAACCGTCAAAATTTTCCAAAAATATTAATTATCTCGGAAAATGGTAGATTTAAGGGTAGATTATGGTACACAAACCCAAGCTAAAATTTTATGAGGAATGCATATATGCAATAATATACGGATTGTTCCATTTAAAAGAACAAAGTTGGACGACACTTCCGGTATAAGTGAAAGTGACACAAAGTTGAAAATATTTTCTGTAGATCCGCCAAAACCAAAAACTTTTGTACACGAATTTTCAAACTTTCAACTTGCCAGATCCCGAGAAACGTCTAATACCCGCTTTCCGTGAATAACCCTGTATAATGCGACAAAACATGAACTGAAAAGTATTCACTTATGGTTGTTCTTGGTGTCACACTGGATTAACAATCAAAGACAAATTTATTGGACTTGTAAAATGTACAATTCTGCTGAACTTCATTTCTCGATTTTTGTTTCACCCCGCACGCCCTCATTTATTGACAGAGCTTGTTTTGTTTTCAATGAGCTCATAAGCATTCGTTACGTATTAAACGTTATCAGAAATATCCTGTCTGGTTCAGTCAGCGCTGGGACATTTAATTGATGAAAAAAGGAAAACACAACCAATTCAAACCATTAGGGGATCCACATACGTATTTGCTTTTTAGCGAACGTAATTTGTTGACTAAAAAATGTTATTCAGAATAATATGTGAATTATTGAAAGTGCTATTCTGGATCATTTCACACATGCAAAGTTCATAGTTGCATTGATCTTTGAAGACAGAAAATGAAATATTTGTACCAAGAGCAGTAGACAGGGTATTGAATGGTGGCTATTACAGTCGGGCAGTACGTGGCATGAATCTATTTGCAGAAGCTGTTCAACGATTACAGTGGTTACAATTTGTTGAGAACAAAGATCTTAAACTCTCCTTTTGACCTATTAAAGCAGCGGCAAATATGCTATCGAACAAATGATGAGGCCAAGGCAAAAGGTATATTATTAACATTAGGTACTGATATGACATCATTGAAAGAATAATTTGACGCATTCGTTCTTGATGGTAGTTAAATACTGGAATATGTTCCTTGTAGAATTGAGTCCTGTTATGAGAGACTTGATACGAGCAGATCGAGAGGTAAACTGGGATTTGCACTTGTCAGCATTCCGAAGAGTACTACCCTTATTTTCTCAATTTGGCCGAGTGAATTATGCACGATGGAGGGGGTTTTGTGTATTATGAAGCTTGTCACTATCAGCAAAAATGCCGAGTGTTTATAAAATAAGATGAATTTGTAGTTCAACATGGAACACGGAAATTTAGTAGTGTTGGAATGGACCAGGCACTTGAACAACTTTACAACAAACCAGCAAAGGATCATGGAGGAAAAATTGGCATCACTTGTCGAAAACAAGTAGTAGCTCAAAGAGATCTCATCAAACATGGAGAGTCAAGTATTGCCCAATTTAATTGTAAAATGTGTGAAGTTCAAGAACAAGATGAATATACACCTTACACCATGAGTTCTTCTCAAAGCAGATGAATCAAGCATTTCAACAGTTGTAAGCTTCTTACTGGAGCGAGGAAATCCATTTGATGTTGAGGAAGATAAGTTGTGCAATTTAATCACAGGAAAACATTTGGATCAAGAATTAAAACTAAACTTGGTGAACAAGAGTATCTGGCATTCAAGAGTGATCGATTTATTAATAAGACTAAATTACTTTTCATAATTGTTGTAGACATACAAAGAGATACACTTGAGGCGCTCCGTTTCTTTGATGTAGTCAGGGAAAATATATACCCATGTGACAAATTGTTGACTTTTGAACTAACTTCGATACGACATTTTCTCACAAATGATGATATCCTTCGAAAGGGCCAGAAGGCAGATTTGGTTCACGAATTGGAGAAGGAGCTAGAAGAAGAGAGCTTGCAAATTCCACCTTCTATATCTCTTACAACCACAACAGTATTCGACAGCAAAGGCAATGAAAACATTTGGTGATTTAGCAGATTCGACAATTCGGGAGGGAAAAGCGTATCATTTTCACAAGATCAACAAAGTGATGTTCCGAACTTAACATCAGCCCCTGAAGAAGCTAACGAGAGAATAATTGATAATCAGGCAAGTCTCCATTCACATGATAAAAGAGTTGATGTGGCAAGCTCCAATACAGTCACATTTATATAGCATTCAGTATTATCGATGGTTACAACCTCTGCACTACATTATCTGTTTGATTTTTGTAGGAGGTAATATTTAAATTGGTATTATGATATTATAATACAATTAGTAATGTATTTATAATACTACATTGAGTAATTATTTTTTTATTGCATATAAAAGAATTGTTAGACATCAAACAAACTATAAAAAGAAAACTGGGCTGTCAAATCCATGCGTTGAAGAGTTCTGCTGAGAATTTCCTTTTAATAATTTCAATTTTTTTGCAGTGAAGTCAAAATTTTTATTTCGATTTTGGATTTCCCATTTATACTTACTCATTTGAAAACTGATGCTAATACACTGAACAGATTGCAATTAAAGAGTACCACCAGGAATCAATCTTGGATTCCAAAAAAATACCTTAAGGTAACTACACTGACGACCAAAATTAACGCACCACACAAAATTTACCATGATTTTGAATTTAATTTTTTTCTAAACCGTTTGTCTGATTTTAATTTGTTTTTTTTTTTGTTGGTTAACTCTTCTGGAATGTATAGCTGCGCCGATTTTAAGTAAAATTTATTTTTTCTTTAAGTATAGGGAGTAACAATAACGCTGTTTTCTTTTCAAAAATTCAAAACAACCTATAGGAATCGCCAGCAACAAAATTAAAATCTAGTTTAGACCCAATTGTAGCCTCATCTTTTCTTAACATTTACTTTTTTGGTACAATTTTTTATCTTTGCTATTAGAGTGGGGTAAAAAATCAAAAACTTTTGTTTCTTAAATGTCGTTTTAACCGATTCGAATAAACTTGGCGTCATTAGATAGATAACAGAACCTATCAAAATGGTAGACATGAAAAAATCAAAATGTTAGACGCCTTTAAAAATTGATGTTTTTCTATCCTCGTTCTTTATTAAGATCTGATTGAGCTAAATCTTAATAGATTGGTTACAAAAATATGACCAATAAAAAAATTTCTGTTATGATTCTTTCAAGGCCAACCCCCTTAGTGTGGTAATTAGGTGAATAGACAACTTTTCAGCTGGTCGTAATGTCATAATTATTGAACCTATTTAGGTTTCCACACCCTCAATAATTTTAAATGTATGCTTTATGCTTGTAAATAACGTTTACTATCATTTTTTAATTGGTCATGTTTTCGTAACCAATAATGGACCGATTTAGCTCTATCAGATTTTAATGAAGAACGAAGCTAGAAAAACACGAATTTTTAAAGGTCTCTGCCATTTTGATTTTTTCATGTCTGCCATTTTAAACAATAGGTTTTGTAGCCTACTAAATTGCCTATCTAATGACGCCAATCGAATCGGTTAAGTAATAAAAATGGCATCCAAGATACAAACGTTTTTGATTTTTTTCTCCACTCGGTATATCTCCTTTAATAGCAAAGATAAAAAAGTGTACCAAAAAAGCAAAAGTTAAAAATAGCTGAAGCTACAATCGGGTCTGAAATGGAGTTTAATTTTGTGCTGGAAATTCCCTCAGGGTGTTTTGGATTTTTGGAAAAGAACATATTATCTATTGTTACGCCGTATATTCAGAGAAAAAAATAGTTTTACTTAAAATTAGCACGGCAATATATTCCAGAAGAGTTCACCTACAAAACAAAAAAAAATACATGTTAATATCAGACAAACGGTTTAGAAAAAATTCTAATTCAAAATCGTGGTAAATTTTGGGTGGTGGGTTCGTCAGCGTATTTTTGGCCACAGAAATTTGCAACAAATCAGTATGATCAATAAAATCAACAAATATTGAAGAAATAATACTTCACAGGAATTTAAACAAGTAGAAAACAATCTATATAGGCCTGCAGAAATAGAAAAAATGGTGTAACTAATTCGTTTCAGATAGCCACAGGTAAAAACAGGTGTATTTAGTTATAAGGAATATACCTCTACGATACCTCCTAAATCAAATAAACAGAACATTGTTTAAAAGTCACTTTTATGTGAAAAAATCATGAAATTTGGAGTTTTTTAAAAATTACAGTAAGACTGCAGTAGATTAATTTTTTTGAATGTTTCTATTTACTAGGTATTCCAAACCGGTTCATTTAAGCCCCGGTTGATTTCATTTCATTGATTATTTATTTAAATAATTGCCGAAAACCATCGAAATTTTCGAAACCATTATATAATCTTTATAAATTTATATTTAATACATTAGCACCTTATAAGTTGCATAAGCCCAAAAAAGAAAAAATAAAAAAAAAAAATTGTTTATAACAATTATTTGTTTATTATTTGGATATTGCAAATGTGCCCATTGTTATTATTTTCGTGAGCTACCCCAAATTAAAAAAAGCGTCGAAATTGGCCGGAAAATAACGGAGATATGACGAATTTTTCTCGCTACCCCAATTTGAAACTCGTTTGATCAAAAATTCACCTGTCCCTTGAGCCAAACAAATTGAAGACGCTCTAAAATCACTAATTATTAAAAATTTTATTTTGACCTCAAAAAGGGCCCGTTTTCAATAGGACTTGATGAATTCACAAAATTCAAGATCTTATTAACAACCAGTTTCAATTTTGGCCATAAATATTAATAAATAAACGTTTGGCGCATTAAACAATTTAAAAAATTATCTCGGCTCCTACATGTCCCAGAGCAACAATTTTTTTTTATAAATTTGTAGAAAAATACCAGCAACTCAAATATGAAAGATTTGTGCAGATACGTTCATTTGTTGTAAAGTTATTTGCAAAAAACGCTGCTCCGAAAAGTAGCAATGTTGTTAACGCCATTTTGACGGTCAAAATTATCGAAAATCGATACGCCCATAACAGATTCGTAAAATTGACGTCTTGACAAAAAAAATGAGCTGTGGTTGAATTATTTTTGATAACGTTAATAGGTCAATTTTTCATTAAACATTTGGGACCTTTTTAATAAACAAATAGAATTTCTCAAAAACTAATAAACATTTTGAAACGAAATTTTTTTTGTAAGTTGAGGGTAATGAGACACATATTCCACCAAAGTTTCAAGAGTCTAGCATTTTTCCTTTCAGAGTAAAAAATGCTTGAAATTTTCGAAAATTTCGATGGTTTTCGGCATATATTTAAATAAATAATCAATGAAATGAAATCAACCGGGGCTTAAATTAACCGGTTTGGAATTACCTAGTAAACAAAAACATTCAAAAAAATTAATCTACTGCAGTCTTACTACTTTTAAAAAACTCCAAATTTCATGATTTACATAAAAGTGACTTTTAAACAATGTTCTGTTTATTTGATTTGGGAGGAATCGCAGAGGTATATTCCTTATAACTAAATACACCTGTTTTTACCTACGACTATCTGAAACGAATTAGTTACAGATTCCCGTTCACATCGTCTAATTCTACAGGCCTAATATTGTTTCAAATTAGTATACAGCTAAAGTAGTTCAAACTTAATTAGGATCCAGCTTATAACAAACATCAACTAAAATGTGAATTTACTATTACTACACACTCGAGGTTCGACATAGCCAAGTGGGATATCCGTGTACGGTTTTTGTGTAAGTATCTAGACTTTTGGCTCTCTAACCAGTGTTTATATCAAATAATAAACGGAATTTAGTGTTCAGAATATCCGTACATATTTGTTGAAGATCTCGAAAGTAGTTTTTTGTTATTTGATATACAGTAAGATGTTTTACGCAAAAGTACGATAAGAATTAGGATAGGAACTTGGAAGGAACCTTGTCAAGTTTAGAACTGTATTGTATGAAAGGCAAAGTCCATCTGGTATCCTTCAAAATTCTAACCCGATTCTGGGCAATCTTAAAATTTTCCAAGCGGTTACTTTGACAAATTTTGCAAACATTCAATTCTAAAACGTAATAGCTTAAAATTGACGGATACAAATTTTCGTCTTAAAAAAATTAGATGTAATGGTATTTTCGCAGGTAAACACGTGAGCTCTTATTTAATTTTATCAAAATCAAGATGGTAGATAGAAAACGTAGCTATGCTATTTTCAATAATTTAGTATATTTGTTTAGGCAAAGCTGATTGGACATCGAGTCGAATGTTAAAAGTAGCTCGTCTTTTACAGCGAAGCAATTCATAATGCAAGTAATCAAAAATTAATATTAAAAACGATTGCACGATTGCTTTCAGATTCAATTAAAGGACGTTCAAAATTAATGAATGATGTTGATTATAATCTAACGCCTACCTGACCACCGTTTAAAGATAAATTTCCGCCTAGTTTCTCTATCAAATGGTCGGCCATTGATTTCCTCACGTTTCGCTAAACGGACTAAAGGCATGTAATTATCGAGGTATTTGTAAATGCAGGTATATGAAAATTTTTTTAACTACATTTGGGATATTCACAGGAAGCATAAAGGCATAAGAAAACTCCAAGGTCTGCAATATTTCATGTGCCACCCGTCTTTCGAAACCATCATTACAAACAGAACGAGGCAGATAACAGGAATTATTTACACACAACGAAAAGGACCAACTTAGTGCAGATATGGGTCTAGGAGTTGGGGCAGAGATATATGGGCAAAATCCCAAGGCGAGCTGGGACACTGCTCCGCTGTATTCCGAACAAAAATCGTCTTGAAAGTAATCAATATCCGTCGTTTAAGATAGTCAGACGGCATTAAAGCATTGGTCTCTGTTAAGGTAATATCCAAACTGGAATGGAAACGTCTTGAAGAGCTCAAAATTCTGGAAGAGTAAAAACACAGTAGAGCTACTCAAGTAACAGGATATTTAGTGGAGGGAAATTATTAAAATAATTGATGAAAAGTGATGTAATCGGGAAGTTGAATTTTTATTTTTTTTTTATATTCAAATGAGTCGAAAATCGAAAAAATTAGCAAAATCGGATTTCCCTCCACTAATTGTGGGATATTTAATATCTTCTTCGCTCGGAACCCACAGCGAAAAGGGTATGGAAAATTTCGAAAAAGATAATCAGGAACTAAACAAATCTCCTGGCAGACTATTTACGATACCAAAACGAGAAGAGATCTAGTGACAAAAACGTGGAAAACTATTGAACTATTGAACAGTGTCATAGTTATCTTGGACTGAAGATATATAAATAAGAAGAAATAGAACGACTTTTTCATATAGTCAACTCTAATTGTTAATAACACAGATGTTGAACGAGAACGTATGCATTAACATTGAAATTCCTATTATTAATGTACGCGTTTTGTATACCTGCAAGGTTTTTTAAATACACAATGCAGTTCTTTGTTTAACTGCAACCGTTTTACCAGTACACCTTTTTTTATTTTAGTACAATCTACTAAATGGACGCGTCCTTAAGAGCTCACGGCTGATAATATGGATTCCTTTTTTTCTCTCCGTCGCAACGCCGGATTTGCGAGCACAAAACCACGCTTTTTGTGAAACAATGTACTCTGATTTAAATTGTCTCCAGTTAGAAGTTTATCTCGTTCCGGTTTCGATAGAGCAAACTTTTATAAAAACTAAATTGTTGGAAATGGAAGAGTCGAAGCGTCATTTTACTAGCATGGTATGTTTTACACACAAACAAAGGGTGCTTTTAATATAAATATTTGCGTACGATTTGATCTGTGGGTCGTGTAAAATGTGGACACAAACTATGAAGTTTAAACGCTTTTTTTGTAAATATATCTAACACTCGAAACAAAAATGAAATAAAATGGGAAGCCAAGAAAACTGTTTCCAAAGTTCATTACCTACCATTTAAGTATCAATTAGTCGAGAACACAAGAAACAACAATTGATTAAATCCGCATTTTGGAGAAAGGAAGCAATGTAATAATCTTGTAGTTTTTCTGTATATTTTAGTTGACCGCATAGGTATAACGCACATAAAAAAGGCCATGGTGTTGATTTTTAGTTAATGTGTGCACAAAAACATAAATCTTTAACTACCTACTTCAAAAATTTCATAACTAAACGTAATAAAATTGCTTAATGGTATAAAGTTTGGGTCCACAGGAAATTTCATTAGCATTAGGTAAATATTGATTTCACTAAGGATAATGAATATTGCAGTACAGGATTAATAAATTACAACTCCAAATATAGGGCGCTATAATTACGTAATGAGAGGGAACAAATGAACATTTACGATACACTACCAATAAATGGGTATATTATTGATTCAGTAATTCTCGCTAAAAGATACGTAGGTGTACCCACTGCCCTTTTATTTATCAATCATCGCCCAGTTAGTAGAGTTGTGGCTAAAAAGGGTGTCAAATCTAAAGAATTTAATACGTATGTTTTTATTCAGATTCCTTTAAAATACTCGTTTTCGCTATTCAGTTTGAAAACATTTTTTTTGGCTACGACTGTACGAAAAGTAGAGCCGAAGAACTAGCAAGATGAGGTTATCTGTTTATTTCTTTCAGTTCTATGTAAGTAAAAAACTTTTATTTGAAAACAGGTGAGTACATTTCTTTTACATTTTCTATATACTATAGACTTTCATTTAGGTGTCCTGTCATCCCGTAGAATGTAACAAAGTTAGAATTCATCCTGTATTATATCGGTCGGCAGCTTAAAACTATTTTCTCGTCACATTTCTACATAGAAATTCAAGTTGAAAAATGTCCATAATATGTTTTTGAAACACATATTTTTTAAAATTTAATTAGAACTGCCCCCTAGTAAATTGTAATATAAAATCACCCGTAAACTACATTCGATATACAGGGTGTTCTACTTATCGTGATCACCATGGGTATCTTGGAAACGGTATACAAGGTTAAATGACACGAAATATAGAGCTTATCATATTCAAAAATATTTTTGTAAAATGTTTCATAAGCGATTTTTGTCATTTATTTATGTATGACAATAATTTAATGCGGTTTTTTTTTCTTACAGCAATTTCTGATGCAGATTTTGAAAAAATTATAACATCTTTGTTAACTCTTTTAGATTTTGATATATTATTAACACCAACTTTCATTTTTCAAATACAAGTCATAGGCTATAATGATTTATTTTCAAAAATAATGAAGTTATCGCTATTATTTGATTTTTTTATTTTCCTCTGTCATTTTTATGAAATAAAACAAAAAACACTGAAAACATATTTAATTCATTGATTAAAAACTTATTAAGTAGGTGCCTACGTATCATTCAAATATTAGGCTTTTAAAAAACTAAGGAATAAATAATTCTTTTAGTTTTTAAGTAGGCCATGTAAAAAATTGGTTCAAATAATAGATATGTGTCGAAGTTTTGTTTTTGTTGTAATAATAATTTCTTTCGTGTGGCTGTGGACACTTTGGAATGCGATTTAGATATTTGTTGGCTGCATTTCTTGAATTTCGTATATAGCAGGTATCATATCTATTTTCGTTATTAAAACTATTAATTTTTTACCCTAATAGTGTACAGAACTAACCACAAAGATACATTTTTCGAACAAAAAGAAGAGAAACAAAACTTTGACAGATATCTATTTAAAACAATTTTTTACATGGCCTACTTGTAAAAAAAAAGAGAAAAAAGAATATTTAATTTTCTTTTTTTTAATTTAAAATTAAAAGAATTTTTAATTTCTTAGTTTTTTGAAAGCCCAATATTATTTAAACGATACGTAGGCACCCAGCAAGTATTTAATCAACAAATCAAAATATGTTTAGGTGTTTTTTGTTCTATTTCAAAAAAATTAGGGTGGAAAATAAATAAATCAATTAATGGCGCTAACTTCATTACCTATTCCTAAACATAAAATAAAGTATTTTTGTGATATGTATATCATTTTAAAGAGAATAAAAATTGGGTTTTAACTAAGCGATATGCAGGTATGGCTTTGAAAAATGAAAGTTGGTGTTAATTGTTAATATTTTAAAATTTTTAAAAATTTAGCAGAAATATTATAATTTTTTCAAAATCTGCATCAAAAAGTGCTTTAAGAATGAAAAAACCTCGGAAAAAACCGCATTAAAATATTTTCATAAATAAAGAATGTATAATGGAAAAATAAAAATGACAAAAATCGGTTTTTGCCTATGACACAACGAGTTGATTTTAATAAATAAATATTTTTGCACATAATAGTAAGCCTTGATAAGCTCTACATTTGGTGTCATTTAACCTACCTTGTATCTCTTACCGTTTTTAAGATAGAGGAAGATAGATAGAACTTCCGGTTGAACCGGAAGTGGTTTTAACACATGATTTATGTCAAAATATGAGAATCTGTGTATTTATTCCATCATAAAATTTTGAAATTTTCATTTTCATGAAAATGCCAACAAAAATGGGGGGGTAACTACTTCTTGTGTCACCCGGTATATATTAGATTAAATAAATATATGTATGTACAGGGTATCACAAGTGAATTAACTCCCCTATAACTTTTTAATTTTTCAAGTTCAAAAAAATGTCTCATTATTAAAAGTTGAATGGAATTTTATTAATTTTTTTTTTAAATCTCTTTGAATATATAGGGTGTTCCATAAAAGCGGGACATAGCAAACTTGCATATTTTTAAATAGAACACCCTTTATATTTTCAGTTTTTTCAAATTTACATATTTTTCTGATTGCAACGACATATATATATATATATATATATATATATATATATATATATATATATATATATATATATATGTTGTATGTTTGCATCATTCGTTTGGAAGATACAATAATATCGAATTTTATAACTATAATACCAAACACAAAGTCGAGGTTGCCATTCCAATTGTTTTGGTTTTATTCCATGGCCTCCTATGATCTACGTTATTCTTGAATGATAAGGAAAAGCTTGAGAGAGACGCTCAAGAAGCATTTATAACGTCGATATTTTAACACCCTGTATCATCCAAAGGAATGATGCAAACATACAATATATGTATAAATATCGTTGCAATCGGAAAAATATGTAGATTTCAAAAAACTGAAAAAATATAGGGTGTTCTATTTAAAAATATGCAAGTTTGCTATGTCCCGCTTTTATGGAACACCCCTCGGAACACCCTATATATTCAAAGACATCTCCATAAAAAAATTAATAAAATTTCATACAACTTTTATTTGAATCATTTTTTAACTTGAAAAATTAAAAATTTATAGGTGGGGGTCAATTCTCATGTGATACCTCTGACAGGGTGATCATTTGAAAATTCTACATTTTAAACCCTTTTACTTCGCTTAAAAATATAGCTAGAAAAAAAAAATGATGCATATTTTACCAAGTTTTTGTATATGTTATGAGTGTGCATCTATCTTAATGAATATACAGATTTTTTTTATGGCACACCCTTTATATTTTCAGATATTTGGATAGCCCTTTTCATCCCCTTTATAAATTTATATAGCTGTTATACATTTCATCTTCAAATAACTCAGTTAATCCAATAAATAATTTTTTTTTAATTTATGTTAGGTACAACTAAATAATTTTTTTAGACAAAATTACATAAAAAAATAAAACTTTGTTTAGAAAATAATGGTGGAATTTTTGAAAACATGTTATAATTTTTACTTATTTTGTATGTTGTTATTTTTATTAAAAAAATGTTTAAAACGTAAACTTGTTTTTCTTGTATTTGGGTGTATTTATTTGAATAACTGAGTTATTTGAGGATGAAATATATTACAATTAAATATTTAAGGGAATGAAAAGGGCTATCCAAATACCTAAAAATATACAGGGTGTTCCGTTTACAAAAATGTGACTATGAAGCGCTCCCTGTATATTCATTAAGATAGATGCAGACTCATAACATATACAAAAACTTGGTAAAATATGCTACAGATCTATTTTTAATTTTTTTTTAGCTATATTTTTAAGCAAAATAAAAGGATTTAAAAAGTAGAATTTTCAAACGATCACCCTGTACAAGTATAAGAAAAATTAGTAAATGGCCTGCATATGATAATTCGCTGGAATATGCATCACAGTATTCTGCAAGTTTGCCTTTATAAAAACACACGGATCTATTTTCGACATAAACGTAACAGTTTATTGCGTCGTTATTTCCAATATATCTCCTTGATATTGCAGCAATTTAATATGTATTTCGAAATATATATTCTGCAGTAGTAAATATTTTATAGGTCTCGTTCTTTTTATGATTCAGTATATGAGTAATAAATGGTTAATATATATGTTGGACAATTAATAATTAATTTATACTAATGTTTTTGATGTTAATGTTTATTAGACACCTCCTATAGACCACCAAAAATTTTTTGGTGGTTTTTATTTCGATATGGTAACTCCTATAGATAAGAACTCTTTTCGTTGGCTTATTGGAATAAAATTTGACAATTTATCAGAAACCTTGAGATAATTTTGCAGATTTTTCTTCATTATATCTTCACAAGTAGATTTTAGTCCAAATCCAAATATCAAATTTATTATTGAAAAAAATCCAAATATCCACTGAGAAAACTTCCGGATAAACAAAAGTGGTAGAAAGATGACAATATTTATTACTGAAAATATTTCCGGTCCAAAAGTTGTACCTCAAAATTGCAGAAAAAAATTATCCGTTTATTCTTCAGAAACATCTGATAAACGGGTTCCTTGAATCATCCTATATGTAAATAACAAATACTAATCGCAAATCAAAAATCAAAAAATATTTTCAAAACTTAGTAAACCTAATGTGCTTATGCTAAAATAACCAACGGGCCTCGCCAACGAATTGCTGATGGAATCGATTAGATGTACGCCTAATTGCTTGATCAAGAAGATGTGTAACAACGTAATGGTGTCTGCTAATTAAGCTAATTAGATCCCTAGGACAATCAAATAGGCATGAAAAGAGGATCGAACTAATAAACCCCAGTGCGGGGAAAGTACCTCTACTGGAAAATCGATCAGACAAAGAGAATTTCCCGGATTCTCTATTGAAGCATTTATGGATGTATTATTGACCAATATGTTCCAGGTGAATTATTATAACCTGGGCTTATCTCAGTACTCGGTTAGACTGGACCACTCAGTAATCCACTATACAGTGTGTCTCACTTTTCACCACTACATCCCAATATCTAGGCCATTGGTTGATCGATTTTTTTTTTTAAATTTGGTATACAGGCGTTTTAGGTCATGCTGAACAAGAATCTGTAAAAACAAAAACCCTATCTCAATCGCTAATATAAATTCCCAATTTTTTCCAATTTCTTTTGGTCATAGTCGTAGGCGTATTTAAGTTTGAAAACATTTTTTATTAATAACTTTTTAAACACAATCTGAAAGAAAAGAAGTATACCAAATTTGATCTAAATCGATCAACAAATGGCCTAGATATTGGGGTGTAGTGGTGAAAAGTGAGACACACTGTATATGGTATTTTCAAGAAGGTGTATCAGTTCGATACGATGTCAAAAATCAAAGAATATCCATAGCTGATATACACACAAACACACACAATGAGGTCCCACGGCGCAAAAAGTAGGTACAGGGTGATCATTTATATTTTTACACCCCCCCTTAACTTTGTTATTTTTGGAAAAAGAAAAAAGTATAAAGACAGATGTTAAGTTCTTTTCACGTAGATTTTAAATACGATATCATATCAGAAAAACAATTGAGTATAACGCCAAAAAAAGTTATAACACAAACTTGTGCTTTTTATTTGAAAACATGCTGTATGTTTTTGCGGAATAAGAAAAAGCATGAAATTATCTTTTCGAAAATATATAAGATTATATATTTATCTTTTGCGGTTTTTGAACTACTTACTTTTTCACACAGCGTGTTACTATACAAAAACACAAGTTTGTATTATAAGTGATTTTAGCGTTACTCAATTGTTTTTCCGATAGCGTATTTAAATCTACGCAAAAATAATTTCTGTCTTTACACTTTTTTACTTTTTCCAGAACTAACAAACTTAAGAGGGGGGTGTAAAAATATAAATGACCACCCTGTACAAAATAATTATCTATTTAAAAAAAATGTATAAGGGAATTCTCGAATAATTTATATGTAATACAATTTAGTACATGGTGCACATTTTTGCAGAAAAAAATGTTTGTTAGCCATCTTCCAAGTTAGTAAATCTTCAAAATTTAGAAGATCTAAGTTAATATAGTATAATATAAAATAAATCATTGCAGAGATATTTTCAAAAATACGTCCGAAATATGATGATATTAAAAAAACTCGACAATTATCGGACGATTTATTTACTATTTTAATTTGAATGGTACAAATTATCTAAACAACAAAAAGATCACCATGATCATCAGAAAAATCAAACAGTGCCCGATCTAACCCTTCTGCCGCTCTGGGCAAAAATTATTTTTGCCGTCTTTTATATTTTATTCTCCGTTACGCTCTTATTGTGTATTGACTTTTAGGATTTAACGAATAAAACAAAATAAATATAAGAAAGTGAAAAATCCAAAATCTTTCATATAGGTATGCACCTTCTATAATAGATCTTTGATAATAGTAATTATAAGTGATTTAAAAACAAAATATAAAAATTTAATACTAAATTCAAATTCAATGAATATTAACTATCCGCCACAAATAAACTACAAACAATACTAAATTCAAACATGTACCCCTATTAATTGCTGGCTAAAATTAGTGACATTAACTAAAAAAACAAATGACGATTCTTTGGTAAGCCGCGTTAAAATAGCTGCAGTGTTTCAAAAATGTAAAATTTTACTTTTACCAATAATTAAATATAATATTATAAAAATTAATATTACTTCGGTAACTTATTAGGTACAACAGGTATTAACTATACAACTCCGAAATGGATTTAGCTTTGAAAAACTAATATCGCCAGTTGATGATGCCCTATGAAAAATAAAAACCAACCAAATTTCATTGTTTTTAACAAAAAGATTTAAAAAATTCAACGAAAAATTTTCAACTTTAACACCTTGTATAAAAAAAAGGTTATATAGCAAAATCCTGAGACACGTCAATACTGTTTTTTCATATTAATTTTTTGCCATACAACCTGACTCACCCTGTATAATGTGTTGAGGATGCCACTATACATATATTTTTATTGTTCTACTTCTTTTTGGAAACTTCACTATAATTTGTTTTATAAACTTCTATCTGCTTCTACCATATTTTAATTACTACCTATGTAATGTCAAATAATGTATGTACAAACTATAATTTAATTTTAATAGTCCCCATCAGGGCCGCCGCTACCATATGTGCGATGTGTGCACCGCACACGGGCGGCCGAAACTAGGGGCGGCCAAAGCAGGCCATCTAACAAAAAAATAACAAAAATAAAAAAAAATTTAATAATTTATATATGCCTTAATATTCCTAATAGAAAATAATACTGATTTTTATCAATTTATCAATGTGCCACAATTAATAACGCTAAAATGCGTTTTTTTTGCCATTCGTCCTGATGCAAACAGAAATATTATTATATTATTTGTAGAGTAGCCCTTTTTGCCGCCTTGCAATTATGTTTTGTCTAACTAAGTAGCTATTTTTTTCGCCGTGCTGACCACCCGTCGCGTCGTCGGCTCTCGGTTCTGAATTAAAAGTTCTGGGAATTTTGTTTTTTGTAGATTATTTTTTATTTTTTTGTAGTGTGATGTGATCATACGCGATACACTCAAAGGAAAATTGCTTTAATTTTTTACTTTGAGTTATTTACTGGCAACAGGTTTAAACGGTGCATTCATTTTATTTTATTAAAGTCGCGTGTTTCAAAGGGTCTCAAATTCTTGAGGGACTATTTTAAAAAATGTCTGAAGGGAAAAGGAAACGGCTTGCTGGTTTTCAATATAGACAAAAAAAGTGGCAAAAATTGAGGAGAAAAGAACTTTGAGGTGCACTGGAGTCATTTTTATTAAAAAACATAAAAGAAGAGAAAGAAATGCTGGATATAAGTGTATGTCCTTCAACTTCAAAAAAAGTTCTATGTGAAGGTGACGAACAAGAAGTCTAAACTATCGGAAATAGAAAACGAATACATTCTCCAAACAATTCTCCTGCAGATCGTGATTCCAGCTCCGACGACGGAAACAGTGATGTCAGCGATAGTAGGGGTGCCGATGCTGAAACCACCGACAAAAATATAGAAAATATTCACCCTAATCTTGCTTGCAGTGTTGAAAGTTCCAGTTTATATTTGGTTTCGAATGATCCTGCAAAATGGCCAGCAGAAATGATTCCAAGTGAAGTTCAATTTATTATCGAAAAATTTTCACCGCAAATCAAAAACATTGACTTCCCCAGAGATAAAAATAACAGAAAATTTTCAGAAAAATAAAAAAACACTAAATTTCTTCTAATCACATGAAGTGCAGTAGGAATTTGGCTATGAATAGGCTCGGTAAATATTGCAGTTCAGTAAGATTCAGTACGTGACACTGACATGGTATATTTTCCAAGGATTTAAAAAATTTCAATAAAACAATTGCAAGTCCAATGAAAATGGGAAAAAACAAAGCAATCTTGAAAATATTTGATATCAAGTTTAATACAAATTTTAAGGTACTTGTAAAACACAATGACCTTGAAAATTCTGAAAAATGCAACCTTGCAGTTCTTGCCCCGTGTGCATGGCGAGGGGGCCAAATATAGATTGCACACAGGCGGCCACCACCTTAGCGGCGGCCCTGGTCCCCATCAGGTGATGCCAACTTGGTCCTTGGTCTGTAAAACATGTCCAGACTCCAGAGTCAGAGTTGTAACAATGTGAATGCAATAACAGGGCAAGAGCCAAGGGAGCGAGGTTACTTGTTTATTCAGCTACTTAATATACATATAAAATAGGTAAGTTAAAAAGGGGCGCCATTTTACGTATTTGCTGGGAACTCGAAAAAACAATTACTATACTGCTCCCAAAGTTAAGTGTAAGTAGTGTAGGTACCAATATATTCATTTGATTATTATTTTTCTGGTTTTGTTTGGAATAGTTCAATTAAAATTGATGTATAGGAACATACCACAATATACCTAATTCATTGTACCTAGGTTAGGTAAACAAGAACCAGCATATTGCTAAATTGCCTATACGTGAAATACAATATAATTTATCATTTGAATAAAAGCCCAGAAACACTTACCTATGTTTGCTTGTAGAAATCGAATTCCACGTTGAAAGCATATGGGCCTGCATTATAAGCACTTCTCCAAGATATCGTGGTGGATTTCCAATATTTCCATATTATCCCACAAGACACAACAATTTTATTGTTATTTTGTCACTTATTTTTACGTTATCTATGAAAACATGTATTATCCCTAAACAGTTTCACTTACTACATTTTTTGCTTAATTTGCCCTAAAGTTTGAATTTAGGAAACATTTCAACTCCAACTCGGCAAACAATAAAACGAAAGCTCGTAGAATATACCTATTTACCTACTATTTACAATTTCTGAAACAATAGATCAGACGCCACTCGTAGGTACTACACACTCTAGCGATTTAATATTTAACTTACATAAATTTATTTTGTTTGCACCTACTTTGATAAGTTTTTCTTTCATTTTTTGTCAATACCTGCATAAAATGACTGAAGTGTCTGATTTCAACATCGAGCCACCCACGGCCACGGCCAACATAAAAAATCATTCAGTTTATTCTAGAATACGCTAATTTGTGTAGTTTGTCCAGTTTATCGTTGTTATTGATTTATTTTAAAAGTGTATAAAACTTATAAGTTACATTTTGACGCGCAAAGTGTTGACAAGTTCTAATAATTAATCAAAATAACGTTTAAGAGGAAATAAAATTAAAATGAAAAAGACCATTTGCAGTTGGAATGACCAGAAAATTATTGTGAATTTGAGGTACTTCGATCTACTCCAGCCTATAAGGTATTTTGAAAAGTACCTACCATTAGCCGCCACATAATAATCTACCCAAAACAAGGTAAAGCATTTTAAGAATATATAAAACAAATCATTAACAATAATTATGTTTATATGATTTTGAAATTTTGAAGCGGTTTCCATTGGACACCAAAACACATAATACACTAAATACAAAATTATTAAATCATTGGGATAGGGTCCAGTGCAAACTACCGATCCTCACAATTATCTCGGTTTAAAAGTGGTATAAATTACATAATACATAAAAAATTCTGCATTTCACATTTCAAATTCAATCTCCAATAACATACAGTGCCATCTCCCGTCAGACTCCTAATACTATTTTTATTATTATTGCTGATAAATATAGAATACTATATAATACCTACATGAAAGGGGTCTTATAATAGTGAATGAAAGACTAAAAAAGGAAACTATACCTGAATTGTATCTCGCCTTTCCTTTATGATTTAAAAGGGCTAAGTATGATGACTCTTATGTAGAATATATTGCATATCATTAGCTCAGAATCTGAGCTAATGATATGCAACATATTCTACATAAGAGTCCTCAGAATGTAAAATTCCAGCCACACTTGGAAGGTAGTAAGTAGTTAATAGAGACCACTAGAATTCTCTGTGATAAACCGGGTAAAAATAAAAATAGTGCGGATCTAATTGTGAATCTTCTTTTTTTGAAGCCGATTAAAATATAATCTCTCACACAATTTGCTTTTCAAGTCAAGGAATGATGTGCTCAATGGTCAGTCCAAGATGCCAAGATGTCAGCAGCTTTGTCTAGATTTAAACACTTCACGACAATAATTAAAAACACTTATATTAAGCAGGAATCATAGAATGAAAATGTAACAAAAAAAATGTTTGCTGAACCGCCTCTCAAGGTAAATCCCGGAATATCCTAGGATTTATTTGGTAAAGAGAGACGATGCCCTATACGTTTTTGTATTTGTTATGTTAAAAATTGATATTATTACTATTAAAAATTAATTTATGCCAGGAAATGTTTAAATAATCTTCTCAATAAGATAACTCATTTTTGAGTTGTTTTATTCACTTATTTTATGAGTTATTTGATATTTACAATGCATTTCCACGTTTAAATTAATTTTTAAAAGTAATCATATCAATTTTTAACATGCAGTATTTTTGGATGAAATTTGGTACAGACCCATTTTAGGGGACACTGATTTTTATGTAAAAAAATTGCTAATGTGATTTCTTGAATTTTCGCTCCAAGAAAATTGCAAAGTAGGGCTTGATGTTTGTGCTAGAAATCTATCGATTTGCCACAAAATGCAGTTTTCCAATTTTTCCATGAGCGACAATTTAAAAAAAGTTTATCAAAATTGGACCAACAATAGCCACTTTACAAAGATGTCCCGCTTTCAAATGGGTCACACTGTATACGTTTAATTTTCTTCAGGAGCATGTTTTCGGAAATCCTCTTTTCCCTTTAAAAATGGCAACATAGTACTCTTATTTATATTACACCTTTATATTACTGGATAATAAATCCCTGCTGTTGTTCACGGTAGAAAGAATATCTGATCAGAACTGCTACATCTCAATGTAGGCAATGCCCAGAGATTCATGGATTTTAAAGAGTATAATGAAATTTGTTACGAGTACTTTTATTCAACACAAATTAATTGATTTAGTTCCACGGTTTTATTCAAGATATTTTTATATTTTAGGAATAACCAAAGTTGCCTTCCCTCGTATTTTCTAATTTAACCTAACTTATATACATTTTTCTCAGACGACGTGTAAAAATTACATTATTTAGGGAATTATAAAAGAAAGTAGGTTGTACGATTGACGATCGAGAGGCAAGCACATTCGGCTCTCGCCAAAAAGTTACAGACTCGATTTCCAGTTGTAGTAGTGAAATTAATTGCTAAGTGTATACTTCCTCTGATACATTATTTTAGAGATACGTGGGTGTGTAGTATACGTGGTGTTACTATTATTATGTTTTTAGGTAGTTTTGAAACACCTTTATTCGTTTATTTATTACTGCTTATTGCTAGAATGCCAGAATATTCAGTTTTACTAAAATTTAGCATAAGTGTATTAAGTGCATAGAACTATTTTCAACAGTTTGTTGATTTTGAACTTATAACACAAAAAAGCAAAATTGCACTTTTCATAATATTTCTGAACCGACTTACTTTTTTCTAACAATTTAGATTACAATTTCTTACCCCCAAAACTACCAGTTGACGAGAAATAAGTCTAGACAAGTTTTTTCTTTACAGAAAAAACCACCTACCTACAGTTAAAAATTCCAAAAACCATAGAACATGGCAGTATTTATGTAAAACAATTTTTTTAAATTCGTACTAATAGTGATGCAAGAAATTCGATATGCATGGTAATAATAATAATAATAATAAAGGTCTTTATTATGAATTTAAATCATAAAGGGCGAAGTTTAGTCAAGACTATTCTTCCACACTAATATTTCATATATTTAGGTTAAAGGAAACGCCGAGTAATATTAATGTCTTTTAATAGAAAAATACAATAAAAATAATCCTCTTATTATATTAAAAAAGATGTATTATCTACATTTAAGTACCAATAGGGGTTAAACATTCATTGAAATTTTATAAAATTCGCTAATTACTTGCATAGACGTGTAAGTATTACAAAAACAAATAGCACTAAAAAAAATTGGTCACTTGAGAACAAAAATTGGTCCTACTATTGTTGCAAATACGTACAATAAAGTAATAAATTACATTTGTTCACATTTAATTAGTACATTATCTACACGTTTATAATTACAAAAGCTTCACAAAACTACACGAATGCATAAATTAACAAATAAGTTTTGCTTTAAAATAAGCATACAGAATAATTAAGTATTATTTGGAAACAAACTTACTTTTACAGTTTGTTAAAATCATGGTAATGTTTAAGGGTTACATAATACATAAATAAATAAAAAATATATAAAACACAAAAATGTGATGACAGGAGAGTATTTTGTGCTTACTATCACAGATGTTATTTGTTTCATAAATTATTTGTCATAAACAGCTCAAAAAACTATTAAAAAAATTAATACACACAATAAAAAATTACAAAACAATACATTTCAGATACTAATACAGTTTGCAGTGATGCAGTGTAAATGCACAATTTATTTCCTGGTTAATATTTATAACTTAAATTTCCCCTTGGAATTCTTCCCTGCGGTGTCAGCTTCATCGGATCTCTTAGGACGTAAAATGAAATTCAGATTATACTGAGTGTTCACTGCATAATATACATTCGAGTTCGGAGGAAGAACCATTTCTGAAAACAATCGCCATATTATTAACCGATAAAAAAAAGCATTTTCTTAACAATATTTCAATTTTGTTAAATATTTTACTAATACTATAATAATCAGCAAAAAGCTTTAATTAGGTTATTACTACTGTGATTTCCTTATCAGGTTCAAAGTTATGTATTGTCAAAGTTTAAATTGAACTGAAAGATGAAAATGCTTTCCTCGGAACAAACGAATTTAAGGAAGGATTAGGATTTTTTGTGTCTCAATTCTTAATTTGAGAAACTTATTTAGCTTATTTCTTTGAGGGCTCCAGACTAAAAATTTGACAAGGGGCCTCATATAGTGTTGTTACGCCACTGTTAGTGATTATGTAAATCAACTCGACAACTCCCACCACAACTCAATTTTGGGGGAATTTTATGACAAAAGTAGTTGCCATCCCATTCTCCCGATATCGCTTTTATCTACTGAACTTTTTTTCCTGAACAATCCTCGCCTTTCTATGGGTGTCATTTTTTCGCCGTTTTTGGTAAAAAAAATTTATGCTCGAATTGTAGCTCCTCTATGCATCAATAAAATATTATTATGATGCCAGGACCCACTTTGGAGAATTACATATTATGTATGGCGTTATTTAAATACCATCTCTAAAAATATGTGTTAATTTGTCATTTTTTTCGGTTTATCTTATCTAAGAGTTTACATTGATAAAATCTATTTTTAATTATTACTCTTAGTCCTGTTGTGAGAAAAAATCAATTTTGATTCTCCTCGTATTGGGGAATAATTTTGCAAGGCTGCAAAGCTTTGAGAGATATGGATTTCTCCTTTAATAATATAAAGAAATAACTGAGATACCAACCTTTTTCAGGTAACACTTGAGCAAGAGTATATTGATCAGGATTGCCTTCAAGTCCCAACTTGTACATGGCGTTTCTAATCACTTGTGGTGTCCTTTCATTATTACTCAACATAATACTTTTGTATAACACTATACCATCAGTCTCTACACTGTCCGTTTCGTAAGTAACCTTGATTATATAGAAATCAGGACTACTCTTTTGCGAATGATTACTTAAAGTTCCGGAATTATTATAAGGTACTTGGAGTTTATTATTTGCACTGCCGGAATGAGAACTATTTAAAGAAATATCGAGCGAGGGTAACGACGAATTGCTACTGGAATTGGACATTTGCGAAGGACTCAATTTTCTATCTATACTATTATGTGGTGAACTGGGAGTACTATCAATATCACAATAGAACTGGGAACTGTTGCTGCTAGAAGTGCTAGCAATCGAGTCATTTTTCTGATGACCTGTGCTTCTTTTCTTAGTTTTTGTATTGTTGCCTGTTATTGAAGTTTCAATTTGACAACTCAACTGGTATGCCTCCCTATCATTCAAAACTAATATTGTATCAAACCAGCGATCAAATGCAGGATCTTCACTAAAGTGGTAAGCGTTGGCAGCACCTTGAAGAAGTTTTATTTGAGCTAACACTTCAAACTCTTTCCTCCTTTTATCGAAATTTATCAAACCATCTGCTATAGTGTCTGGAATAGCTGTATCTATCATAGTCAGATCTGTCAAAAAAGTACCCAAATATGGAATAGTACCAAATGATATATTTGCTATATGATGGTTTTGCTTCTGAAACACCTTCTGCAAATGCTTATCATTCTCCCCGAAGGTGTCAGCAAATTTAGCCGTGCCTTCTCTCATCAACAGCTCCCTTTGCGTCATCTGGTTATTGTCCTCACTGAATATCCTCGCCAACTCATCAAACATCTCTATTTTCTCTTTGGGAATAACCTGCCACGTCTTCTGCAGCCTGTATATAGGGTTGCTCTGAAGACCGCTAATAATGGCTTTCAAGCTGGAGAAATTTTTGATCAATCTCAGTTCTTGCGCAATATCGATCCACGTGGATATAATGGCAGCCCTATCACCCGCCTTGAGGCCAGGTTCGACTAGAATTGAAGATATGACTCGGAAGGACACCGCATTAAATTGGTTTACTGTAGCCAAAACGGTAGCAGCCTCGTGTGACCTGCTTTTGTCCCTTCTTGACCACACAGCACCCAGGCATTGATGAGGCACCAATTTTTTGAACAGATCCTGAAAAAAGGAAATTTTAATGTCTGAAGGTGAGGGGCGTTAAAACGGAGTACAAAATATGTACAATAGTCTAGTATTTACTTACCACATCCATTCTGGTAAGTTGTTCAGCAAAATGCCTTACAGGTACATCAGGTAATTTGTATACTCTCCACCCGGCAGCTACAGATCTCATTGCAAATGCTGGAGGCGGCGCCAACACAGGATCGATGTGCGCCTCTCTGCTGTACCTCTCTATCCTGTGTCGAACTTTGGCATCAAGTTCGGTAGATGGAAGGTACTCTTCACAGAAGTGGAGAAGCTGTCGCAGAGCAGTATGGTTTGGTGGATCCCTGAAGTCTTCAGGGTAACTGTCCAACCATACATGGAGCGCAGAGATAAGAGTCCTGCAACAAGTAATCAATGATAATCATATACATCTAGCAGATTTGTTTTCCAACTCACTTTCTATGTTGTTCATGTTGATCTGGTTTCCCATTTTGGGGTCCGTCCGACAGTTCTTCATATCTTTGCAGGAGCAGCTTCAGAACCTCTTTGGGGGAAGAAAAACTTCTATAAGTGGCTAAGAAGACGTTGATGTATGTGGTTTCAAGCTCCCCGTCATCTGTGGAGAGAGCTTCGACTAGTTTCTTCAATGTACCCGCTTTGACGAACCTCACTCTCACCGTCTCCCATTCTAGGTGGGAAATCTCGTCGTCGGAATCCTAAAGAAAAAAAAACATATAATATAAATAAAGTTTAAATTAAATTTAAAAAAAATATACGTATTTAATAAAAATTATTGTAGAGATTACAGAATATTTATTAAAAATGCAAGAAAATTAAAACTGCTCATGTTATACAGATAAAACTTGTCTATATCTATGTACAAGTTATGCACTAATTTTAAGTGGGCGAAGGTTATATTTCTTTAATATTTTGTGGGTTGAACACAATGAGACATTACAGGCACTTGAGTTTAAGTCTCGGTTTAAGTAAATCCTATTTTAAAGATTTTTTTCATATAAGCATTTAATTGCTTATTATATTGCGTCTTATACATAATGGAATATGAGATAAGATATTCTGTAACGTAGAAACTTAATCACTTAATCGGTGAAATAAATTAAGTTTCTAAGTCAACACCGCAGCTAA
Organism: Rhagium mordax; assembly: GCA_963680705.1. Classification (NCBI taxonomy): domain Eukaryota; kingdom Metazoa; phylum Arthropoda; class Insecta; order Coleoptera; family Cerambycidae; genus Rhagium; species Rhagium mordax. The sequence goes on along the minus strand of OY796658.1, from coordinate 10,441,845 downwards.
GTTTGTAACTTAATTCTACAGTAATTCATTTATCTTTAACACTGAAGAAACTTTAGCCAGGAGGAGGGCTACACATTTAGGGGTAACGGACGCACACCAGAGGTAGAGTTTGATCAAATGTCTTTAAAAAAATGTCGAAAAATTGAAACAGGCTTACTTTTTCAGCAAATAGCCAGTCAAAAAAACAATTTAAATTTCCTGATACTTTCGGGACTTGCAGGTTGTTAAAAGCCCTGATTATTATATTTTTATCAATAGGTACAGGGTCAACATATAAATGTGACACAAAATTAATGATTTCTTTATTAGGGTTCCACAAAGCTCTATGTCGGGTCCTATTCAGTTGTTCAGTTATATAAATGAGTTGTCAAACGTTGAAAGCATCTACTGCCGTTTATTTCATAGACAAAATAAGCATTTTTATGAGGCAACGAAGTATTTTTAAAAGGAAATCAGAATAAAAAAATAAATAAAAAGGATTTAATTGGAAATGACAATGAAGTATTAAATCTTCTGTTTTAATTTTCACTGAAAACTGAATCATCATCATCGCCTTAGTAATAAGTTAATTACTATTTACTTTTAAATGTTTTAAAAAATAAAATTAGGTCGTCTTTTTTTCCCAAATCATTATACAGTTACCTATTTATTTAAAAAAAACTTCTCATCAAAATAGCTCTAGTTGGAAGGTAGCTACATATGTATAATCAAACCGTATGCGAATTGCACATTTCCAATATAAACCAGTAATGTTTATTTTTAGAACTTTACTCAATCCTTGCAATGAAAATTCAGCGTCAGCCGAATAATTCGATGAGTAGGTATGTGCATTTGAATAAATAAATTAGATCTCATTTCCATAAAATCCAGACATGGGAAAACGTCGCACAGCCAATTTACCAAATGCACCGGCTCCACGTTGTCACTTGACATTGAAAATTCAGTTTTTTTAATTTAGATTATATCATCAAAACGATAAACAGGATACCAGTTAACTGGTTTTAGTACACAGGAAATATATAAATATGCGCATCAATCATTAACAGATATAAAAACGCATTTTTTCATTTTTCATGCCTAATGTACCGCGATGGCATTTGGTATCGGCATTCTAATCGCGGGAGGGGGCGCGGGGTAAATATTTTCCTCGAAAATATATGCGGACTGGAAAATGCCAACCTATTAAAATAATCGATCAATCTACAAGATAGGAGAATGCAATTTAAAAGAAACACGAAAAGAATGAATAATGGAGTAAAATAATATTAGGGCAGATTGGAAATGGGCTCGGAGATTTATTAAGGGTACAAGTGATTTTGAAAGTCTTATATAGCCAATGCTTATTTTAGAATTTTTTGAGAGGCCGTAGGGCCCGTAGGGTGGATTTAAAGACGAATAGACGAATTAAAAAAACATTAAAACTGGAAATTAATGAATGCAAAATCTTTTAGTTTGTGCATTTTATTGAATATGTATTCTGTATTGTGAATTCATTGGGAAAATTGTTTTGCATAGAATACGTATTTATATACCTCGAGGTCAAAATTTACAATTAATAAGGCCGGAGTTAACGCTATTATATTGAATTGAATTCAAATTTAATATGGGTATTCATTGTTGGTCGACTGAAGTTAACAGCAAATCCTAAAATCTCGTTGCCACCTCAGGGAGCGTGAAATCGGGATCCTTTTTGTCAATAAATCGGTTTAAATAAATTGGATCTTTCTGAGAATATTTAGTGTTTTTGTCTTGTTATATGTATATGTATACAGGGTGTTTCAGGAAAAAAGGGAACTATTTTAAGGGCAAATTTAGAGGTCAAAATAAAAAAAGTTGTTATAAATAAAAAAGTCCGAAAATGCTTCCTTGTCGAGATTAAGAAAGTGTCAAAAAAAATAATTAAAAATACTTTTTTCTTTTGAATATCTCAAAAACGATTGAGTTTTGGTATTGCACTATACTGGCACGGAAATACTCTTTTTCGATTTAACGAGTTTTGACAATTCACCAGGTGACAGCAAAAAATTAAATAATTTTGACAAAAAAATAGTACGCCACTACTTTTTTCCAAATAGGTATTTGTTTCTTAATCGGTAGCCAATACTAAAAAGAAAAGGCCTCTTGAGCTTTTCAGGTAGGACAAATCGTTTTCGAGTAATAATTTTTGTTTGCGTTACTGAAAAATTTGGGTGACACTTCAACCTCAACATTTTTGGAATTCTGTAGATGATTAATCTTGATACGGCTTTTTGTGATCGGTAGCAAAATTCATTGACCATCGTCTTACCATAATTAGATTTTTAAATTGTGAATTTTTCTTTTATCTACAGGGTGGTTGTTCACGCTCTTACATTTACGTTAAATTGCATCGTTCTATATCATATCCACTTCAACTGTGCACCAATTTAGTTAGTTAGAAAACTCTTGCAGCGAAACGTATTCTTAATTCTTTTTATTTTGACACCCTGTATCTCGAAAAGGAAGCATTTCATGCCTTATTTATAGAAACTTTTTTCTTATTTTGACCTCTAGAAACGTCCTTAAAATGTTTCCTCACGAAACACCCTGTATATATACTTTGGCCAAGTTAAGCAAGGCCAGTAATAGTACGAGATACAAATTTGGTTAAATGGGAAAAAAGTTGCGTAATTAAAGGACTAAGAAAATGACGTCTAGTAATCAGGTATGATTTTTCGTGTTATATAAAAAAAACTGAATTTTCGGGGTTTTAATTCCATTTTTTTTTTTACGTTAATAGTGAAGTTAGAAAACGGACAAAACTTTATAGCTACTTTTAATGAACCTAAAAATTACGTTATCATTTTTTTATTCGACGTTTCGTCTTCGTGCAACCATTATTAGCTTCATTTTTTTTAAATATATTCTGATTTTCTTATAAGAAATTTTAGAAGTCCTTTTTGTTGTGAATTCAATAATTTATCTTATATTATGGTTTAATTACGTTTCGACTCTTTTGACCATCATCAAGAAATTTTAAGATACGGGCCTGTATTTCTCATAATTTTGAAAAAATAGGTTCATGCAATAAGTTAGGTATTTTTGAACGTTATTAAAATATTAAAATGCACTTCATAATATCTTCTATGTAAAGTTCTTCTTCGGTTCATAGTTTTGCTTATAAACATAATTATTGACATATTTCCAAAGGAAAAAATCTGGTGGGGTTACATCGGGTGAACGTGCTGGCCGGGGCGTTTCAGAATACGTGCTTATAACTTTTCTGGAAATCTGGCCGAAAATAATTACTCTTTAACTCCTCTTAAATTATGTGCAGATGCAAAAGTTGAAACATTGTATGAAATGCTCTAGGACACAGACTGCAAACATAAATAAACCATGAGGGTGTATTGTTAAACTCACACTAAAAAGGGCTTCTAAAATTTGATATTAGATAATCACGATCGAAAAAAAAATAAGTTAATGTTGGTTGCTCGAAGACAAAACGCCCAATAAATAAAATTTAAATAATCTTATAAGTTCATTTAAAAATTGTTACGAGAGAGTTTTGTCATTTTCGCTATAACTTTACTACGAATATTAAAGTTAGAAAAAAATTAGAATCAAAAACTCAGTTTTTCCAAAATAACTCAAAAACGAAGAAGCACAACAAGGATTTCTAGGCGTTATTTTGTTAGCCCTTTAATATTTTCCTCGTCAAGAACCGCTCGTAAAAAGAAATTATTCTAAAGAAAATTTAAAGCATTAAATACTAAAAATACAACCCCCTCCTCCACCCTTCCTTTTCTGCGAACACGCCGTAATATTAGATTATTATTATTACCGAATAATTAATTACATTACACGCTCACATTTTAAGTTGCCAAACAAATTTAATCATAAAAGCTCTGAACCAAGCCCAAGAACGAATTTCTACTTCCAATAACATACATTACGGAGCCCTGCTCTCTTTTGTGCACGAAGAAATATAGACCTCTCTGATGTTACGACGTATCCAGACGGGGTTAATTAGCCGTTTCATTAAAACAGAAGAAGGTGTGCCTATATAAATTAAATCGTATTTCTCAGTCTCGCTAGTCGCACACATCAAACGTCAGCTCTAAATTACGTTAAATGAGGTGAGAACGGCTCCTGATGAAAGCAGTGCGACAAACGACCATTATCATAATTTATCGAGAGGATTCAGCGATAATATATTATTTCGGCTCGCATGCTTGGCAACAATATTTGCAGAGAGGAAAATATTTTCAGGAACGGAAATCCACGCGATGATTAACAGCCGTACTTTCGGTATTATCGAGCATCTTTGGATGTTTCTTGGCAGGACGTTAACTGAACCTTTTATGAAATCAAATTGGTACAGATCAATATTTGAAGGTTCACGGTATTCGAATATTAAATTTAAGAAAGTCTTATACGTACTAGGGAATATGTGGTTCAGAGAGTGATTTAGAAACACCCTGTATGTATGCCTGGTTGCCTATTTTTGGTCACATCATTTCTGATTGACTTCTCTACATAAAATAAATGACCCTAATTTCAAGCAGCACAAACAGAGGAGATAGTTTTAAATTGAGATACAATTCTCTGCCATAACAAATTATTCTATTCAAAAGGCATAGAATGAATAGCCTGCATGATAACTTTTAAGTGTCTTAACTGCTATAAACATTTAAGTCCATTGTTGACTTTTAACAATGATTCATTCAAACCAAACAAAGATTTAATTTTAGAATCAAAGTCAAACGTCTGAAAATGTACTAACTACTTTATAATGTTATATTTTTAACACAAAAATAATTTTATTGGTACAGAAAATATATTAAAATAATATCTTTTTTTCTAGCATAAATAAATAACCAAAAATAAAGTTGTATTGACTAATTAAGTACATAATTAGCTCTCAACGTAGAATCGTGACAAAAAAAGGTCTCCAACTTGAATAATAGAATTTGCACATTTTCTTACTTTTTTTTACTCGACAAAATAACTTATTTTCGCCGTTAAGATTTCAAATCTTTTTTTAGTAGGTACGACTTTGGATACCCACTATTTTTTTTTGTCCTAATATCGATTCTAAAAAAATTCAACAAGGATATTATAATAGAAAAAATAGATGAGTTTACCCCAGAAGTGGGAAAACAATCTACCCCGGAAGAGCAGTCATTAAAAATGGACAGGACAAACGTACGTTTCAATGTTCCAAAGCTAAATGGCTTACCAATCAAACAAAATAAAACAGATTTTCAAGGAACGTAGTTTTTGAAAAGAATTCGTGAGCACTGATGAGAACATTCAGAAAATAAATGGTAGGGTTTCGTTATAGCTTGCCCTGGCATTTAACAGAATAAATTGTTTAGTTAAAAATATTCTAATGACTTTCCAGAAAAGGCAGTCCTGGGAAATATCTACAATCGATATGTTAATATAGTCAAGTACCTAACGTCGCATGTTACCGGATTGAAATTGACCTTTTAAATATTAGTTGATGTATTTATATCTCTAAACTGTATTGTGGTCCTTTATTACTTCAAGTATGATTAATCGAGTAATAAAAATCAATAAGAGAGCAAAAGCCAACTTTACTTATCCCAAATATTCCATTAGTTAAGTTTATTTTTGGTAAACTTTCATTGAATTGGGTCTTTATAAGGATGTATGTGGAACACCTTTAATTCATAGATCAATTGTTCTAGCGAAAAACTCTGAAATGCGTCGATGACTTAACTTAAAGGATCGCCCTGTATAAATTCATTTTAAATATAGATGCTTACAAAACATTTACCATATTAGCTCTTTCTGAGATAATCTTTCATGGAACATGTTACAAAATTTTCGGCTATTTTAGATAGGTACTGTAATTATTTCCCTACCACGAGTGTTCGTCCTTAAATATATTATTAAGTTTAAATTATGCCTTGAAGGATCAGAACTGCATCGCTACTTGGATTAAGTACTATCTATAACTTCTCCGAGACTGGAGATAGTATTTAATTTAAAAAAAATTATATGGAATTAATTAATTTATCTGTAAAACCATAAAAAAAAAAACTACAGTGATGAAGCAAATTCGAGGTTATATCGCTTTTTATAATAAAATAGTGTAATTTAGCGGAGGCATTATTAGGCAAATTTAGAAAAAAAAACACATTTATTCTTTTGTTTTTTACTATTTTAATTGCACAATTCTTCTTAAATCACACATACTGATTTAAATATAATCAAGAAATTTAATGGTGGTGATTATAATTTACCAACGCAATCGTAAAAACCTCAAAAAATTGCTTCATTATTTTGTTATTTTTGGCGAGGTTACAGCGTTTTTATATTTTTTTTATGAACAATTAATTAGAAGTAAAACGCAATCGATTCCGATTTTAAATTAGGTACTAGATATTAGGTATAAAAAAAAAATTACAATTTTTTGCACATATTTACCTTAGTTTTATAAATTATTTGTAGTAGTAAATGATTATCTGTTGCTTATTTTAATGAGGGCGAATCAATGTTAAAATTTTAATTTGCTTTTTTTTAAATCGAGATATATTTTAGATTACCCGGATTTTTAAAACAAGAATATGCTAATAAATCCCAAACAAGGAAAGAAAGAAAACTGGTATATATTTAACTTTAAATTCAAAATATACTTACGCAAATGAAATCTAAATTATTTAATCAGTGGTTTCCTGTTTATACTGGGATAAAAATACAACCACCAAAATAATGTTCTTATATAATATGAAATAAAAATATTTTGTGCGTTCTTGGCATTTCTGAGTCATTTGGATTATAGTTATAGTTTAATACAAAGAGTATGTTAAAAATGTATACCAAGTACCAGTAAGGTCTACTTGTATTAATAGGTGTTTGGCTAGTGTCGACACTAAGAGCAAAATACATTCCAAAAACAGAAGCGATTTTTAAAGACCAAACTTTTTAACAATAGTTTAACCTGATTTAAAAAATACATGGGCACTGTTAGACACGAATATGTAAATTTGTATGTGTAGGTATTCATAAAAAATAGACAGACCGACAAATTTGGTGAAATTCTGAGCAACTTCAAGTTTGTCTAAAATTCGTCCAGATGCGTGCATCAAATGATTAAATGTAAATTTTCTGAACAACGGCTTGTTATATCAAAAAGTGCCAAGAGACATTAAATTTTTGTTTTTTCTTGCTTTATTGAATTAAACTGGAAACATGGGAAAATATCAGTGGGGTACTACTTTTTTATAAAAAAGAGCCTTAGTAAATCCATATATCTACGCCCATGGTTAAGTAAAGTAGTAGTTTGTTATTCTAAAATAGGCCTCTAAATTGTATGTAAAGAATTGATAATAATAATAATAATAATAATAATAATAATATAAATATAAATCCATATTTATTTTCAAACTTTAACACCCTGTATCTCGAAAACTAAGCATTTTTCAATCTATGTTTATATGAACTTTTTTTAATAATTTTCAAATGTCTATCGACTGTTAAATCCTGCTACAAAAAACTGGAACACCCTGTATATTTGTAATGAGAATATTTCGATGAAGATTTATATCTTAAAATATATAGTGTGTATAGAGTGTTCTATTAATAACAAAAATATATATCATTTCATTTCACCCCTTGTATATTTAAACAGATTTCGAAAAACTATTTCAAGAATTATAAAAAACTGTTTAATTTAATTTTTTGAACGACTTAATTGATCATAACTAAGGGAAATAAGGGGGAAGTCAATTTTTACGTGACTTTCCCTGCACAAGCAAGGTCCATATATTTTGACACCTACCTATAGCCTTTATTTTTAGATATGAAAAAAGTGTAAAAATAAAAATTGTAGATTTAAGTGGGAACTATCTATTGGAGGAGCAGCTAAAGATAGGAATGGGCTCCATGATCTACGCATGCGCCACATTCAAGTGTGCCAAGTGTTTTAATGTCAAAGGATATTAAATTAAAAAAAATTCCTTTAATCTAATAAAACAAATTCCTTTATCAGGGGAATAACACACATATCTAACCTGCCTCCGGCTTCTAACTTGTAATAAACCTCTTCATAAAAAAAAAATTCCTTTAATCTAATATATAGATATATATTCTAGGTTTTTTCTTGACCGTTGATATCAATACAAGTATTATTTTTCCTGGGTATATCGGTCCTCTGATGTCTCTGATGATGGTTATAAATAAACCGAAACGTTAGAAAAAAATAAATAAATTTGTTTAATCTAATGAAAAAAAAAACAAGAACGTGTGGGATTTGAACCCGGAACTTCTGCTTGCCAAGCCAAACTCGTCTCCGCTAGACCATCAACGCACTGACAAATTGCGAGTAAAGAAAGTATAAGTTAGGTTTCGGGTAACACGTTCTGTACACTTGGCCTTGGCAACGTTGGCATGTGGCGCTTGCGTAGATCATGGAGCCTATTCCTATCTTTAGCTGCTAATATCTATTGGCGAAGAAAAATAAAACAAAATGGCGTCAGAAAGTAGAGAAAAATACACAACGTATGTTTTTTTTTTAACAAACCACCCTGTACATTTTTGCATATTTTGAAAGAACTTTTTTCTCTGATTATTCTGTATGATTTCGAATGTGTTTATAACTTTGATAACTACAGTATAAAGTATAAACCACGATCAAGATAACAAATATAATTTTAAAATCTTACCGAATGTGAGGAAGACAGACTCCTGGTTGGACGATGGTAACGTACTTTCTTGAGGTAGACGGTATAAAGGGCTCCATCTGCCTTTTCCTCGCCCCAGAGCCGCCATGTGGGCTGCTGAAAGAAAAGGCATAAATTATAGATAAAGATAAATAAAGCCGTATTGTCGATCCGAGACACCAAAAAAATTAACTTATCAGATAAAACATCGCGTCCTATTTTAAGTCAGTGGCGTGCGTTTTATAGATTAAAATATGAATCGCTTTTTCCAAAAAATACATCACGAAACTCCTTTACCATTGCCTACATTTTTCATGTAAACATCAGTCAAATTGATTTGGCAAAGATACTGGGATGTGAATATATAAAAAATGGGGCAAGTTGTATATATACAAAAATGATTTAGGGTAGGGCAGACAAAAATATCAAAATTCATGTTCTGTGGATGCGTCAACTTAACTTATAAGCTTTTCCTTAATCTGCTTGTGGGAGTTGCGACCGTAACGATCAATTATATCATTCTCGCGATATTGGATGGTCGATTAGTATTCAGTCGATGAACAAAGAAGGATACCGTTTGGCTTTATATTATAGGCGCTAGTAATGGTTTATTCGCGTTGTTCTCGATTGAGATTAAATCATCGCTTTCTTGGGAACACAAAAAGTATAAATAAGAAACTTATTGTATTTTGTACGAATTAACGAAAACCCTGAGAAAATAGTCATATCATCAATTAAATATTATACAAACAAAAATTTAAATTCTGTAGGTGTAGGTTCTTATTAATTCCCAACGAGAAAGTAAATGAGATACTAAAAGCTAACATCGTTCCTCATGAAATGTCATCTGCACATAATGTTTACGCACGTCTGCACGTTTTATAATTATAATGTGCTGTATATTTTTATTCTTAAAGCTTAAATAGTGATATAAAAAGTTGCAAAAAAACACTTGCACATCATCACGATTAATTAAATTTTGCGTAAAATATATGCTTCATTAATCCCTTTTCAATAACGCTGCTTTATTATAACTATGACCCGCCACTGCAATACACCCTCTATCAACTATCTGTCAAGCCCTAAAAAACTCGCTAGGTTTAAATCAAAACCATCTGCCTCCATAATCAAATGAAAAGCTGATAATATGCTGTGTAATGGAAAGCTGTCCCATTATGAGGATAATGTAAAATTGAATAGATTGCCTTCAACTATCGGGATAATGGACTCTTGCACATATGTACAATTTTCAGGCAATATAAATGAAAATTTCGTCCAGAATATAATTTTATTGGAGTCTCTCTATTTACTACTGCAATTATTTTGAGAGTGAAAATATTATTTACAGTCTCTTATCCAGAATTAATAAAAAAAAAGACATCGTTCAGTTAAAAAGAAATTACGGATTATAATAAAGTAGGTTTGATATTTAATTTAATTATTTTAATGAAATTTTTATCTTAGAAAAATCTTTGATTTGAATTTTGTATATACCTAATTAATAAGTTGTTCTAGGATTTGTTTTAAGTTGGAATTATCTTTTTGCTTTATATTAATTATAGCCCAGGGTCGATCTGAAGCTTTATATAGGAAACCATGAACAAATTAGAGACAAGCTGAAATTTGGTTATATAAGTTTGTATTGGGGTCCTTAAAATACCACCAAACCCCACCGGTAATCTGCCGTGCCTGTCACCCCTAAACAACCCCCGAAAGGGGTGAAAATCGGACTTTTTTTAGTTCTTTGGCAATATCTTAAAAACAAAGCTATATACGGAAAAATATGAAGATAGAAAAATTAAAGAGCATACAATTTCCTATAAAGTTACGTTTAGCAGATATATTTTGCTTTAACAGTGGTGGAGTTATCGTATTGTAAATTCCAGTATATTTTAACAAAATACACATTTTTCACAAAATAATTACGTTACATTAATATATTTTACGTATTTTACACCAAAACATATTAAAACTATAATAATACATAAAATATGAGTTTTTTATGTAGTAAGTAGCACAGTTGCTTTTTCTTAAATAAACTAAAAATACTTACAGGTTATGTTTAAGTTAATGAATGTAATGTACCTATGTTTTTAATTACTTATTATCTAATATATTTTAACTGCATGTTGAGATGTCGTCTTCCGCCTGTAAATCCTCAACTGCCCTATTAAAAGAGGTTACGACATGAGCATGCACTTTTGCAACCACCTGATGAACAGTTGCAAAAAATTTGTTTAAGGAACCCTTTGGGGTCTATATCTTGATCCATCTGAACTGGAGAGATTCCGGAATCACTAGAAATCCATCCCCAGTCCTGGAGTGGTAAGCTATTATTCAACCATTCTTGAACCTAAAGGTTAATCATATATGTAAATAAAATATGTATGTAGAGTTGCTGGATGAAATGTCCTATATGCATGGTACTGAGCTGCATTTATGATCGGTGGAAGGGAAGCCAGATTAAAATCTTTATTTAAACTTTGCTTTGCTACGCTGCTGGTAGATAATGTATCTGACGTTATTCAAATCGTTAATCGGTACTTGTTCTATTTTTGACGTATACGGAAATAAAAAATGTCGAAATAAAGGACCTCAATCTGTCTTTGGATATATTTGGATTGTAAAATTCTTCAAAAAGGTCAAACAACTTCTTCTTTTTCATAGTATTGACCAAATTAATTTTTCCCCTGGTAAACAGGCCAGATGTAGTATCACATCCGGAAATGGCGTGCATGGCAATAATAATAATAATAAACGTCTTTATTGATGGACGAAGTTTAGTACAAAATACTATTCTTACACTTTATTTTTTTATTTATTTACCATTTATTAAAGGTCCCAACTTATGCTTCACTTTGAAGTATTAGTAATTTTATTTGGTTTCGAACTTCTTCGTGGGCGTAGCATATACAAATTTTGTTTAGCGTAATGGAGTCGTATCGAGAATATACGAAGAGAGCATACATACAGGGGCGAATGGCGACGCGGAAAACTACTCAGTTGCCTTGACATGCGGTATATGTCCTTAATATTATTAATATAAAAATAATTCCTCTCAATTCGTAACAGAAATTCACGGATATTTAAAATAATTATTTTGTTACATTTAATAGGCACGTAAAATGTAAAAGTTCTATTAGCTAATACAAAATAATGTATGAAATTAGAATATAGTACTCCACTGGTATGTTTTTTATTTCTAATTTATTGATGTAAGAATGTATTAAATGTATTTACCAAAATATCCATATACATTGTTATGTATATTTAATGTCAAAATTCAATAAGTAAAGGCTAGAGAATATTTTTACAAAATAACCAATTATTAAAAATATCATAACTCCGCCACTGGTAAAGTAAAATATATCTGCTAAACGCAATTTTATATGAAATTTTATGCCCTTTAATTTTTCTATCTTCATATTTTTTCGTATATAGCTTTGTTTTTAAGATATTGCCAAATAACTAAAAAAAGTCCGATTTTCATCCTTTTCGGGGGTTGTTTAGGGGTGACAGGCACGGCGGATTACCGGTGGGGTTTGGTGGTATTTTAAGGACCCCAATACAAACTTATATACCAAATTTCAGCTTGTCTCTAATTTGTTCATGGTTTGACTGGATGGACCCTGGGCTATTACCCACATTACATACAAATTTATTCATGCTCGGGATAAACTGCAATTACTACTATTTATAAACGACACTGTGTAACTACCAAGCCGAAGGACTTACTTGGGTTAGCTATAAACCCTTATTTTTCTTCTTTCAGAGCGTTCCAGGGATCTCATTAATGGAGAAACTTACCTTTCTCAAATTCCTATTTGATTTATAATAATAATAAAGATTTATTTAAATTAACCTGAGTTTATTGGTTTTATTCAAGAGTACTTTAAAATCTGGGTCATACCAAGATGTAGTGAGCTGTATTTGATTCTCTTAGAGAGAAGAAACTAATATAAACTAAGCACAGCTCGTGCCTTTTGAATACTGATGTCTCTGTTATGAGTTTTCATACGTCTTTCTAACACGAGATCAAAGAATGAGATATAGATTTAAGCTTATAAAACATAGGTGTCTCTATAGTAAACGACATTTATTGAACAAATACCTACATCGATAAACAAGATGATGATGATGGTGAAATAATTGTAAGCTGAGACAACTTAAAACTAGCTTGGACAAAACTGGTCGAGTTATTTAATTTAATTAGAAATGTTCGTAACTGTCGATTATAATATTAAATGCTTTCCATCAATTATATAGTTTATGGTAATGTCACTGAGGTCGTGCGTATTTTTTACCTTATCTGTTCAGTGATGTATAATTTTAATGGCGACTCGTGCTGGAATGATCTGGGCTATCCAATTAAAAGTTGTGAAACCAGCCGGCTTTGGATAATTTTTATGCAATATTATAAGCTAGGTGGGCACCTGATTTTATTTATCTTCTAATTCAAAAATCCTTCTTGGCTTCAGCATAATAACTTGGTCTGTATATAATGGATGAACATACCTTTGCCATGTACCTTTTTTCTTACTTTTTAAACGCCATTCGAAATTTTGATACTTTTTTTAGGAGCAACTAATAAGTCTTTTCGTATATCTCTCGAAACTCGTTCTCCACAATTGTTTTTGTTGATGTTTCCGCGATATTACCAAGAAAATTCCACTTGTCACAGCATACTAAGATGGAAATATGTTTTTGGTAAGTAATTTCCCAGTTATCTGCTTTACTTTAAATTATTTAGCAGAATTAATCTTGTTTTCGGCATTGCCTTTTTGTGGATGCCCATTATGCTATATTACGTTGAAATTGATCTTCCACTCTACGTTAAACTCGAAGATTACACTACACTGTCACTACTTATAGTCAAAATTTACATGTCTAGCAATATAATATAGATGATCGATTTTACATGAATTACTATACCAATTCTTAAATTTAAATACAGGTGTATCTAAAATGGATCACACTATGTTTTAATTTTCGCTAGAGAAGTTTAGATTCTCAATCATTACTGTCAAATTACTACTATTTTAGTTACTGATTAATCTTTAGACTATTAAAGATTACTTTTGCTTATGTTTGAAGTCATTTTCTAATTAGTTTTGTATGGTATTTTAGGTTGGACGAGCCCCATCTACGAGGACTGCCTTATTGCTGTTAGGTTGCAAGTGTTTGCCAGATAAAGATTTGTTTCCAAGACTGTTAAAAAGCCTTTTAGGTTTAAACTCATTTGGTTTGCTAAGTTGCTAAGTAAATCCTTCGCCGGATTTAATGCATTATTTTTTATTTATTTAATTTTAAAAGAATTTATTTTTATTTTTACTGGTTAAAATACATGACAGTATGCCTCAATTTCGAAAAAATTCAATGGTATAACTAAAACAATTTCGGCCCCAATATGGAACCTTGCGGAATGTTAATTTTATTTGCCATAAATTGCTCAAAATGAATTTATTATTCGCATATTAGAAGAGGGTTTCAATTATGATTTACATAACTCTACAAATCATTAATAAACTATATTCATTACTTAGAAGTTTACCCTACCCAACTGCGTTATAGTGCTCGACGAGAACGACTAGAGAATTAAAACAAAATAAAGAAAACATGGTGGTGGCCCCTGTATACTTTAAAAATTACTTACAATTTCATCACAGTAACACACGAATGTCGAATAAGAACTAATACACATAATATAACTCACTTCAACGTTTAATTTAATAAAAAAGTTATGTCACTACTAAAGTTAACTGCACAGTTCACGATTCCGTAGTAGACTGATAAGGCATTATTGTTTTAACGATAAAATAATGTACGTTATACAATTTATCAGCGGAAGACCAACGTGAAACCTAAAACTATAGCTTGACAGAATGCTCGGCCTGTATGTGAATCATAAAAATAAAAACATACGATAAGACCCCATATCTACGTGAATCATGATTATTGACGGTTCATAAAATGCATAGATAGAAACATTCTTGCATATTAACGAATTATAAAATGTGCTTAATTTTCATTTCAGTAAACTTAATCTTGAATCATCAAAAAATGTGTGCGACACTTTTTGCTTAGGTATATGTATTTTAAACATGATATATTTCGAACCTTTTAATTTTTTTCTCCAAATAACTCACTTGATGAATTGCAGCGCGAGCCGAAGGCGAGAGCTGTGTAATCCTGCTGTAAAATTCATCGGTGTGAGTTATTTAGTATGTTACCACTTGTAGAATAATATACTATTATCTCATAGTATAACCCAATGTGACCTAACAAAATTCCCCAATCTTAATATAATTTATTTATGATGTGTTCTTGTTGCAGGTTACCATTAAATAATTCTAAATAAGATCCAATAAAAAATATTTACTCCTTGTCTTTTTTGAAATGCTTACTTTTAATTTTTAAATACGAATTTCTTGAAAGCAGGTCGTAAATTTAAATTGTAAAATTAAAATTATTAGTAAATAGGCCCATTATTTCTAAAGCACTCATTCCTAGGCAATTACGTCTATTCGAACCCATTAGCCCACATGTACTAAAACTTCCAGTAAAATTATGGGCATCCCACCAGTCACATTCTCAGATTCTGGGAATGTTTACGAAACAGGGTAGTTTTTCTTAATCGTTCCAATAAGGCATATATTATATGGATTGGCTATTAAAATAGAATTACTGATTATCATTCGAAGTTCTATCGCCATTATTATTAATATTATTATATCATCCCAAAACACCTTAATTTTCTTATTTTATTAATAACAGTTACAGAAAATATCTGTTTAATTAGCAAACCCTTGCTAACAAATTACAAATGTCGGTCTGTATTGAATATAGGTTAAGTTTTGTAGGAATAACGTTGAAACTGTAAATAAATTTATCGCCATTGAAATGAAAAATACAAATGCTATTATTATATTATTATATACACGTCGAGTCGTAACAATTTTTTTATATAGACCAAGGGATGACAGAGATAACACATTTTGATACCCCACCGCCACCCTTCCAAAAACACAATGGTAAAAGCCTTAGCCAGCGCCCGTATGCGACTTTAATTTCAACCCTGTTTTCTATTTAGTGGCTTGCGTAAGGAGTGAGTGTATGCAATATGAACCTATTGTGATGAATTTACACTCGTTTTACAGAAGTCTGTAGTGTGCCCTCTCATAGCAGGTTCCTAAGTCACACACTATAGTTGGTGGTTCAGCAGTCGCTCCAGAGATGCCGTCAGTGGTACAAAAACGAATTATAATAAACGACTAATTATTGTAAGCTATTTAGTGGTTTAATAAATAAATCAGTGGTTTAGTGTTAGTATTGTTGCAATTATTGAATCCACACTTGGTGTGTTTATCTACTAATACGGATGTAAACACGTAACACTATATTCAAAACTTTGTTACGTGTTTTACAGCCTCATCATTGGAATCTCGGAAACCGTAAGAGACACAGGGTCGGTTAAATTATAACAAAGTTGTGCAATTTGATGCTTATCAAAATGCTGTGTTGCAATTCCGAATATCCGAAAAAACCGAAATTTCATAAAATATTTTTTATTTTTTTCTTACGTTATTTGAAAACAAATTTTAAAACGAATAACACTTCGTTGTTGACACTTTTTATCCTCTACAAGATGGCGCTGTCAAATTTGAAATCCGACGTTTCGTCTTCCAGAAACCATCATTAACTTTTTTCATTTTTTGTTAATACGGAACTGGATTTTTTATTTTATTTTTTGTTACCTTTGGGCTCCCTAAAAGCTATGACCCATCGCAAATTTAGATTTTTAAACGTTTCGATGACAAAACTTCGAAGCTCTGGAGGGACACCTAAAATAAAATTTTAAAATTCCGAGTTATAATTTGAAATTTTAATACAAAATTCCGAGTTATTTGTCGAAATTTCAAAATTCCGAATTGTTATAACTCGAAATTTTATTTCAAAATTCCCAGTTATAAGTCGAAATTTTAAAATTCTGAGTTATATCTCGAAATTTCATTTCAAAATTCCCAGTTAAGTCGAAATTATAAAATTCTGAGTTATAATTCAAAATTTTATTAAAAAATTCCGAGTTATAACTCTGAATTTTGAAATAAAATTTCGAGTTATAACTCTGAATTTTGAAATTTCGACTTATAACTCTGAATTTTTTTAAATAAAATTTTGAGTTATAACTCGGAATTTTAAAATTTCGACTTATTTATAAATGGGAATTTTGAAATAAAATTTCGAGTTATAACTCGGAATTTTAAAATTTTATTTTAGGTGTCCCTTCCAGAACTTCTTACAAAACTGCCCTTTTCTCTATTTATTATATTCGTATTAACGTAGTAACTTAAATTAGTTACCTACCAATAAGTGTTTTAGTTATATGTAACTATAATAATAATAAATAATAATAATAAATACACCACATGTAATTACGACCCCCTTTATCCCAGAAGGCTGAGCCTTGTGCGGGAGGGGGCTACACATTTAAAGACAAGGGACACACATCCAATATCCGTGTATAATGGAAAAATCCCTCTCACAGTATTTTCCATTGTCACGACAGGGATTCGAACCCGGGACTTTTGGGTGAGAGGCAGGTACTCTACCATCTCGACCATCAGTCATACTAACTATAATTAGGTACTTCGCTTTTAATTTAGCTTTTCATAAGTATCATAAATTTAGATATTTATTTTTTACCTAACTAATGAATTTAGAATGTTGAAAAAATAATTTGTTAAAACAGTGTCGTATTAATATTGTTAAAAATTACAGAAAATGTCAGTTTTTATCATCGAAACGGTTGAAAATCAAAATTTGTGATGGGTCATGGCTTTCAAGGAGCCTAAAGGTAACACAAAATAAAATAAAAAATCCAGGTCCGTATTTTAAAAAAAATAAGTTGATGATGGTTTCTGGAAGACGAAACGTCGGATTTCGAATCTGACAACGCCGTCTTGTAGAGGATAAAAAGTGGCAATGACGAAGTGTTATTCATTCTAAAATTTGTTTTCAAATAACGTCAGAAAAAAAAATAAAAAAGATTTTATGAAATTTCGTTTTTTTTTTTTCGGATATTTCCAAAATTAAGGAGATTGATCTAGAACACGGATATATATGTCGCTCGTGATGATATTTTCAGTGAGAACCCCATATATGGGAACAGTATTCCAAATTAGGACAAATGTGTGCTTTACATGGTAATAGTAGTTGTTGTGGGGTGAAACGATACTTTATACAGGAAATTAAATTTCTTGTCGTTAATCAAAGCTTCTAGACGCGACCTTGCCTGGCATTGTTATGTTTGATCCATTTTTGTTAGATTTCTTAAAGAACTTATATAATTTAATTTAAAGGATTGAAAGATTAAAACTAAAAATGAAGCTATTTTAGTATCAAGGCAAGCTCAAAAGTAATGCAAAATATATGATTCAAGATTAATTGCAAATTTATTTGTTTAATCAAATAATTAATCTAGTATAATTGATTATGCATCCAATAATAAAATGTAACGAATATTTGTTCCATATAGGTCTTAAAATGTGGCGTAATTAAAAATACCACAAACGTCATTCCTGAGTTATCTACCTTTGTCGAAGCGAAAGTTAAATTGAATCCTAATTCGCAAAATAAACAAAGTAGTCTATCTTGCGGTTTGTCGACCACAACTTTGCCCAGAAGCCCAATTACATACGCATTGTTGAATGGCATTTTGGTTAAGACAACTTTTATTTTCCTGCAACGAATAATATGATTGCAGTAAATTTAAAATATGTATGTATATTATTCTTATTGGACGCCTTGTTTACACAATGATACAAGATCCAGGAAATAATTTATTAATATGATGGTATTTGTTTTTAAAAATTTAAAAAAGTTTGTTTTAATCAAATTCGGTTAAATATTCGAACATAAATCCCACCTTACAATTCCATTGTCTACAACAAAGAAATTTGTAATGGGCGTCGTCACGATGAATTTCAAAATGATAATCGCCTGCTTATAATGGACACCATGTAGAAAACAAATTACAACTCTCGCATGGTCGTATGTGCAACGAAGGAAATCGTATGCATGTTACTACTGACCGTGAATAAAAAACCAGAAAATTATATATGAATGGGTCTCGGATTGTAAGGCTTCCTTTGTACATCATTTTATGTTAATCTATAGGGGGTGACTAAGTTGCAGAGAAGGATGCTATTCACTAGTCATAAATGTATGTAGGAAGGAATCGTTATTAATGTATGAAATGATTGCAGGCACTGCAGTTCGCTGGCTGAATTAAAACAGCAATGATTAAGAGAATTCCAACTTCTATATCCGTAATATTCTTACATTATCATCCTCTTCATTATTACCACTTATAGTACATGCACTAGTTTTACATCTAGGCAATGAAAGCTAAGGAGCTGCAAAATCTATTTCTGTTGGTCCTTAAACCAAGACTGATTTATATGTATACAAAACATATATGACAAAATATTTGTCAGTGTGACAATATCTGATTTAAATCGACCTAATGGTTAACAAACATGCAACTTTATACAACTTTTGGATGCCGTGTGTGGCTGAAATACTAATCACTATCGAACACAACCATTTATATGCATGAAAACATTAATTTAAAGGAAAACATAACCCTGACATAGGAAATGGAGTTTCCACCTCCAAACGAATCATGCGTGACGCACAGCACATAAATAAATTAATCCAACACCTCACCCCAGGGAAGGGCAGATGATAATCAAAGTTATTACCCTTTTAATATCAACCCTGATCTGATAGACTTTACTACGGCTGACTAATATTTCTCATTACGCTACCGTCATGACTAAGAGAAAAATTCTGTTGGAACTTAAAAACAACAATTATTAGAGCTACCGCTTAATTAATTACAGACCAGCCGATGTCAATATTAATTTACCGCTAATAGCCTTCCAATGTACGCTGTAATCATTCAATGGTGAAGTGTTCCGACAAGGGCATACACTTGTTATTAGTTTTATATAAAACCATTACGATTAATTGTAATTTCTGTTAGAACTTT
This sequence comes from Rhagium mordax, assembly GCA_963680705.1. Lineage (NCBI taxonomy): Eukaryota > Metazoa > Arthropoda > Insecta > Coleoptera > Cerambycidae > Rhagium > Rhagium mordax. Next base: position 10,422,141 of record OY796658.1, on the reverse strand, counting down.
CCTAGGCTTGTATAAAAACATGAGATTTTTACGGAAATATATACGTTTTCCGCATTACTAAATCAGGTCCTTTTGACATATTGGTTCAAATTCATATATCTAATACCAGCAAGAATCTTTACCAATGAATGACGTTGCCGCTTGCTTTTAGTGTTCTGAACTTTATAATAATATACGAAATTAAATATTCCATCAATATTAAAAACACAATTACAGTACCAACATCTGTTACTATTAATCAAAGTTGTTACTGCCGTACTATCACATTAATCAAAAATGAAGTTGTAAACGAATTATTCTTGATAGAGTATCACGACCATTTTCATTAAAATTGAATTCAGTTGTCATATGATTAATGTTTATTAGATTAATATTGCAAATTTGATTTAAATAATAACAAAACTGTGCACTTAATAGTGTTGGCAAATAAACAAAAAATTCACAGGAACATGAAATATGCATTTTTTAAAGAATTCCTGAAGAAAGCATGCCTCGCCTCACGATTTTTTGACAACGTCGTAATAAAGATATTTTCACAATTAATTTGTATGTTTGCTATTTTATATGGTACATTTTTTAATACGTTTTTTTTTTTCAAAATGCAATTTTTATTTTCGTTTTTTTTATTTACTTTATTCTTAATAAATATATTCGCCTCCTTAAAACAAAATATTCGGTTCAAAAATCGCTGCAGACCTCAGAATTTATTTGATCTTATTTTTTTATGTTTGTTTTTAAACTCATCATCAATCTCTCGAGCCGGATTTTTGATTTTAAATTATAATTTTTTATAATTTAGATTCGAAATTGATTTTTTATTAAAAAATATACATAAAAAAATCGAGTAAAAAATATTCCTTTTTCAATTAAAATCGGTCCACAGGTCACAAATATACAGGGTGGTCCAGATTTTAATACATTCATTTTGAGAGGAGAGAATCTCAAAATAAGGGGATTTTTCTTAATAAACATACCTCGAAAAATGCACCATAACTTAGATACAGGGTGTTGAAGTTTCATTTAAAAAAGCTTTATAATTTAATACCCAAGGCAAGACAAAAGCCATCTTTCTCAAATTTGGCACACCGCCTTTCTATGTAAATCTCCATCTACTGTTCAAGTCAAAAATAGTAACAGAAAGGCATTGGCGCACATATGGGGGTTACATATCCCCTTTCTAGAAATATGTAGTGCGCCACTGGATATTTTTGAAAAAATTATTAAAATGCTAAATTGCCTATTGCATTCTGAAGAAATACGTGTTCTTGTAAAATTTTGATAGAACAAGCCGTTTCCGATTTATTTACAGTTAAACACTTTTGTGCAGGCATAATAAAGGAGATAATAGCCCTCCAAATATGATTAAAAAATATGTTTTATTGATATTTAATAAAAAATTAACAAAAAACAGAAGGAAAGAAATTCACAATGTATTTACAATAAATTTTCAGTGCCATTTTTCGGCTTCAATACACTTTTGACATTTTCTGGAAACTGAGTTGATTGCCGCCAATATTTGAAGTCGATTTTTGCGTAATTGATGGCAAGCTTGACGAATAAATCGGAAACGGCTTGTTCTATCAAAATTTTATAAGAACACATTTTCCTTCAGAATATCATAGGCAATTTAGCAGTTTAATAATTTTTTCAAAAATATCCAGTGGTGCACTATATATTTCTAAAAAAGAGATATGTAACCCCCATATCTGCGCCAATGGCTTTCTGTTACTATTTTTGACTTGAATGGTAGATGCAGATTTACATAGAAAGGCGGTGAGCCAAATTTGAAAAAGATGGCTTTTATCTTTCCTTAGATATGAAATTATAAAGTTTTTTTTAATGAAACCTCAACACCCTGTATCTAAGTTATGGTGCATTTTTCGAGGTATGTTTATTAAGAAAAGTCCCCTTATTTTGGGATTCTCTATCGCCTCTCAAAATTAATGTATTAAAATCTGGACCACCCTGTATAAAGATTGTCTAATTTAGTTTTAAATCTTTACTTTAAAAATAGATAATAAATGGAATTTTCATTTCTTTCTGTCAGCTGCCAAAATAAGTGCCAAATATAAAATTTTACAAGTATGTTTTTTGCGATTTTTAAAACAATGTAAGTTTTTATAGAAAAAGAGATACTTACAAAATTCTTTAAATCTTAAAAATGTTTCCGCTTTTGGCAGCTGTCACGTTTTCTGTCAACTTAATGAAAATGCCATTTATTAATTATCTGAAAAAATGGGTATTGAATACGAAATTAATTTCAAAAAAATATTATATTTGTTGGTAAAGTAGACCACATTTTTATAGCGCACATAAAAACGTCAGCGTCTATGATGCCGATAAAAATTTAAAACACGCCGACTTCTTTTATGTGCACTATAAAGAAGATGTGGTCTACTTTAGCTACCAAAACTGCAAAAAAATGTGCAAATTTCTCTTCCTTAACTTCGGAAGCAATGTGAATTTCCATTGAGGAAAGGATGTAAAATGGTTTTTTAAATTTGCTAGTTCCATAATTGATATTAAAATACATTTTTTACTTTTGACAGCTGTCAACATTTCTGTCAAGTGAAAACTTTATTATATTATTATCTATTATGGAACTAGCAAATTTCAAAAAACTTAATAGCACTTCTTTTATAGGAATTCCAGTTATTTTCCAAATTACGAAAGGCACACTTGCACCTTTTTTTAATTTGACAGCAGTTTTGGCAGCTACCAACAAATATAATAATTTTTTTACATAATTTCGTATTCAGCTCCTCCAAAGCCTGCTTGGTACTTTAATTTGTTGAAATAATTATTAAACGGTATTTTCATTAAGTTGCCAGAAATTTTGGAAGATGCCAAAAGTAAAAACTGTATTTTAATATCAATTATGGAACTAGCAAATTTTAGAAAACATTTGTTTTTCTTCTATGGAAATTCACAGTGGTTATAAAATTATGGAAGACAAACTTTCTTAATTTTTAATTCTACAGCAATTTTGGCAGCTACCAACAAACATAATAATTTTATGAAATTAATTTCGTATTCAGTACCTCCAAAACCTAAAGAAAAATGTCTTTTTAAGTACTAAAGACATTTGTGGAAATAATTATTAAATTGCATTTTTATTCAATTGACAAAAAATATGACAGCTGTCAAAAGTGAAAACGTTATTTTAATTTCAATTATAAAAATAGAAAAATTTAAAATAGTTTATCTCTTCTTTTATGAAAAATCACAATGTTTTCAAAATTACGAAAAACTTTAACAGATTTAATTGAAAATAGCGATATTTTTTAGTAAAAAATCAATATATAAGATCTATGAACAATTATAGCTAAAAATAAAAAATCTGGCTTGAGAGATTGACGAAAGATTTCAAAAAGAACATTTAAAAAAAAATAAGATGAACCAATAAATTCTGAGGTCTACAGCGATTTCTGAACGAAATTTTTTTCCTACCCCACTGTAGGTCGGGTAGTTACAACTAGTCCAAAAGTTTTGCTTGAATCAGCTAAGCAATTTTTTAAAGATACTGAGACCTGTCTTTTTAATCAAGATAAAAATATACAGGTAAAATCTCTGAACAAGAATAATTTTATGAAATAGTACATTATACTATAAGGGAGAGAAATGCGTTATTTTGGCAGAGGTGCAATTTGAAGCCCGAGGACGAAGCCCGAGGGCTACAATGCGCCGAGGACAAAATAGCATCTCTCCCGAATGGTATATACTATTTTTTCCACGGTCTCATTAACTTAAAAACACATATTTTGTCATTATGAAGCAAGTAGCACCAGAATTATTGTATTTGGATTTGAGCATTCATTTAGTAGTCGTTGAGTTATTGTCATAACTACAAAATAAACAAACAAAAAGAATTGTCAAATTAAGGTGCTAGTTTGGTTTAGTTTAAAGTTTGTTTAGTGCACAATGAATAATTGTGAGTCGGAAGAGATTGTGGAGGCTGCAAATATTGCAATAAGCAATTTGCTGCCTACGAAGTCAAGATCTTTATACGATATAGCCTACAATCGGTTCAAAAAGTGGTGCGCCGAGAAAAATGTTCAAGTATACAGCGAGAATGTTTTGTTGGCATACTTCAGTGAAAACCGTTCTCCATAATGTAAACTCCCTTGGGAGCATTATACTCCCTTGGGAATAATCGACTATTTCTGTTTTAATTTTGATGTCATAGAAACTGATTTCTACTCCCGGCCGTGGAAAAAGCAATTTAATTTAACTTATAGGCAATAAAACTCTTATTAAACTGTTCTTCACCATATCTAGTAAAAGTTTCATTTCCCGTTTAATTTTTTTATATTTTGAGTCAGAACATGTGCATGCACCAGAAGTTCTCCAATTCAGTAATTAATCGTGAATTGTGCGCAAGAGCACTGCTTCAGTTGTGTTGCTTTTTGTGTGGAGATTAAAATGTGACTGTTTAGTAAACAATAATAAAATATACGACGAATGCTGCTGCAGCGAGCCCATTACATATTATGAACGTCATTCATTGTGTTTTCATTCTGCCCGGACTCCGCGAAAATTTGCTTATTTTGTTCAGCGAGCAAGAGAACACCTATCCTGGCAGGACCGTATTCCATATATTTTAATTTTTAAATACCTAAATAGTTAAAAATTTTCCACTTTGGTTATACCAGCTTAATAATTCACATATTTTATGGTGACATTAATAATAAAGTCACAATTTCGAGAACTTCCTATAAGTATGTATTTATCATGACATAATTTAAGTAAAACCCCCTTAGTCATGACAACCAAATTCAAAGATTCAATCCATCCAGCAAGCTAGTACTGATGAGAAGAATAATAAAAATATTCTAATTATCCATTTTAAATATCATTTACTGCATCACCCGGTATATTAATCTCATTTCCTTAAAATCAGTGCCACGGTAAGCAATTTAATGCAACGTAGGCATCATACCAGTAGTGAGCCACAATGATAAATATGTTAAGATAAGGAAAATTATTGCTAACCGTGGAAACTCACAACCGTAACTGGGGGTCAAAATAAGGTGTTGCAGACTCAGAATTTACCTCAGGGGGTTGTCTCTTATTCAGGGCTACTTGGATATGGTGGCATATCTCATCCCAGGATGTGTAAAGTTTTGTAAGTAGATACTCTGTAATTTATTTTAAATAAATGTCGTAATTGTTGGAACCTTACCAATAGGCTTTAATTACCAAGTGCCGCCCTCATGACATATGGTGTAAGTAAAACCCTCTCATATGCCAAGCGAGTCAACTATAATTATTTTATAACATACGACCTCCTTACGAAGGGAAGTCGTAACATTTGGCGGAGGCGCCAAACTTGGTTCTGGAAGCTGTAGTCTTCATAATACGACCCTAATGTATTTTATTTATTTTTTAATTATCAACTTCTTAATTATTATAAAATTTTTAATAAAAAGGGTATTTCTATTTCGATCAGGAGGATCCAGACCCGGACGGCGCCGGCTGGCAAGAAGAAGTAAAAACGAGGAACTCTTTTTTTTGTTCTCTTCCATCTCCGATATTACACAAGGTACACATTTTTTTAAAAAGTCGATTTTGTCGAAAACCGCAGCTTCTTTAACCGCGGAGGATTTTTTAACCGGACTTTTAGGAGAGCTAGAACCGTCCTTCCTCTCGGATTTCTAAAAATTTCGTTGATTAAATTTTTGTTTTTGATTTTTCCTTGATCCGTTAAACTAATCGGAACAACTTTATTTTTTTAATTTTTTTTCAATTTTAAAGAAGAAACCTTAAATGCCTTCTTCCAAAAAAGACAGCCCTGATTTATTTTTCTTAATTTCTTTAAATTTAAAGAAGAAACCCTAAATTTCTTCTTTCAAAAAAGACGTCCACTTTATTTTTTTCAATTCTTTCAATTTTAAAAAAGAAACTCTAAATTTTCTTTATCTTTCTCTACCCTGAAACTTTGCCGGACTTGCAGCCCAATATCTAAAAAAAATTTCCAAAAAAAATACGACAGCAAAATACCACTTATCGGGTCAGTCTCGCAGAGCTAGATTGGCGCCGCTAGTAATCTATTAGCAGGTATCATTAATTTTTTTCCCTCGTTTAAAGACAATATACGAACTTCATTCTTTTTGGTAAGGATAGGTAATTATTAAATAAAATGACATTCATTTATAAGATCCTAACTTAACGATTACCACCATGGAAGATAGTTTATTGTTACTAATTTCTATAAAATTTATTTTTATAACAACTAAAGTATTTCTTTTCATTCAAGACAACCAACCCTGTACTGTACTAGATACCATGTATGACTATTAGCGTTACAGGTGTCCACATTAGTCTCAAGGAGAACCGAAACAATACCATGGACTCGCGTGTGAATATCCAACGAGGAGGAGTGCTAGCCGGTATGATGGTACGAATCTCTCAACGCTTCAGAGAATAACGACAATGGTTTTATAGGTCTTTGTGACTGGATGAAACCGACGTTACATCAAAACCCTTTCAACCACATCACTAACTGACCATAAGCTGATATACCTATTTTAAAGTGGCATTATTAAGGAGTCCTACAATAAAAGTTAATTTGCTTCGTGGAAAACTCATTTCTTTATGTACATACAAAGCATATTTAAATTAAAGTGTCATGTCGTGCTGAAATGGTTCGTTGTTGAAGTAGTTGAACTTTTTACAAGTAAAAGTACAGGGTGTACTCGAAAGGGTAGGTTGTCACATGAACTTCTTCATTCTGATATAAGTTAGCTAAAAGGCAATAAAAGTGGACAAAAGCAAGCAATCATTGAAAACTTGCTTATTGATATATTTTCAAAATATGCGTGTGCAGTCCTATTGTCAGATTTATAGAGCAGGGTAGTTCCATATATTTTGACACCTATACCTTAGACCTTTATGGTTGGAGCTATGAGAAAAGTGTAAAGATAAAAGTTGTAGATTTTGGTGTCAAATATCTTTTGCCAAAAAAATATAAAACAAAATAGCATCGGAAAGTAGAGAAAGAGACACAACTTACACTTTTTCAAATGGAACACTGTATATATTTTAACATATTTTGAAAGACCATTTTTAGCTGATTCCAAAAATAGGTAACTATATAAATATTCGCATTTGCTCGGGTTGTTTTTAAAACAGTATGCCATGAAAAAAACTGACAAAATATTTCTGATAATTTCTGATTCTGGTTATTCAGATGCGGTAAAACAATTTTATTTGTCATTCATCAATTTTGACACCCTACCTATAGAATTTAAATATTTTAAAGAAATATGAAAAAAGTGTAAAAACGAAAGTTGTAGATTTTGATGTGAAATATATTTTGGTGATAAGAAACAAAACAAAGGAACATCAGAAAGTAAACTGTCGGTAATTATTAGAAATATTTTGTCATTTCTTTTTCATCGCAACCTACGTTCCATGCAGTACTGCTCTGCATAATATGTTTGAATTCAGACACAAAAGATCTTTCCAAATTTGCAAAAATATACGCATGGTGTTCCATTTAAAAAAAACAAAAGTTTCTGACTCCATTTTGTTTTACTTTTCTTCCCTAATAGATAGGTCACAGTAAAATCTACAGTTTTTATTCTTACACTTTTTTCATATCTCCAAAAATAAAGGCTGTAGGTAGGTGTCAAAATATATGGAACTACCCTGTGCATGTTTTCTTTGCAAGTAGTCAAAGGGTCTGGTGGTTTTTGCGTTTTTTTTTTGAAAATCGAATAAATTTTATTTTTTACGTTTGGATCACACCGAGGATCACACCGTATATTTTAATGTAAACTTGTGTTTAACTGGTAATAAGCAGAGAAAAATTACTTTTTTAATTTTTCCTGGAACTTTTTAATTAAACAGTTCTCATTAAGTAGTTAGATCTTTAAAATCATCATATAAAGTACGTGCTAGTAGTTCAAACAGAATTATTACGATTCCACTTAGTCTATTTAAAAATATAGCATTAAATATTGATCCCAAAATAAGTATTAATTTTTTTTACCGTTTTAAGTAGGTCTTGTGAAATACACATAATTATTATTATCGTAAATATTAATGAGGTATTAAAATGTTATTTATGAAGCATATTAAAAGACACTTTCTATAATCATGTTAAAAATTAAATACTTAACGTCAAACCTGAAAATGCTTAAACAACTTAAACGTTATTTATTTTTAAATTAAAAAAAAAACAGAAATTAATGCCATATATTTCAAAAAATAAAGATGATGCAGCTATTGTTGTTTCCTATTAGCGTATAGCGTATCTTAAATAATATATATAATTATTACTTTACAGGAAGAAGTAAAAAATGAGAAAAATATTTACCAATATTTACCAACTACATCAGAATTGGGTTATTCTAAGAGAGAACTTTATTAAATATTATTAATATGAGATCTAGGAGTTTTTAAAACAACTTTATTTATTCATCCACTTGGCCCGTTTTCATCCCTTATAAGAAAAGTTGATATTTAAAAGTTATGTTATTCCTAAACCAAAATTTTTAAAAAAATTCAAGATTTGGTGAATCAGCCAAATATTTTCCGTAAAGTACAGCAATCAAGCCGACAATTTTAATATTTAGTACTTGCCGTTTCTATAGATTAAGTATTACCAGCTACGTGACCTGTTATTACAAGCCGCACAGGTCGTTAATCACAATTATTAGCAATTAGCTGGAATCATTTCGGTTAATTAGAAATGCTTCTTGACATTCATTGTTATAAAAGCTGCCGAGAAACATCTTTTACGTTCGCTCGACCGGTTTAATCGAGTCAATTTACTCAAAATTAAATGCTTTATCACCAAACGTTTTTCAAATTAATTAAATTCTACAGACAATGGAGAAACGAACACTTTTAACGATAGTCGATTTAGCCACATTCGTTTTTTAAATATTTTCCCTTTATCTCGTACCATACATTTATTTGTAAATGTAAAGGAGAAAAATAGCGAAATTTAACAAATCTTTAAATGTTAATTTATTTCCCAAAAATTAATTATCATTATATTAGAAGCTCGTAATTAGGTCAAGGAAGTATCTTGTATTTACTCAACTTCTACCCTTAATCTTGCCTGGAAACCTTCCAAATTATCGGAATGATTGCTGTAAATGGTAGCTCCAAATAACCCCAAAAAAATCCAGTGAGATTGGCGTAGCTTTTAGAGACGTCCTACATAACAATATTTTTTAAGGGTCAACTAAACGAAACCTCATAAAAGATAAACATTATCGCCAGATAAAAATTCGCAATTCGATAGGAAAAACTCAAAGCGTTCCACCCGCGCACATCCCCGATTTTACGATCCATTATTCTCCTGTTACCCTTGTCGTATTTTACGTTATGACAAACATATTTTATAGCTCTAATGTAACAGAACGCCTTACGTAAAGGTGAGCAAATCGATTTTGTACACACCAGACCAAGCTGGATAAATATTGTCAGTTCAGGATATCTAAAATAAATATATGCGCATAATATATTCTTATTTATATCTAATAGGCTAGTCGAAATGTAATGTCACCTGTTAAATGCATATTTCGTTTAATAGAAGACACAAAAAAACTCTTTTGTTATTAATAAAAAAAATAAGCGTCTTCTAAGTAGTTTATGCAATTAGAAATTATCATGGTTTGGGGATAAAAAAATATGGCAAAATTGCATAAGCTCGTCTTCGTTAAGCACATGTAGGCCCGTAGAATTAGACGATATGAACGGGAATCTGTAACTAATTCGTTTCAGATAGCCGTAGGTAAAAACAGGTGTATTTAGTTATAAGGAATATACCTCTGCGATTCCTCCCAAATCAAATATACAGAACATTGTTTATAAGTCACTTGTATGTGAAAAAAGCATGAAATTTGGAGTTTTTTAAAAATTGCAGTAAGACTGCAGTAGATTAATTTTTTTGAATGTTTCTGTTTACTAGGTAATTCCAAACCGGTTAATTTAAGCCCCGGTTGATTTCATTTCATTGATTATTTATTTAAATAATTGCCGAAAACCATCGAAATTTTTGAAAATTTCAAGCATTTTTTACTCTGAAAGGAAAAATGCTAGACTCTTGAAACTTTGGTGGAATATGTGTCTCATTACCCTCAATTTACAAAAAAAAATTCGTTTCAAAATGTTTATTACTTTTCGAGAAATTCTATTTGTTTATTAAAAACGTCCCAAACGTTTAATGAAAAATTGACCTATTATCGTTATCAAAAATAATTCAACCACGGCTCATTTTTTTCGTCAAGACGTCAATTTTACGAATCTGTTATGGGCGTATCGATTTTTAATAATTTTGACCGTCAAAATGGCGTTAACAACATTGCTACTTTTCGGAGCAGCGTTTTTTGCAAATAACTTAACAAATGAACGTATCTGCACAAATCTTTCATATTTGAGTTGCTGGTATTTTTCTACAAATTTATTTAAAAAAATTGTTGCTCTGGGACATGTAGGAGCCGAGATAGTTTTTTAAATTGTTTAATGCGCCAAACGTTTATTTATTAATATTTATGGTCAAAATTGAAACTGGTTGTTAATAAGATCTTGAATTTTGTGAATTCATCAAGTCCCTTTGAAAACGGGCCCTTTTTGAGGTCAAAATATAATTTTTAATAATTAGTGATTTTAGAGCGTCTTCAATTTGTTTGGCTCAAGGAACAGCTGAATTTTTGATCAAACGAGTTTCAAATTGAGGTAGCGAGAAAAATTCGTCATATCTCCGTTATTTTCCGGCCAATTTCGACGTTTTTTTTTTATTTGGGGTAGCTCACGAAAATAATAACAATGAGCATATTTGCAATATCCAAATAATAAACATATAATTGTTATAAACATTTTTTTTTTTCATATTTTTCTTTTTTGGGCTTATGCAACTTATAGTGTGCTAATGTATTAAATATAAATTTATAAAGATTATATAATGGTAACAATGTATGCACAAACTATTTCTCCATCAAACAATATACGATGTTACAGCATTGTTACCATTATATAATCTTTATAAATTTATATTTAATACATTAGCACATTATAAGTTGCATAAGCACAAAAAATAAAAAATTAAAAAAAAAAAATTGTTTATAACAATTATATGTTTATTATTTGGATATTGCAAATGTGCCCATTGTTATTATTTTCGTGAGCTACCCCAAATTAAAAAAAAAAAAACGTCGAAATTGGCCGGAAAATAACGGAGATAATATGACGAATTTTTTTCGCTACCCCAATTTGAAACTCGTTTGATAAAAAATTCACCTGTCCCTTGAGCCAAACAAATTGAAGACGCTCTAAAATCACTAATTATTAAAAATTATATTTTGACCTCAAAAAGGGCCCGTTTTCAATAGGACTTGATGAATTCACAAAATTCAAGATCTTATTAACAACCAGTTTCAATTTTGGCCATAAATATTAATAAATAAACGTTTGGCGCATTAAACAATTTAAAAAACTATCTCGGCTCCTACATGTCCCAGAGCAACAATTTTTTTTATAAATTTGTAGAAAAATACCAGCAACTCAAATATGAAAGATTTGTGCAGATATGTTCATTTGTTGTAAAGTTATTTGCAAAAAACGCTGCTCCGAAAAGTAGCAATGTTGTTAACGCCACTTTGACGGTCAAAATTATTGAAAATCGATACGCCCATAACAGATTCGTAAAATTGACGTCTTGACGAAAAAAATGAGTTGTGGTTGAATTATTTTTGATAACGTTAATAGGTCAATTTTTCATTAAACATTTGGAACGTTTTTAATAAATAAATAGAATTTCTCGAAAACTAATAAACATTTTGAAACGAAATTTTTTTTGTAAGTTGAGGGTAATGAGACACATATTCCACCAAAGTTTCAAGAGTCTAGCATTTTTCCTTTCAGAGTAAAAAATGCTTAAAATTTTCGAAAATTTCGATGGTTTTCGGCAATTATTTAAATAATCAATGAAATGAAATCAACCGGGGCTTAAATTAACCGGTTTGGAATTACCTAGTAAACAGAAACATTCAAAAAAATTAATTTACTGCAGTCTTACTGCAATTTTTAAAAAACTCCAAATTTCATGATTTGTTCACATAAAAGTGACATAAACAATGTTCTGTTTATTTGATTTGGGAGGAATCGCAGAGGTACATTCCTTATAACTAAATACACCTGTTTTTACCTACGGCTATCTGAAACGAATTAGTTACACCGTTTTTTCTATTTCTGCAGGCCTAATGGACAGTCTGCACCAAACACAGATGAAGTGTAAAGTCTGGCGACATGTATACATCATTAGGGTGTCTATTCAGTAATTAATTAAAATCCCGATCGATTCTGCGTTTAATTACGAAGTTCAAAATCTGAAGGATAGCTCTCCACGTCAGCCACTTAACATGTCAATAAACGTAAAGCGAGTGATAGATAATTATTAATAATACAAAAGAACAATAGATAATACGACAGACAATAGCGTGTTAATTATTCTACAAATCGAACTCAATGGCACAGTTTTTTCCATAGACAATGAAAAATGTTCTACACGTTGTTTGGAATATTTCAACCGCGTGAGTTTTTGCATCGTGAACCATTTCACTGAGATTATAGACGAATGATTGCACACGTGATTGGATTTTAAAATGCAATGGAGGGAGAGAAATGGGAGAGTGAACTTACTATAATGCATTTAAATTTCTATTTAACGAAGAAATCAATTCACGTTATATGGGTACGAGAAAAATAAATATTAATAGATTTTTTATGCTTCAGTATTCTCGCTATTTCTCCACCGCATATAAAACGCACGTTATATTTAGATTGAAAGTTAACAGATTTGCTCGACAGTTTGTCATTTAATATTGACGAAACAGATCGATCCATCTAATACGAAGATGTTCAGTTTATTTTCGTCACGACTCGATATTTCTAACAAGCAACGGTTAACCAGCTTATGATCGTACATTGTACTGCGCGTTTCTATTGTTTATTTTGCTGTGTGAAACGATACTTAGATAGCTTCAAACCTACAATTCGTTTGTAAGAAAAATGGAAGTTTATGATTTGCAAGAAAAAGGCAAATGTTAGTATTTCATCTTCGTAAGGTTGGAAAATAATTTCCATTTAAATTTAAATCTCGTTTCTTTCTCTCCACAAAATATAGGTACGTAAAGTGTGTGGAATAAATCCATTATTTCTTATTAATACGAAAATTTTTAGAATAAATTCTCGGATTGATTTTTTTAGCTATGACGTCATCGCTGCTTCGTTCATGACGTCATCTACTTTTATAACGGAACACCCCGTATATTGTTTATTTTTAAAATCTCCATTGAAAGCTAATTTCAAGGACCTATATTACTTGGTGCCTAAAGTTCATAAATTTGGAGCTACAAACATTTGAAAATATTATTTTTTGAAACGATGAATTCTTGCTGAAGTTTAGTTTCTTAAGAAATGTTGTTACATTCGAATCTAATTTGGTTTTTTAATTCTTCAATGCCGCCAGGTTTACATGTGAACGCCACGTTCTTTAGGTGACCCCAAAAGAAAAATCCAGCGGGATAAGAATCGGAGACTTTGGTGGCCATTCCACACTACCACGTCTTCCAATTCACCTATTTGGAAATACTTGATCATGACTTCTTATGTTATTATTTACTGTTCATTTGCTATTTTATTGTAAAATGACACTATAAAGTAAGAATTATTCTCTTAAAAATGTTTAAATGACACTGCAGCTCCAAACTTAGAAACTCTAGAGTCTAGACCCTAAGTGGTATAAATTTTTGGAATCAGCTTTCCATAGAGATTTTAAAAATGAATAAATATACATGGTGTTCCGTGTAGATGACGTCATAACTAAAAAGTCAAAGCAGAAGATGTGCAATTCAAAATAAAAATCGATCTGTCCGAAGTCCGAGGGTTTTTCCAAAATATTTTGACATTCAGAAATATTGAATTTATTCCATTTAATGTGAGATAAGAAGGCGGTTAAATTAGAGCAATTTTATGCTGATCAATAATCTGAAAAGAAATTTGAAGCACCGTTTTTAGTTTAGAAAATATGTATTGGAAAAATTAGAAGAAAACGAAAAATCGTGATTCTCATTTTTAATTTTTAAATTGAAAACTAATGAAACTACCTATTTTAAACAAAGACGTTCTTAAGGCACTTTTTTTCGAGAAATCCGAATGCGATATTGCATTTGTCATGAATTCTAAGATGGCAGAGAAACAACAGTCAACTTTGTTTTTTCTTATGAGAGCCATATTGGATTTTCACATTTGTTTTGTTGTTCAGAACAGAAGTGATGCTTTGGTTTCCAAAGCACCTTTTTCAAATATTAATAATTTTCAATTTTGGTGAAAATAATAAAGAAAAAATAAATTTTACTGTTGTTTCTCTGCCATCTTAATGGCAAATGCAATGGCACATTCGGATTCCTCGGAAAAAAAGTGCCTTAGGAATATATTCGTTTAAAATACGTAGATTCATTAGTTTTCAATTTAAAAATTAAAAACAAGTATCACGATTTTTTGTTTTTTAACACGCTTTTATATTAGCTTCACCTGTATGTTTGTTTGTTTGTATGTAACGGATTAAACTGAAACTTTGCACACTTATCAAGGATCGATGACAATACAATAATTGAAAAAAATTTGATTTCAAAAATTTTGAAAAAAATTTGAATTGAAAAATTTCGAAAGAAAATTGAATTGAAAAATGTGAAAAAAATTTTGAAAAAAAATCGATTTCAAAAATAATAAAAAAATCAAAAAATTTTGAAGAAATTTTGAAATGAAAAATTTAAAAAAAAATTTGATTTCAAAAATAAAAAAAAAAATTATAGTTTAAACACTAAAAAAACACGCTTTAAAGGGAAACCGAACTAAAAAGTAAAAAATAATGTTTATCTATTAAGATTTTGTTAAACAGTGATAAATATTCCCTTAACTCAATATAATTAAATGCTTTTTACTAAGTTTAAAATACCTAAGAATAAAGTGATGGAAAAAAATAATTTTATTGTAAAAAGGGGTAAAACGTAAAAATTATTCTAAGAAAAAAATGTCTAAGTACAACATATTATGTCCGAACATGCTTTCTAAGGGTGTTCGACCCTTTAAAAAGCCCACAGGAAAAGCAGACCTACTAGAACCAATCAGCTCAATCGTTCGTTATTATCATTCTTTTTTTTTTTGGAAATGATTGCCCTCGTGATTGCCGCTGTCGATATTTGACGCGATGAGTTTTATTTTCATTATTGTTCTTTAAGCAGTCGACTTACACAAATTGGTTTCCAAAATATTAAGTAAAAAAATGTATCTATGCTGCTGGTATAAAAATCTAAAAACTCTGATAAATAAACCTCCAAAAATAATATGTCGAATTTCAGAATTTTTTTACGAACTTTTTTTCGAAAAATGCAATGTTTTAATAAATGTTTACGTTTAGATTTTTTACTATGTACTGTATATATAGGTATATATACCTACTTCAGTATTTTTCACATATTTAATCGACTGCGAATTGAGGACATAAGCTGGATCAGTGTTCTGTAAACGCTGGTAAGTCTGAAAATTATTCCGAATTCTGACTTTGTCCTAGGGTAAGGATCTAACGTGATGTGATCCCGCCTATGGATTCAAACTAGGACCGTGGTGGAGGGACTCACAATAAATTGTCTATGACAGTATCGAAAATTAGGTAATTATATACCTAGTGATAGATTAATTAAATAATACAATCGAAATAATTTAATTAAATGTTGAAAAAAAAAAAAATATTGTCCATTCATTTATGAACTTATTGTTAGAAATTCAGCACTAATTACTAATTCTGCCATATACGCATTATACGTCCTTGTGTGATATACATCTACGTCATATTCCGTATTTTTAATAAACGAAGTTAAATAACTCGAGTAATATAAATTGCAAATATGACAACCTAATGGAAATATATCTCTATATAAATACATTTTAAGCCATAGTGAAATATGTTCAGTAAGGTTAAATTTATTACGGCACGGGTATTTTTTTCCAGAGTAATTATATTAACGTTGTCAGTGAAATGCTTATCCAGGCAAATTAGTTTAATGAGAATCCCGTCACCTGCACTGGGAATGATAACCGTGTACAGCTAGCTGACATAGTGGAAATATTTCAAGGAACACATAATTTTCTAAAGCGCATCAATTATTCGAGCAGATTTCCGATCTCCATTATGGAAAGCAAGTGCTGATGTATTCTTGATCCAGAACATTATTTTATATATCGTTGTGAATTTATAGATTTTCTATTGTCATTGGTAGGAAAATATGAAGACTATTATTGTGTTTTGTCGCATCTAAATTAAAATTCTTAATCCTTAATCGTTCATCTCTTAGTCTGACCAATACATCTTGCAATAATACCAATCCTTCGTAGTTTCACTGAGGATGGTACTATGCAAAACCATAATGGAATTCAAAGAACTTTGTTGGCATAATCTATCTAAATTGCAGTTATTATTTTCTGTAGAAGTTGCGTCGCGTATTCCATCCCTGTGCTGTGACTAGACAAAATTTATCTTTTTTTTGCTCCGAAGCTTAGCTGGCACATGTCACTTACCAAACATTTTTTCTACCAAAAACAACAGAGGCATGGAATTCATCGTCCAGTTATGTTTTTCCTTGTATATTTTGGAGTTAGTATCGTCAGTAAGACAAGGTATATATTTTTCCCGATAATTCATTTAACGATTCATATACAAATCTAACCTATTTGACTAGGTATCTTCTTTCTCCTTTGTTCCGGATTTTTTTCTTTAAAGAAATTCCAACTTCGAATATGTGACGAATTATATTATTGGAAAACCTTGATACACTTAAACGTCCATAAAGGAATAATTTACGTACTTTCCATTTCCTAAAAAGGACAATACAGTTCAGTACATTGCAGAGTGCAGGTGCAAAACCTACAAAGGAATAACAACTGATTCGTTAACTTTGTTGTCTGTGCAGATGTGGACGGCAGTACCAAGACAATAATGTCTGTGACAATATGAACGTACAATTCCAGTTAGAAAATGAGTAAGTAGGCATTACGTGCATTCGCTAGATAAAATAATTATAAAGAGTCATAATGTTAAGTAGGTGGATTAAAAATGGATTGTGATATTTTTATATTGTATTTGTATGTGTAATAATAGGATATTATAGTATACCTACAGAGTGTGCTCGAAATAGGCAAATAAACCGTAAAAAATCAGAAAAACTAAGTAAATAAGAAATATGTACTTAACTAAAAACCCACCAATTTAGATGAGTAATCAAGAAAATATAGTGTTATGATATGGGGACTTTTGGGGATTTATTATAATTTTTTGTTAACTTTGGTTTTATTAGGTTTTAATTTTCTTTTTTATAGTTTTTTCATCTTTTGGGCCCCACGTTGGGCGCCAATTTATATGTTATGTTATGAGACTTTTGGGGATTTATTATAAATTTTCGTTATATTTAGGTTTTATTAGGTTTTATTTTAAGGTAAGTTTTAAATTTAAGATTTTATGTTTTATATTTGCACGTTCTAGATATTTACTTATATATTCTTATGCATGCACTAGTAATTAAGTTATTTAGTTTTGAAATTTAAATTTAATTTTCTAAAGTTGTAAAGTTTTTATTTTTTTAAAAGAAATATTTTCTAGTTCTTGTATATGTCTTTTTGAATTATCGATTTTATGGCATGCGATCAGTCCGCCACTGGGCAGAATATTTCAATGTTTTATTAATAAGCGACAGTGCGTATGATTTTATGATAATTTAACGTGAAACTTACTATAGGTTTGCTATAATTACTCTTGTACCTTTCAGGGCCTTTGGGGGTTCCCTTCTACCATCGAAGAGATATCTTACCTATAGATCTGCTGTTGTACTGTTTTGAATAAAGGTTATTTAAATTTTGTGCTGGTTTATTTCTTATTTGACTTGTAAGGATTTGGAAAAGTTAGAGATCTTTCTCAGGATGAATATTACTGAATTTATGTGCTTTAGTTATTTCAATTAAACATAGAATGGAACTCAAAATGTTAGGTTTATTGCAAATATGAGACAATCAAAAGCAACGTTTCTTAACCTATGTCCCTGCTCTAATTAAAACTAATTAAACCTACAACAAATATAGGACAGTGTCCTTGTGGATAATAACAAAATTAATAAACTTAAGGTTTTAAATTTCGAGTTACCGTGTCGTGTTATTTACACTTGAATTGGCAGACCTGTTTTAAGTTTTTGACACTTGTGGTTTGTGGTCTAGATATGATGACTGTTCTAGAATTAGGTGCACCGTTTACTGGATTTGCATAAACTAAATAGGCCTTGTATGCTGCTCATTAATTAGGATAATTTTTACCTTTATTCCTGGTAAGTTGAAGCTGCTTTTCTGTTACCTTTTCGTATTTGGCCTTGAACCATCATTTGAAAGTACCTACTGGGAATATAAATTTTCAGTTTAAATTATATTTTTTATATTTTTCTCTACTTATTTCAGGAGCGATCTGGACATGGGTTTGCTTCTTTCACTACCCAATAACAACTCCCCTATTTGTTTCGTCTCTAAGGAACATGCAGAAAATTTGCCAAACCATGGATTTCTTGATTCTCAACTGTCATCATGGTTGGTATTTATGCCTTTTTTAACTTTATTATATAATTTTGCTATGAAATTATGGTATTTTTAGCATCCTTATTTGACGAATCTGTGGATACCTATTTGTTGATATTACGTGAGATGAATTTTAGACCTGCCGATAACTTGGACGAGGGATCACTGAACTTTATCGAAGATCACTTCACACACTTCTTAGGATCTAATTTACATTGTGTCTGGTCATTTGACTAGACTGGAGGTTTTACAGGTTTGTCTTATGCTATTAATTACAACTTAAATAAAAATTTACATAAATAAAGTCCATCTTTGTTTAACTGTTACGTTGAAAATAATTCAAACTTTGTTTAAAGCATGTAACTGACAGCTGTTCTGTTATTGGTTATTTTAAAGATACATAGCACAATGCATTTACTTTATTTTCGCCTTTAATTTGTTTACTTTTGGTGTAGCTGACCCTTTGTTTACATGGGGCTCGTTGACCTCTCTCGCATCAACAGGTGTTTTACAGCAGATTTATCAGATGGTTCTCCGATATGATATCCTTTTTTGAACTTGTATTAATATATTGAGTATACCATACGTAAGTTGTTGTTTTATTAGGAGGATTATTTCATTTTACCCTAGTTTGATCTGAATTTATTTTTACTTTTATTTATTTACTAATCGGGTTTTGGTTTAAAATACATGACAATAGATTACGGTCATATTCTTTGGTTTGTCAAAATAAACAAACCATCATGGAGCTCGAGTGAAATTTCAAGGGATAACCTTCTTGCAGTGACCAGGATCAGCCTCAGAATTTGAAATATACTGTATGTTTTTGAAAATAGTATACTTATTGAAAGGGTTGCTAGAAGACCTCACTTGCACCAAAAAAATACTCACAATATACTATATAAGATAACTATCACCAGTTCTAATACAGAATCATTAATGTAAATGTCCTCTACGTGCATAATTAGTTAGATAAAATCCAATATCCAGGTGTAATTTTTCATATTTGCGAGATATATTTTAAACATTCGTAACCAAGAAACTGAAGAATATTTTTTACAACAATTTTCGTAATGCCTAAAGACTTTAGGGCGTGAGCATGACGGATTTATAGCACTCTTATTCCTAATAATTCACTGCATTAAATGTTACACCCTGTATATTTTCCCATTTTTACAATTCCTATGTAAAGCTGATTTCAAAGACCTATAGGTAGGTACTGATGGTTACCGAGTGGTTTACACATAAAGAGAACGTCTTTTCAAACTGTCGTTTGACAGTTGGCAGCTGTCAAAATGAAATTTCCACATCAAAATCGTGATCAGTGACCTCAAAAACATGGGCATTGATGATTTACACATAAAAAGAACTTCTTTTCAAAATGCTGGAATTCAAACTGTCAGTATGACAGTTGGCAGCTGTCAAAATGAAATTCAAAATCGTGATCAGCGACCTCAAAAATGAGGATGTTGATGATTTACACACAAAAGAACTTCTTTTCAAAAATGTTGGATTTTTCAAACTGTCAGTTTGACAGTTGGCAGCTGTCAATATGAATTTTCCACATCATAATCGTGATCAGTGACCTCAAAAACGTGGGCATTGATAGTTTACACATAAAAAGAACTTCTTTTCAAAATGTTGGAATTTTCAAACTGTCAATTTGACAGTTGACAGCTGTCAAAATAAAATTCAAAATCGTGATCAGCGACCTCAAAAATGTGGATGTTGATGATTTACACATGAAAGAACTTCTTTTCAAAATGTTGGAATTTTAAAACTGTCAGTTTGACAGTTGACAGCTGTCAAAATGAAATTAAAAATCGTGATCAGCGACCTCAAAAATGTGGATGTTGATGATTTACACATAAAAGAACTTCTTTTCTTATTGTCGGAATTTTCAAACTGTCAATTTGACAGTTGGCAGCTGTCAAAGTGAAATTCCCACATCTCCTGATCAGTGGCGTCGAAAACGTAGGTATTGGTGGTTTAAACATTAAAAAAAAATTAGTTTAAAAGACCAAAAGATTCTTTTTAAAAAGATGAAATTTTTAATGATAAGAAAGATGATTTCTACACTATTTGGGTCTTGTGGCCAAAGAATTATGCGAAACCAAAGTTTTTAGTGGCCGAATTCGGTTTCAGAACGTCAAGACACATCGGAAAAAATCCGGTTTTTGGTAATGGACTTTCTTTTGTGTGTTGCTGTGTACCTATTATTTCTATGTTTGTTAAAGTGTCTCTAATAATTCACTATATTAAATGATATGTAAATTAATAGCCTTACTCTTGTTTATAGGTAATTATAATTGGGATTTTAGGCCAAATAAATAAATGGAAAAACCAATTTTTGTTGTAGTCGACGTTTCGATTTTAATTAAATCATCCTTTGAATAGTCCTGAGGATGATTTAATTAAAATCGAAACGTCGACTACAACAGAAATTGGTTTTTCCATTTATTTATTTGGCCTAAAATCCCAATTATAATTACCTATAAACTATATTAAATGTTGAAAAAAAATTTCTTAATTTTTTTATTCCTGTGCAACATCAACTTATGTTTAATTTTCCATTGCCATGCCCGCAAACAATACTCTATCTACTACTACTCCAAAGTACAAAGAGCAATTGGATTGGAAGAATCATAGTAGATCATCAAATTTTCGATTATATTAATACTCTGCATAAGTGCTCTGTAAATGCTCATATTTACAATGCTAGAAATTTCAATATCTACTTGGGCCGCGTTTGCTTTCCATCTAAACTCAATTCGTTTGCGTTAGTAAGTATCCAGTCACCTGCATGTGAGCGTTTGCTTATATTTCATGAACGATGTCATGGTTTTAGTTTATTTTATAGAACATAAATTATAGTTAAGTGTTATACTGAGAAGGGATGTATTCTTAAGACACTTGAGAGTCAACTAAGCTAGGGGCGACTCGACATTCTTATTCTAACATTGGTAACGAATAGTTGTATTTTATTCAATATACGGAGTGTTCTGAAGCCAATTGTTCGTTTTATTTTATTTACAAATTTGGCCTTTCGGCTTATTTGCTTACATCAGAAGTGGGATAGACTCATTAAAAGTACCACGAGTGACAGACACGTTGTGATTGTTATAGTGTGTGAAAAAAAAAATAAAAATAAACATGGAAGAATTTGCCAAAATTTTGGTGGACTCTTTGAAATCATTGAAAGAAATAAAGGACCAGTCAGTGAAGACTGCGACCACCAGTGCAGTGAATATTCCAGTGTTTAATCCAAAATTAGACGATGATGGTGCCGAGAAATGGTGTAGTGAATTAGAAAATTTAGCGACTACTTTCAATTGGGCTGACCATGAGTTGTTGATGAGAGGTACCACCGGCCTTGTGGGAGAAGCAAAGGAATGGTTTTTAACATGGAAACCGGATGGAAAAACTTGGGAAAATTTCAAGACTGAAATTTCCAGCTTGTACCCAGCGAAACGAAATTTAAGTGAGAAACTCCGCAGAGCCAGTTTGTTCACCAGCGATAAAGCTGATTCTTATTGTGAGTATGCCAGAAAAAAAATTAGTCTACTTAGAGCGTTAAGTTTTGCTTTGTCCGAAAATCAATTATTGGAATTAGTCATTGGAGATATCACTGATATTGATGTCAAAACTGCCGCATTTAATAGTAATCTTTTATCAGTTAGTGATTTGTTAGTCTTGCTAAGCAATTATAGAATGAATCCAAGTGGCATAAAAAGAAACTACCCCTTTGATAAAAAAACTAGCTTACAAATTTGTTATAATTGCAGTCAACCGGGACATATTAGTCGTAATTGTCCAAAGAAAGGAAAAAGAGATGAATTTAAAAATGTTGAAATGACTCGCTTCGGTAGTTCTAATAAGGTTGTATGCACTTTTTGCAAAAAACTTGGTCATAAAGTCAGTAATTGTTTTGCCAAAAATCGCGAAAGAGCCTCTAGCTCTAGAATCAATTATTTTTGTGTTAATTTGGACGCCGACTTTTGTACTAAATTTAAAATTCAAGACCAGGTAGTGAACTGTTTGGTGGATACTGGAGCAGAATGTAGTTTGCTTACAAAAAAGATTGCTAACTATTTAAATTGTCATTTTGAGCCTGCATTAATTACTTTGAAAGGTCTGGGAAACAGCACAACCTTTGCAAACACAAAGACCATTTTAAAAATTGAACGAGACGGTACGGCATTTGAAATTTGTTTTTATATAGTTGACGATTCTGCTATAGTTTTTGATGCTATTTTGGGGAGGGATTTATTTTTACATAAGGGATTAGAAATTCATACTGATCAATATGGCTCCCGAATTTATTTAAATGAAAGTACAAATTGTTCCCCCAAGGTAATTAATAATGTAACTATTGAACCCGCCACGGTGAAAACTCCTCTAACTGGGGATGACCTTGCTGCGTTGACAAATCTGCTCTCGAAATATTCCAAAAACATTACTAGTGGTAATTCAGTAACAGCGATAAAAACCGCTGAGCTTAGTATTAAGCTAAAAGAAAACAAAATTGTTAGCTTTCGTCCTTATAGAATGGCGCTTTGTGAGCGTGAAAAGGTAAAAATAATAATTAACGATTTGTTAGCTAATAACATTATTCGCGAAAGCAATTCTCCGTATGCGAGCCCGATTTTGTTAGTTCACAAGAAAGACGGCGGAACCCGACTGTGTGTTGATTTCAGAGCATTAAATAAAATTACGATCAAGGATCGGTTTCCCTTGCCGTTAATACAAGACCAGCTTGACAATTTAGCTCATAATAAATATTTTACAACACTAGACATGGCGTCTGGGTTTCATCAGATACCGATTGCGAAAGATTCTATTGAAAAGACTGCTTTCGTTACCCCTGACGGGCACTACGAATATCTTCGAGTCCCGTTCGGTCTCTCAAATGCACCGGCGGTGTTTCAACGGGCTATATCAAGTGCTTTGGGTCCATTGAAAGATAAAGACGCGTTAGTTTATTTAGACGACTTATTGATACCGTCAAAGTCAGTAGCGGAGGGTATGAAAAAATTAAATCGTGTCTTAACAGCTCTTACGAAAGCGGGGTTTTCATTGAATATTAAAAAGTGTCATTTTTTTGAATCGAAAATAGAATATTTGGGGCAGGAGGTGTCTGAAGAAGGCATACGACCCAGTAACAATAAAACTGAAGCACTATTAAGGGCACCCGATCCGAAAAATGTTAAAGAAGTTCGTCAATTCATGGGTTTGGCTAATTATTTTAGAAAATATGTACCAGAGCTTGCAGCTCGTACAGAAAGTATTACTAAACTCACAAAAAATAATGAAAAATTTGTCTGGGGCAATGATCAAAAAATTGCGAAAGCATATGTCTGCGCATTTTTAAGTCAAAGACCATTGTTAACCTTCTTTGACCCTTGTTTACAAACAGAGCTTCATACGGATGCTAGTTCCATAGGTTTTGGGGCCATATTATTTCAACGACACGAGATGCAGTTAAAAGTAATTTCTTATTTTTCAAAACGAACATCACCTGTTGAAGCCAAATATCATTCCTATGAGCTCGAGACTTTAGCAGCGTATTATGCCATCAAACATTTCCGAATTTACTTACTGGGTGTTAAATTTAAATTAGTAACGGATTGTAATTCATTAAAATTATCACAACACAAAAAAGAGTTAACACCTAGAGTTGCTCGGTGGTGGTTATACCTACAGGAATTCAACTTCGACATTGAATATCGTCAAGGCAAATTCATTCAACATGTCGATTACTTTAGTAGAAATCCAGTAAATAGTAATGACATTTCTCAAAGTTACACTGCAATAAACGCAATATCCACTGATAACTGGTTGAAAAAAGCTCAAGGTAAAGATGAACAGACGCAAAATATTAAGCAACAATTACTTGAGGGCAAATTGACAACTGAGTATTTTTGTCAAAATGATATTTTGTTTAGAAAAATCAATCCCGGTCAAAATCCTACAATATACCGCGCCTTCGTACCTAAAGAAAGTCGCCTAGGGTTATTAAGATTGTTTCACGATGAGCAATGTCACGTGGGACCGGACAAAACTTTTGCTAAGGTGAATCATTATTTTTGGTTTCCCAGAATGACTAGGTTTATTCGAAAATACTGCAACCATTGTTTGAAATGCATAGTTACTAAAAAGCATTCAGGTCCCAAGCAAGGGTTGTTACACCCTATTGATAAGAAACCAATTCCATTCCACACAGTTCATGCTGATTGTGTAGGGCCATTTCCAGTGTCTACTGAAGGTTTTAAACATATTTTATTATTAATCGATTCATTTACAAAATTTTTGTTCTTACTTCCCCTGAAATCTCTATCTGGTCCAGAAACTTGCGAAGTTTTAAAAACTTATTTAAGTATGTTTGGTATTACTAAAAGATTAGTTAGTGATAGAGGCACAAATTTTACTGATCAGTCTGTAAAGAAAATGTTGTCCGAATTAGGAATTGACCACCATTTAATAGCAAAAAGTGCACCTCGAGGTAACGGACAAGTCGAACGATATGTCGCGACCATTTTAAATATGCTTAGAGCGGAAATAAATAACAGATCAGAATGGCCGAACGCTATTGTTAAATTACAAACTACCCTCAACACGACAATACAAAAAACTACGGGATTCTCCCCTGTGTACTTACTGACAGGAGTTTGTGGTAGTATACCCGACATAAAAACTCTTACCGACTCAATTCCAATGACAGAAATTGCACAAAATTTAGAGAAAAACCGAAATCTGGCATACGAACGTATAAAAAAGCAAGCAGATTATGCTAAAAACCTTTTCGACAAAACCAGGCGCTCAAATAAAACGATAAACGTAGGGGATTTCGTATTCCATCCTTCAGGAAATAGTCACCTTGCAAAACTGGATGACAGATACGATGGTCCATTTGAAGTACTCCAAATCCTTCCGCATGATAGATTCGAACTGAAAAACTTGGCTACCAATAGAAAGAGGACAGTTGCTAAGGACATGATTCGAGTCTGGCCAGGTGAACTTGCTGGAGATTTTTAACATACGGTGAGTAAAGTATGCTCCAGGCAGTGTGAGCGTTTGCAGGAAGAATTTGTAAAAAGATTTTTGTTTTGAATTTGTAAGAGTATTTGAAAAATAATTTGATCAATAATTTAATTGATATAACAGTGTATGAGAGACGTTTTATTTGTTTTTGGTTGAAAGCGTAACGCTTTGCCTGTTGTTGATTGAACTGTTGGAATGCCGAACGCTTCGCAGTTGGGGTGAAAGGTTGAACTGTTGGAATGCGGGACGCTTCGCAGTTGAGGTAAAAAGTTTGAACTGTTGGAATGCGGGACGCTTCGCAGTTGAGGTAAAAAGTTGTACTGTTGGAATGCGGGACGCTTCGCAGTCGAGTTGATAAGTATTGCACTGTTGGAATGCGGGACGCTTCGCAGTGGGTAAAAGTTTGAACTGTTGGAATGCGGGACGCTTCGCAGTTGAGGTAAAAAGTTGTACTGTTGGAATGCGGGACGCTTCGCAGTCGAGTTGATAAGTATTGCACTGTTGGAATGCGGGACGCTTCGCAGTGGGTAAAAGTTTGAACTGTTGGAATGCGGGACGCTTCGCAGTTGAGGTAAAAAGTTGTACTGTTGGAATGCGGGACGCTTCGCAGTCGAGTTGATAAGTATTGCACTGTTGGAATGCGGGACGCTTCGCAGTGGGTACGTTTTGTGAGACAGATTTATATTGAAAATGTGGTTGATAATTGACAATGATGATTGATGATGCGAATAAAATAATCTAGTAGTAGTGTTGATTTGAACTGTTGAAAGCGACACGCTTTGCAGTGATTGATTTGAGATGTTGGAAGCGTCACGCTTCACATTATATTTGTTGATCGGAAGCAAAACGCTTTCCGTACAGTACGTTACAACCTAAGCTGCCGTATGATCGTTTTACAGGTTCACAACCCCGCCCATGGAGTCTGGAGGTTGCCGACCCACAACATTGCCCATGGTCCCAGGGGAAAGGGATAATTCGAGAACGAATTATAGGTCAGAATTGGCCGTGTGAGCGTTTGCTTATATTTCATGAACGATGTCATGGTTTTAGTTTATTTTATAGAACATAAATTATAGTTAAGTGTTATACTGAGAAGGGATGTATTCTTAAGACACTTGAGAGTCAACTAAGCTAGGGGCGACTCGACATTCTTATTCTAACATTGGTAACGAATAGTTGTATTTTATTCAATATACGGAGTGTTCTGAAGCCAATTGTTCGTTTTATTTTATTTACAAATTTGGCCTTTCGGCTTATTTGCTTACATGCATAAAATCCTTCACATACTTACAAAAGCGGTTATTAAATGCAGCTTTATCGAATATTTCATAATTCCCACGTTACTAGTACCGCTTGACTAGTCAGAAAATTAAAGTTGTTTACATAACATTCTCTGTCTACATTAATTCCAAATCGTTCATTGCCCTTTAGAAGGCAAGTTTGTTCATCTGAGCAAATGATAAAGTAGGGTGGAGGAGGTTGAACGCTGTGGGTTCTAAGAAATAAGATCTTATCTTTGGAAAGAGTAAACGCGTAGAGAATTAATTGTCTTTACTTAACTTAGAAGTGCAGAACCGCATTTCACCACGTTTAATAAAACTTAAGTGCCTAGCTATTAATAATTATTTTAATTAAATTAGAGCGTTGAAAAAATAATTCACCCCATTCAGTTCTGCATTCGTTCGCTTTTTAGGCCAGTGGAATTAGACGATGTGAACGGGAATCTGTAACTAATTCGTTTCAGATAGCCGTAGGTAAAAACAGGTGTATTTAGTTATAAGGAATATACCTCTGCGATTCCTCCCAAATCAAATATACAGAACATTGTTTATAAGTCACTTGTATGTGAAAAAATCATGAAATTTGGAGTTTTTTAAAAATTGCAGTAAGACTGCAGTAGATTAATTTTTTTGAATGCTTCTGTTTACTAGGTAATTCCAAACCGGTTAATTTAAGCCCCGGTTGATTTCATTTCATTGATTATTTATTTAAATAATTGCCGAAAACCATCGAAAATTTCGAAAATTTCAAGTATTTTTTACTCTGAGAGGAAAAATGCTAGACTCTTGAAACTTTGGTGTAATATGTGTCTCATTACCCTCAACTTACAAAAAAAATTTCGTTTAAAAATGTTTATTAGTTTTCGAGAAATTCTATTTGTTTATTAAAAACGTCCCAAATGTTTAATGAAAAATTGAACTATTAACGTTATCAAAAATAATTCAACCACAGCTAATTTTTTTCGTCAAGACGTCAATTTTACGAATCTGTTATGGGCGTATCGATTTTCAATAATTTTGACCGTCAAAATGGCGTTAACAACATTGCCACTTTTCGGAGCAGCGTTTTTTGCAAATAACTTTACAACAAATGAACGTATCTGCACAAATCTTTCATATTTGAGTTGCTGGTATTTTTCTACAAATTTATACAAAAAAATTGTTGCTCTGGGACATGTAGGAGCCGAGATAATTTTTTAAATTGTTTAATGCGCCAAACGTTTATTTATTAATATTTATGGCCAAAATTGAAACTGGTTGTTAATAAGATATTGAATTTTGTGAATTCATCAAGTCCTATTGAAAACGGGCCCTTTTTGAGGTCAAAATATAATTTTTAATAATTAGTGATTTTAGAGCGTCTTCAATTTGTTTGGCTCAAGGGACAGGGGAATTTTTTATCAAACGATTTTCAAATTGGGGTAGCGAGAAAAATTCGTCATATCTCCGTTATTTTCCGGCCAATTTCGACGTTTTTTTTTTAAATTTGGGGTAGCTCACAATGGGCACATTTGCAATATCCAAATAATAAACAAATAATTGTTATAAACAATTTATTTTATTTTTTTTTAATTTTTTATTTTTTGGGCTTATGCAACTTATAATGTGCTAATGTATTAAACATAAATTTATAAAGATTATAAACTACGCGCCAGATGAAGTGGGACAGCCAAAAAATGTCCTAATTTTGACTAGCTATAACTTTGACATTTTTTTGCCGATATTAGATTTTTAGCCAAAGGTGAAAAGCGTCGTCCTTGGTCTATGCGTCATTGGCGTCGGGTATTTTTCTTGCAATTCCTTCTCGTTGTACAGGGCGTGAATTTAGAGCCGTTGAACATTTCAAATTTTTAACCCATAATTTGGGAAATGTGAGGGGCCCTAGAATTTTTTTTTCGATGTTAGATGAATTGATGGGTCGATACCTCGGGACGTCTTTGAGATGTTTTTGATACATTGCGTTGCTATAGAAATATCGCCATTTTATGAAATTTCGTTTTTATTTAAAAATATGCTCTTGTTTAATTAAACAATAACAGACACCATCTAAACTGCAACAAAGGACAATTTCTAATGAAAATGATTAACACCAGCGGCGTGCAAAAAGGGGTTTAGGGGATTTAACCGCGAAAATTGGTTTTTATTGAAAAATTTTAACAGTTTCTTTAAGAGTTACAGTTAAAAAGGTGCCATAACAGTAATTAGCGTGATTCTTTGACAAATTCAGAGGCGTGCAAAAGGGGGTTTAGTAAATTAAGAAATTAAAATTCCAGTTTCATTCTTTTTTCCATTCATTTAGAAGGTGCGTACATGTAATTCATTGGCGTACAAAAGAATCCATTATACAGGGTGGTCCAAAAAGTTCGATATTTATATATGGAAACATTTTTAATAATTTTATTAAACGTTGTTCTTTGTTCGCCCAGTGAAGAATAGTGGATATGTTTGACGAGCATTAATTAATCTGTGGCTGAGTAAGCGCCGCCTTCTGATAATACCTGTAAGCAGTAGTAGGTACCATTGTTAACTTCTTTATTTATCAAATCTTTTATCTTTTAACAAATATTCACCGGGCGAACAGAAGAAGATGGGCCGAAGAACACATGCATTGGCATCTTCGGTGGAAAGACTGTCTTCGTTGACGAGTGCCGTTTTAACAATTCCGATGGCCGATTGTTAACTTGGCGGAGACGGGGAGAACGTTACCTAGAAGAAAATATGCGTCCCCAAGTTGCGTTTGGCGGTGGTGGATTGACAGTGTGGGGTGGTATTCAACACAACGGAAAGACAGATCTTGTGGTATTTCGGGGCAATGTTAACGACATAGTCGACCTGAATGAATGTTTGATTCCGGAAGTTTTACCGCATATGCTCGAAATTATGGCGAAGATTTTGTTCTTGTGGACGATAATGCTCGGCCTCATCGTGCATTATTAATAAACAGGTATCTGCAAGAGCAAAATGTTAATCGTAATGATTAATGAATTGCCTCCCAGATCTCCTGACATGAATCCCATTGAGCACGTCTGGAGTTGAATGAAGTCTGAGTTTTCCCGAAGGGAACGTCAGCCAGAAACTCTGGACGATCTCGAAGAGATAATTCTGGGAGTCAGTTCCTATAGAACTAATCAACAAATTAATTTTGAGCATGTCAAGTCGGTGTCAGGCAGTTATTCAGGCTAGAGGGGGGCCAACGCTTTACTAGAATTAATATTTTTGTGTTTCCTTTTTAATTTGTTAAATAATGTTTTTATATTCATGTACGTAAACCTATGGGTTCTTTTTTGTACACACCTTCAAAATAAATGAAAAAAAGAATGAAACTTGTATTTTAATTTTTTAATTTACTAAACCCCCTTTTGCACGCCTCTGAATTTGTCAAAAAATCACGCTAATTACTGTTATGGCACCTTTTTAACTGTAACGCTTAATGAAACTGTTGAAATTTTTCAATAAAAACCAATTTTTGCGGTTAAATCCCATAAACCCCTTTTTGCACGCCGCTGGTGTTAATCATTTTCATTAGAAATTATCCCTTGTTGCAGTTTAGATGGTATCTGTTATTGTTTAATTAAACAAGGGCATATTTTTAAAGAAAATCGAAATTTCATAAAATGGCGATATTTCCATAGCAACGCAATGTATCAAAAACATCTCAAAGACGTCCCGAGGTATAGGCTTAACAATTCATCTAACATCGAAAAAGAAATTCTAGGGCCCCTCACATTTCCCAAATTATTGGTCAAAAATTTGAAATATTTCACGGCTCTAAATTCACACCCTGTACAACGAGAAGGAATTGCAAGAAAAATACCCGACGCCAATGACGCATAGACCAAGGATGATGCTTTCCATCTTTGGCTAAAAATCTAACATCGGCAAAAAAATGTCAAAGTTATTGCTAGTCAAAATTAGGCAATTTTTTGGCTGTCCCATTTCATTTGGCGCGTAGTTTATAATGGTAACAATGCTGTAACATCGTATATTGTTTGATGGAGAAATAGTTTGTGCATACATTGTTACCATTATATAATCTTTATAAATTTATATTTAATACATTAGCACATTATAAGTTGCATAAGCCCAAAAAAAAAAAAAAAATAATAATAATAATAAATTGTTTATAACAATTATCTGTTTATTATTTAGATATTGCAAATGTGCCCATTGTTATTATTTTCTACCCAAAATTAAAAAAAAAACCTCGAAATTGGCCGGAAAATAACGGAGATATGACGAATTTTTCTCGCTACCCCAATTTGAAAATCGTTTGATAAAAAATTCCCCTGTCCCTTGAGCCAAACAAATTGAAGACGCTCTAAAATCACTAATTATTAAAAATTATATTTTGACCTCAAAAAGGGCCCGTTTTCAATAGGACTTAATGAATTCACAAAATTCAAGATCTTATTAACAACCAGTTTCAATTTTGGCCATAAATATTAATAAATAAACGTTTGGCGCATTAAACAATTTAAAAAATTATCTCGGCTCCTACATGTCCCAGAGCAACAATTTTTTTTTTTATAAATTTGTAGAAAAATACCAGCAACTCAAATATGAAAGATTTGTGCAGATACGTTCATTTGTTGTAAAGTTATTTGCAAAAAACGCTGCTCCGAAAAGTGGCAATGTTGTTAACGCCATTTTGACGGTCAAAATTATTGAAAATCGATACGCCCATAACAGATTCGTAAAATTGACGTCTTGACGAAAAAAATTAGCTGTGGTTGAATTATTTTTGATAACGTTAATAGGTCAATTTTTCATTAAACATTTGGGACGTTTTTAATAAACAAATAGAATTTCTCGAAAACTAATAAACATTTTGAAACGAAATTTTTTTTGTAAGTTGAGGGTAATGAGACATATTCCACCAAAGTTTCAAGAGTCTAGCATTTTTCCTTTCAGAGTAAAAAATACTTGAAATTTTCGATGGTTTTCGGCAATTATTTAAATAAATAATCAATGAAATGAAATCAACCGGGGCTTAAATTAACCGGTTTGGAATTACCTAGTAAACAGAAGCATTCAAAAAAATTAATCTACTGCAGTCTTACTGCAATTTTTAAAAAACTCCAAATTTCATGATTTTTTCACATAAAAGTGACTTATAAACAATGTTCTGTATATTTGATTTGGGAGGAATCGCAGAGGTATATTCCTTATAACTAAATACACCTGTTTTTACCTACGGCTATCTGAAACGAATTAGTTACAGATTCCCGTCTAATTCTACTGGCATATTTTTCATTTAATTATTGTCACCCACTATCGCTTCACCTCTTAAAGAGGAACCAACCAGACAGAAGTTTAGAAAACGATATTAACAAAAGAAACTACACGAAACAATACAATTCCTATAATATTCACACTTTTATATTTAAAAAAATGAGGTGAATTCTTATTTTCCTATATCTTAGGTGTGTTTAAAAAAATTGGAATTTAGATGAAATATTACCTGGAAAACCTGAAACAGTCAGGGAATTTTAAGATTAGGATTTAGTAGACACTAGACACCCTGGAATACACCAACAAAACACCTGTACATTTTATATAGGTACCTATTTTACAAAATATACAATTGTTTTAACATATATAATCGGAATAATAATTATGATTAAATTAAATGTTGATTAGGCGGGCACGCCATGTTACCTTATTTCGCCCCAAACCGAAGTATCTAAAATATGGATTTTCCCTCAAAACAGCAGTTTAAAACATAATACCTACCACTTAGAAACGAGGAGCATAATTCTCAAAGCCTCCTAATACATTTTATGAGAGTTTCATTACTTGAACTGCAAATTTGATGGGGGCCGAAGTTTATAATAACAAAATTTAAGCCAAGTTTACGTGTTGTAAACTGTAACAACGTGTTAATGCGCCTTAGATAGCGGCTCTCCGCAGTTCTTGCCAGGTCATTTATTTAAGACGCTAAAATTCAATATTCCCAAAGGGGGAAGGATTTGGTTTGAATGCTGATACTTGATACTTGACACTTGATGAATTCGTCTTTATTGAACTACAGAAATGGATACTTTGAATTGTTTACTTTCTCAATAGAGGAAACTTCGATCGTACTAAACTGAAGCCACTCTTTTGAACAAATTCAAAATGTTAATACGAAAGTTGGGTTTATTTCTACCAGGAAGTAGTCCTGGAGAGAAGGATGGCGTCTGACTAATAACGAAATTTCCATAGTACCTATACCAGAACGTGCCCCTCCCTACACCAAGTTGACATTGTACAATTATTTAAAAAAATCAAACAAATCGACTACGAAAAGTACAATAAAATTATTGTTATGACTAGTTTCAAAATATTTTACCATTCATCATTATTATCATTAAGAAATTATAATCATCAAACTTTTTTAAATTCTGAATTAAGGAAAACTCATAATTTTAGAATTTTACTTCCCAATATAGGCAACATAGTTTTTAAAATGTCTGTTAAAACAATCAGCATACTTTCAACTAGAAAAACATGTTAACCAAAAGTTGCTGTTGGTGTTGATACAATTTCGAATATTTTACATCATTAAATTCGTTCATAATGTTAAACAATGTAGGTATTATTTGTTGTTGAATAATGCACATTATAATCCCATCAAAGTTATCAGAACATTGCGCACCTAAATATTCACCTACATCCGGTATTTAACATGAAAAAATAAAACACGACACCTATACATAGGTATACCGGGTGTAAACGAATAGTGGGCCACCCCTGTAACTTCCTCGTTTTTAAAGACATCGGGATAAAATTTCGTATGGTGAAATTACGTAAGATTTCCAGCTTTTTGAGACCTATTCGCCATATTTGTCACTTCCGGTTTCACCGGAAATGACCCCAATAGTCTTTTCTAAATGGACCACCATGTATGTTTTCACGTTTTTGAAATAAAGATCACATTTTGGATACATTTATACTATTTAGAACAATTTATACAGGGTTGCACGAAAAATAATTCGAATTTTAGTTGTCAATCTAGTTGGCTGCGAATATGTTAAAATTATTTTTGTTCCAATGGAATTCATATAAAAAATACGAAAATGTCAATATGTCCAATAATACATCATACAGGGTGCTCTAAACTCATTAAAATCACATTTTTCAAAATAACTCTTTTTTAAAAAACATTATGATATGGGCCACCCGGATATTCAGAAAGCTATATTTAGTAGGTGTTAAACGGTACCAAAAGTTCCGTAATGTGTAATCGTTACCGGCAGGAATGACAATTTTTCTTAAGAAATTTATGATTTA
The DNA here is from genome assembly GCA_963680705.1 of Rhagium mordax. Classification (NCBI taxonomy): domain Eukaryota; kingdom Metazoa; phylum Arthropoda; class Insecta; order Coleoptera; family Cerambycidae; genus Rhagium; species Rhagium mordax. Next base: position 10,387,924 of record OY796658.1, on the reverse strand, counting down.
TATTAGGGATGCACCGAACCGGTGTTTTGGCCGAATAACCGAATACCGAATATTCGGCCATTGGAGAAGCCGAAGTTTCGGCCGAAAGCCGAATCATATAACAAAGGTAAAACTCAAAATTTTTTTAGTTTTTTATTATTATATAAAGCCACTAGCTACCTACAGTTCAAAATATGAACAAGCTTAAATCAGAAATAATTTATATTTATTATTTATGTCATAAAACTAAGTAACACCTAAAGAATTTTCTATTAAAAAAAAATTAACATATACCTATCCAATGTGTGAATGCATATTAACACAATGTTAACAGAAAATAAACAAAAAAGGTTCAAGTTAATACTCAAAATTAAGTTTTTTTAGATCTCTCCTCGGTTCGACGCAGCGTCCGCTTCGGCGCCCGCTTCGGTGCCACTTCGGCCGAATACCGAATATCTGTGACTGAATATAAATACGGCCGAAGCGGCCGAATACCGAAGCCGAACCGAAGCTTCGGTGCATCCCTAATTCATATCTGCTTCAATTAAATTTTGATCAACCCTGTATATTTGTGTTAATATTTTATGATATGCAATAAGAATTATTATTATTATTATTATTAAATTATTATTATTATTATTATTATTATTATTATTATTATTATTAAATTATATAATTTGTTTAATTTGCATTCGAAGAGGGCTGGAAGCGTTGAATATCGTAGAAAAAATTGTTATTGGCAATCGTATTAAAATATTGTAACCTAAAATGTAGTAAAGATTTCGCCATTTTATCGATAAAAATAATGATATCTCTAAAAATAACAAAGCTATAAAAAAAATTTCAAATTGGTTCTTTATAATCATAACGAACATGTCTTACAAAATCCGAAATTTTTTTTAGGTATTTCAGAGAACGACGAAGAGAACGATAAATTTTAATATAAATGTAAAGGCTTGGATAATCACCCTGTAGATAAGAGAAACACCCACAATTCAAGAAATCTATTTACGGTGGACGAATGCTCGGACGAATGTCAATGAATTTTGCTAACGATCACAAAAAACCGCATCAAGATTAATCATCTAATTCCAAAAATTTTGAGATCCAAATATTGCCCATATATTCCCAATATCCACTTCAATAATTGTGTACTATAGGATATTTAGTTTATCTCTAATATTATAAATCAACAAAGATACGAGTAAGAAGAACGTAGAAATGTGTAACATACATTTTGACACGTTTATAAAATATTTCTTATTTTTATTCCCGCTAATTGATAATTTTATTTATTCCAGTAAAATAACTTGAATATTTAAGAGACGCCTATCTACAGAAATATAATAACGACGATTAATTTTATCGGACTTGTTCACAATAAAAGATTTCCTAGAAGAATTAGATATATCTAAAATGATTTCCACGAAGCTATCCTCAACTTTGCATGCATTCTTTTCACACAGCTTATTATTTATTCCATATGCCATAAAGCTTAGTAATTAACAAATTCCATGCTAAATTTTCATAGCAATTGTACTTGGAACCCGTAAAGTGTATATAAAAAAACATACAGAATAATTGAATACAAATTCACGTATATCTTGGTTCGAGTAATGAACGATAGCATATTTTTCCACAGATTAAAAAAATAAGTGATAATGACATTAAAACAGCTACACAATTATTATTAGTAACAGGAGTGCATAAGAGGTCAACGGTAGAAGAGCACAAGCCACGCTGCACTGGCAGAACAAATCCACCAATGATGTAGAAATCAACAGTGCGCATGATGAATAACGCAACATTACTGGAATAAAGCCACACCTCTGGATGATGCGAACCAATGGTGCGGTCAGCATGCATTGTCACCACGCCTCCTGCCTGACGCATAAATAGAGAGGCTCGAACCAACAGAGCTCAGTTCGTTGAAGAAGTAGTTTGCGACAGGTGGTCAAAAAACCAAAATCAATGGGAAAGAGAACCCAAAAACTCTACAAATGTATTTATAATGTGTTAAAAGCACTTTTTTTTTCAATTAACCTGACAAAAAATAAATTATGGTGTTTTTAACCTTTGGTACAGTTTTAGTAGTAAAATCTAGTAAAGTTATAAATAATTTTGGTACTCAATGGCAGCCTTGGTAAGAAATATTAATGTCCTTAGGTACCTACTAGTGAATAAGTAATGGTACTAATTTTGCGATTTAGGTACGAAAATATGAATTGAAACAGACTTTAAGCAAAAATAGACAATTTCTTCAATTATAAATGCGCCATAGGCCATAAGATTAATTATTATGTTTGTTATTAAAAAGAAAGAAATTTTTCTATTTTTTCTCAGTCGTAAGTAATATATGGTAATAAAATACAATTAATGTTGTGTAGGTTAGAGCATCCCGGATATGGTGATAATTGCAAGTATATCTAGCAAATTTCCCAATGTTTATATTCCAAATACGAAGTGTCCATGAATTTAACAAACAGATTGTCCGATGTTATCTAAAAGTCGCAATAGACTATCACTGGCTTTTAGATAATGACAATTATTTACATCTATCAAAACATTAAAGATTTCTTTATCTTCCAGTTAATGCCAATTTAGTTTGTTGAAAGTCTTCAGCGTTAATGAAATCTCGCTTCTTAATTTTTGCATAAAACTGTTTATAAAATCTCTTCTACATCCGGATGAACTGAGAAATGGAGAAACTTCCTGTTTTAAATGCCATGAATCGTAAGTAACTCGATACTTCTTAGTTGGCAAAACGCATAGTGGTTTTAAAGTATCCTAAATAGCAAAACAAAGAAACATTTATCATATTTATTGTTTGTTTGTCTCATAATACCCAAATAGGAATTTAAATATTTGTAGAAAACTGTACCTACTTTTACAGGAGTTGCGTTAAAAATTCTTTAGGTATATTTTCTCTGAGCAAAAGCAATGCATGTTTGAAAAATTAATACCATAACGGGGAACGAGAACAGGTTAACAGGCTGTCGTAAATACCTTTTAAACACATACAAAATGTTTCCATCTTCTCTATAATGTAGGTATATGGACAGTCAATTTAATTTCCTGAAATTCAACTATGGAGTCAACGTATACGTTCACGGTCAAATGCGTTTACAAATTTCTTAATGTGAACATTCGTATTATGTAAATATAAACTGTATTTAATTTGCTGCTGGTATAATATTTTGTGTGTGCTAAAAAGTAGGAAATATAGTCAAGGTCTTTAAAATTATTTTCATTAGAAAACTAGTATAACTTGATATTTAAATTTGTAAAAATACTTTGGTGTAATTAATAACGAAAAAGTCTTTGTCAAGTCGAAATTAAACCAAATTATCTAAAAACAATCATTAAGTACTGATTGTGAAACATCACTACTTCCACTTGTAAGAATTTTTGAATCTGAGAAATTTTCACCGTTAAATTATGGGTGACGTTAACTTGTGAACACTTAACTTCCTTATTGGCTGAACTTCTTCCAAATCCATCAGGTACAAGTTGGAATTAAAATAATTCATTACGAATTTTATATTAGGTACGTAAATAACAACAGAGAAGAAAAAATGCCGTTACATTATGTTCGACGTTAACTTATGAACACTTTAGTCCTTTACTTACTTCTATCGGGTACAAATTTTAGTTGAATACTAGTTCATGTCATGCCAATTTTATTAAATAAGTTAAAATATTTATGTTAATTTATGAACACTTTACTTCTCTAATGGCTCAAATTTATTTCAGATGCGAATTTGAATGGAAAAAAATTCATGCCGTACAATTTTATGAAGTAACAACAGAATACACAGAATATCATTAAATAATGTTCGACGTTAACTTAGGAAAACTTCACTCTATTATCATCTGAACTTCTTTCAGGCACGAATTAGAATTGAATTATTTCATAATATGCAAATTTATTCTTTAGAAAAATGACAGTAGAATATAGGCAATATAATTAAATTTTGTACGACGTTAACTTATGAACACTTAACTCCCTTATTGGCTGAACTTTTTCCAGGTACAAGTTGGAATTATAATAATTTATTACGGATTTTACATTACATACAAAAGAGAAGAGAAAATGCCATTTGTTCGACGTTAACTTATGAACACTTTATTCTCTTACTGGCTCAAATTTATTTCAGGTACGAATTTGAATGGAAAAAAATTCATGCCGTACAATTTTATGAAGTAATAACAGAATACACAGAATATCATTAAATAATGTTCGACGTTAACTTAGGAAAACTTCACTCTATTATCATCTGAACTTCTTTCAGGCACGAATTAGAATTGAATTATTTCATAACATGCAAATTTATTCCTTATAAAAATGATAGTAGAATATAGGCAATATAATTAAATTTTGTACGACGTTAACTTATGAACACTTAACTCCCTTATTGGCTGAACTTTTTCCAGGTACAAGTTGGAATTATAATAATTTATTACGGATTTTATATTGCATACAAAACAAAAGAGAAGAGAAAATGCCATTTGTTCGACGTTAACTTATGAACACTTTATTCTCTTACTGGCTCAAATTTATTTCAGGTGCGAATTTGAATGGAAAAAAATTCATGCCGTACAATTTTATGAAGTAACAACAGAATACACAGAATATCATTAAATAATGTTCGACGTTAACTTAGGAAAACTTCACTCTATTATCATCTGAACTTCTTTCAGGCACGAATTAGAATTGAATTATTTCATAATATGCAAATTTATTCTTTAGAAAAATGACAGTAGAATATAGGCAATATAATTAAATTTTGTACGACGTTAACATATGAACACTTAACTCCCTTATTGGCTGAACTTTTTCCAGGTACAAGTTGGAATTATAATAATTTATTACGGATTTTACATTACATACAAAAGAGAAGAGAAAATGCCATTTGTTCGACGTTAACTTATGAACACTTTATTCTCTTACTGGCTCAAATTTATTTCAGGTACGAATTTGAATGGAAAAAAATTCATGCCGTACAATTTTATGAAGTAATAACAGAATACACAGAATATCCTTAAATAATGTTCGACGTTAACTTAGGAAAACTTCACTCTATTATCATCTGAACTTCTTTCAGGCACGAATTAGAATTGAATTATTTCATAACATGCAAATTTATTCCTTATAAAAATGATAGTAGAATATAGGCAATATAATTAAATTTTGTACGACGTTAACTTATGAACACTTAACTCCCTTATTGGCTGAACTTTTTCCAGGTACAAGTTGGAATTATAATAATTTATTACGGATTTTATATTGTATACAAAACAAAAGAGAAGAGAAAATGCCATTTGTTCGACGTTAACTTATGAACACTTACCTCCTTTATTGACTCCATTCAGGTAGAAATTTTAATTGATTTATTTTTATTTATATTTTATTTTTTTTTATTTAATTAAATAAGTTAAGTTATTTTTTATGTTAACTTATGAACACTTTACGCCTTTACTCGCCAAATTTATTTCAGGTGCGACTTTGAATGGGAAAAAAATGCATGCCATATAATTTAATGAAGGAACAACAGAATACACGGAATATCACTAAATGATGTTCGACGTTAACTTATGAAAACGTCACTCTCTTATCGGCAGAATTTTTTAAATTTTCTACTTAGGAAAATGACAATAGAATACAGGCCATATAGTTAAATTATCGACGATGTTAACTTATGATCACTTAACTTCCTTATTAGCATTTGGAAAATTCAACACGAATTTTATATTATATAAATAATAATAGAGAAAAGAAAATGTCGTTATATTATGTTCGACGTTAACTTATGAACACTTACTCTTTTGCCAACTTCTTTCAGGTATAGGTAAATTTGAACTGAATTAGTTCATGACATGCAATTTTATTAAATAATTTAAAATATTCTTTACATTAACTTTTGAACACTTAACTCCATTACTGGCTGAAATTTAAATTGAAAAAAATTCATGCTATCATTTTATGAAGTAACAAAATACACGTAATATCATTAAATAATGTTTGACGTTAACTTATGAACACTTCACTCTCTTATAAACTGAACTTCTTTCAGGTTCGAATTGGAATTGAAATAACATGCAAATTTACTACTTCGGAAAATGACAATAGAAAACAGGCAATATAGTTAAATTATGAATGACGTTAACTTATGAACACTTATTTCCCTTACTTACTAAACTTCTTTCAGGTAAGAGTTGGAATTGAAGTAATTCATGACGTAATTTTATCATAATATATAAAAATATCAATAGAGAAGAGAGATTATGTTCGACGTTAACTTATGGACTCTTCACTCCCTTATTGGCTAAACTGGTTTCAGGTACCAATTGGAATTGAAGTAATTCATGACATAATTTTATCATATCATTTAAATAACAGAAAAAGGAGTGTCGTTACATTATGTTCGACGTTAACTTACGAACAATTCACTCTTTCAGGTACGAATTGGAATTGAAATATTTTACGACATGCATAACTTTACTACGAAGAAATTGACAACAGAGTATAGCCATAATTTTTATATTATGGAGGACGTTAACTTATGAACACTTAACTCCTTAACTGACTAAATTTGTTTCAGATATGGCTTGGAAGTGAAATAATAAATGACGTAGTTTTATTACATTCCATAAATCCATACATCACTATAAAAAGAGTGTCGTTGAATTATGTTAGACGTCAACCTATGAACACTTCATTCTCCTACTGGCCCAAATTTGTTTCGGATACGAATTTGAATTGAAAAAGTACTTGCCATACTTTATTACATAAGGATGTAACAATAAAATACACAGATTATCATTAATTAATTATGTTCAACGTTAACTAATAAATGAACGCGTCACTCCCTTATGGGCTGAAATTTATTTCAGATACGATTTGGGATTGGAACGGATATAATTTTATTATGTAAAGAAGCCACTATGGAATACAGGGAATACCGTTACATTATCTTCGACGTTAACTTAAGAACACTTCACCCCTTTATTACCTCATAAATGCTCTATTTAATCTATCCTGCACGTCAAAGATATTTTCTCATAAAATTTAGAAGCTCATCCTGTATACACCAAGCAAGAACATTATGTCCAGCATATAATTATTCGTCCTTCCGTATGCCTTGTTTAAAGTAATTTTGGAAACACGCAACTGAAGTTTCAAGAAGTGTAGCTAGGAGCCAAGATGTACGGAATGTCCGGGTCAACTAACTTTTTTACGTCTAAAAAATCGTTTGTCGACACGTAGGTATACCTTTCCTCTAACCTGTTGAGTTGAGGATTTATTAAACAAATTCTGAATTCCCAGCATGTCTCGTTTTACTTGCAAAATCTGCCCTAGTTTAACCAAGCAATAAATAAAGTTTATTTGGGAATTCTCACGTGATATTTCCCTTAAAAACTGAGAAGGCAAGAAAATGTCCGACGAAATTTATATGTTGAAAAGGGTGTTATAAAAGGCAGGGTTATTAAATTAGGAAAAATTTGTTTTTATATATTTATTTATTCAATTTTAAATGAAAAAATCACGCCTCATATCTAATGTACTTTTTTGGAGGTGTATTTATTCCAGACTAATTTTTAAAAATATATATTCAAAGAGAAAAAATCACGGTAGGAAAGTTTTCCCAGTAGAGTTTATAACCAACAGCCACGTCCACAAAAACTCGAAGTTATGGTGTCTTCAAGCAGCACAAATTAAAATTAATTTAACATTTTCACTTGGGTGAGAATTTAAATTGATAACCACCAAGGGATTGCTAAAAAAAAATTCGGTTTAATATTTATGTCAGTATCATCGCATATTATTTAGGAAGAAAACGATTTAGGAGAAATGGTATATAATTACTTGTATTTTTTTTAAGTAAATTGAGGTAGTATATTATTAAGTACATATTTAAATTTCTTTAGATAATGAAAATTAAATATAGGTATTGTCTGATGCAATCTGTGATTATGGTGTAAAAGTAATTTTGAGATTAGTCTCGAAGTAATTTTTCTAATGGTACCCTTAAAATGTTTCTAAACCTACAAAGGGCCACTATACAGGGTGGCCATTATCTATCTCCTTGCATGGATAGATATCCTGAAAAAAAACTGAAAATGGTCGAGTTTTGAAATTTTAAACAACTACGAAATCGTGAAGCCTGGAAAACAAGTGAAAATTGTTATCAATGATTTGTATGTAGAATTCATCAATTCAATAAACCTGCTGCTACTTCCATAGCTAGAACGACTTCCATGATACAACATAAAATTGCTTTTTTTTAATGGCACCTTCAGTTGACTATGGGCTGATAAAAAAACTTGATGTAAACATTTGTATGCTTATATTTTTCGGTTGAAATGATGAAATATTCTAATTTTTGTTTAATAGATTTATCTTCCTAAAAACTACTACATATTAGAAAGGTTACTTCAAATTTCATTAAAATGGATCAAGTAGTAACGAAATGAGCCCGCACGGGTCTTAAAAATCGAAATTGGCCAAAACAAAAATACATACCTACACGCAAATATTTATTTCAGTTCAAGACCTGTCTATATGTGATTTCATTTTTGTACCATAATTCTTGTTTACCTAACTAAAGAATTTACTGAATTAATTTTTTTTTTAATCCGTCGGTCTGTCTGGATTGGTGCGTATCTTTGGGATTACTTATTCTGTAGGTGAAAAATTGTGAAACTGTCTCAAAATGTTTCGCTAAAATTTCGTATAAGTATGTATAAATTTGACAAGTTGAATGTTACGATTACGAAAAGATTGTCATAAATATCATACCTATACATATTTAATTAGATAGTATATTTATAAAACAGAGTTTTATATTATAAGCACAAACATATATTTTTTTAATGTTTTTTTTTAAATAAGTCGTTTTGGAAATACTTCATTATTTACTTGCTGTGTTTTAAACGGTTTTAAATAAATCTTAAGTTAATTTTACGTTACACTTTTTACAATTATTAAAATTATTACTAATTAAACAAATTTAAATGATTTTCAATTCCGATAATTTTTTACTTTCGAATTACTTTTCTCATGTATAGACATTTACAAATAAAAATCTTATTTTAGAACAGTCGAAAATTAATGATGAAATGTTTACGCAGCACAATAAACACAAAATGTATAATGTTATAAGAATGTACAGGGTGATTCCTATAACGTTCTCGCCCCAATTTTTTGGTTTGTCTTTGGAAATTAAATAAAAATATTTACTTAGCGTAACTTATAGGTTACTTAGTATTTTTTCTAAGGATTTCGAAAATTTCAACAAAAAAACAATTGAAAGTCAAATAAAAGTGAGAAAAACATAGCAATGTTTTTAAAATGGAATTCCCTGTAAGTATATTTTTACAATTTTGAAAGCAGGTTTAAATTCTCTTTCCAAAAATATAACATAACATATAGATATTTACCTTTATATTTAGTAAAATATTGATAATTATTATTAGGTATTATTATTTTAATTATTATTTTACTAAATATATGAAGGTAAATCTATGTTATGTTATATTTTCAAGGCAAGGCCAGAAAATGTGAAAAAAAAATGACAAAAAAATATATATATTTTTGGAAAGAGAATTTAAACCTTTTTTCAAAATTGTAAAAATATACAGGGCGTTCCATTTAAAAAAATATTGTTTTGTTTTTTCCCGCTTTTATTTGACTTTCAATTGTTGTTTTGTTGAAATTTTCGATAGCCTTGGAAAAAATATTATAAATTACCTACCTACGTTAAATATTTTTATTTTATTTCCAAAGATAAACCAAAACATTGGGGTGAATTATAGGAATCATCCGTACCTACATATTTCGGTGATTCAAGTAAATTCGTTAATTTTGTATATAAATGTTTAATTAATAGAAAATTATATTATACCTAAGTATTCATACAAAAATAAAAGAATGTCTATTTATTTACGTGATTAGACATGCAGTCAGAACTGAAGTATGTACATACATGTATACTAGCAATCTCAGACATTTGTTGTCTGCGGTACAATCGACAATATTAAAAATGATTCAGCGAGCAAGTATTGATGGGATTACCAGTCCGTCCTCCAGCACGGACAAGGTGCACAGTTAGCACATATCCATCTACGAGAATACCTCATTCCATTCGAACATATTGTGGAAATTTTAGTTTGATTTTGGCCCGGAATATAACACTGGAAGTTAAAATAAATTAAGTATAACATAAAAATTAGTAGGTACGCCCTTAGTTCCAGGGTGCAGGGAAATTTTAAAAGCCTATATTGAATAGGATTGAAGCAAGTCATTATTTGATAATAAATTCCATAACTTTGTTGTTCTAGGTAGAAAAGACAATGTGTTTCACCTCTCGCTTACACACCCTCGTATACCTATCTTCAGTTTTTTTTTTTAGATCAACTTAAAATTTGTGCCAATTGTTTAATCAATAAAATTGATTATTGATTTGCCTGAAAAATGACTTAACCGATCATGGTCCACTGATAATGGCTAAAAAATATGAAAATTTAGGAAACAGGCTTTATTTAATAAAAAATCATTAAGGAAAAATTAAGCAATTTTCACGAATTATATACAAATATAAAAGAAAAACAGATCGAGTTTCCGAAACGTCTACAAAATTTCATTATTTTCATTTTTATTTTATTTATTCTGTCCAAATAAAGCATACTATTCCTTTGACGTAAAGTCACACGCATAAATTTAATTTTTTTTTAAATGCAGTACTTATTAAATTATTTTTCTTTGCTCGTATTCTTAATTTGTACTCAATAATAATAATACATTACTTACCACGATTTTTTCGACTGGTAAATTTACTAACATTGAAATGACATCGTCACTACTGTTATTACTTTATGTAGTTTCACTTCTTTTATTGCTTTCTCGACTTTAAATTTCCCTGTCTACGATGATCCGATTAGATCACGCAGATAATATAAATAATTTTTCTACATCTTTAAACGCAATGTACGTCAAATCTCCATATCCTGGTTATGACCGTAAAGAAGTTGCATCTAAACTAAGATAATAAACCGAAAATCATTTTACACGTACCTTAGGTATAAGAATCGGTAAACGACTGATACCAATCCACGATTCTGTATAGAAACTGTTTGCTAAACGATTTAACGCCGACAGAAACTAATCAGCATATTTTATTGTTGTAGCAGTTTGTTGTGCACCATAAACACTTACACATTTTGGAAACTTGCCAATTCTACAAATTTTTTGAAATTATGTTTCCATTTTCCCATCAAGGACTTTCTAACAATTTTGGAGCAAATCGCAGTGTTTCATTTGACTTTATTATCATAAGTTACGTATTTACGAAGGCCAAATCAAAACAAACACTTACATAGCCATCGTTCAGCAACAGAGATATAATTACAATTACGAAATCATTACAAATGTCACCACAATTCAGTACATTATCGACAGCCGGTAAATAAAAATGCAGCATACCACTACATAACCAAACGAACTTAACAGAGCCGAAGACCTAGCATTTCGCTACCAAAACATGTTTTGTTTATTCCCATGTTATTTTATTTGGTTAAACAATCAATGCATATTATCTGGAATTATAGTGTAGGTTGTAAATAAACCATACATTGTACAAACGTGTTTCATTTCATTTCACGGAAATGTGAATGAGGTAATTGCAATTATATCCACGGAAAATTGTACAACAAACAATTACATTTTAATAATGCAGTTGTAGGGATTGGACAACATTCTACAGAAATTAAGAATTATTCCATTATCAATTTGTTTAAACAAACAGGCGAACGATACCACCGGAAGCAAACACCAGTGGCACAGAAGCACTAGGCAACCATTGTTTATTAACGGCTGTTAAAAATATCACGCACCACAAGGCTGTATTCTATAAATTCTTGGATCTGCGTATTTTCCTTTACGTTCCCCATGATGTAACAAAATAATTGAAGTTAATGCGGTTGGTTCAAACTTTTTCAATTTCAATAATTTTTAGCATCTGTTTATTTGACGTTTTGTTAACTAAATGCACCTCGTCTTTCTTGTCAGTGACCTAGCCCAACATCTATTTCTCAGCAATAACTTGTTTCTTAGTTTTAAGTAAAGCAACATTAATGCTTCAAAATATCCGAGTTGGATATTCTTGAGTACAAGTTATGATGATTGACCACATATTTTGTTTTTAATTTTCTTCTAAGATAAAAAAGTTCAGGAGGTGGTAATGCGACCCACCCCCTTAAAAAGGCAATCCAATTTATATTTATTTTTCATATTGCATCAAATTAGCCATAGACTAGATCTAAAACGTCCTACCAAATTTAGTAGCTCTGACTTTAACACGTCTTGATTCAATTCCGATTTCTTTGTTTGTTTTCTGCAACTTTGACGGGCTATAAACTCCTCAGGGAAGCATTTTTGGATAACAAAATATTTAGTCAATCATCATGATTTGTACTCAAGAATTCCCTACTCGGATATATTGAAGCATTAAAGAGACACCCATGTACAGGGTAGTTCCATATATTTTGACACCTACCTACAACCTTGATGTTTAGAGATATGAAAAAAAGTGTAGAAACAAAAGTTGTAGATTTTGGTGTCAAATATCTTTGGCCGAAAAAATATAAAACAAAATAGCATCGGAAAGTAGAGAAAGAGACACAACTTATGTTTTTTTAAAGGGAACACCATTAATTTGATGTATATTTTGAAAGCTAATTTTTAGCCGATTCCATAAATATATAATATGTTGGCGCATTTGCTTGGGTTGTTTTTAAAACAGAATGCTTCATTGAGGTAAAACAAATCGCATAGAATATAGGTTGCCATGAAAACAACTGACAAAATATTTCTGTTAATTTCTGACAGTTTACCACCAGATTTATGTGCGAAATCCCAAATATTTTAAAATGGGGTATTCAAATATGAGAAAACATCGTTTTATTTGTCATTCATCAATTTTGACACCTACCTTAGAATTTATTTATAGAAATATGAAAAAGTATAAGAACAAAAAGTCGTGGATTTTGATGTGAAATATATTTTGGTGAAATAAAACAAAGGAATATCAGAAAATAAATTTTCAGTAGGTATATTATCAGTAGTAATACCACAAAAGATTGAATTTTCGCGATAAGTCTGTCGATTTATTTCTAACGAAACTGAGTTGCTTGGAAACACCACGAGTCCGTAGGACGAGTGGTGTTTTCAAGCAACTCAGTTGAGATTAGAAATAAAAGACAGACTTATAAGATAAATTCAATCACGAGTGGTATTTTATTAGAATATTTCACGAACAAATATTTTGGTTGATAACTTCACTTGAAGTAGCACCGAAGCGACTCATTTTGACGTCTGTCTCTATAATTAATTTTTATTAAACTGTCAAACTTTGCTTTGCCATCCGTATCCATGGTTACGGCCATCCGTATCCATGGTTACGTCGTTGAAAACACCACGCTGATAGACCAATTAGAATTGAAAGACAGTCGGTGTTTTCGCTGTAATACAAGCTGTCTTTGGCTTGTGATTGGATTATGTGATAATTTTAAGGTGAGTGAAATAGTCAGAAATATTTTGTCATTTCTTTTCCAAGGCAACTTATGTTCTATGCGATATACTGTTTTGCATAATATTTCCAAACGGATAGAGCAAATGACAGCAAATTATACATTTTTGGAATCAGTGAAAAAAGAATCTTTCAAAATATGCAAAAATGTTCCACTTAAAAAAACATAAGGTCTCTGACGCCACTTTGTTTTACTTTTCTTCACCAATAAATACTTCACGCTAGAATATACCTACTTAATTTTTATTTTTACACTGTTTTCATATCTCGAAAAATAAACGCTGTATGTGTCAAAATATAGGAACTACCCTGCACATGCAAACATTAAGAGTGGTTTTTATTACATTTAAACTAACTTTTAATATATATTTTATCCCGTAAATTAATTAGGTGTCTATAATAATACCATTAAGCAGACTAAGCTACTACAGTATTGTTTAAAATTAAACCTTTACATTTAATTAGTGGTACCCAACTGCAAATTAAACCTAACTCGGGCTTTTACTTTTAAATTATTTAGTAGACTAAGAAATGTTATATTGCTTAAATTAGATAAACCAGTCAGTATAAATAAGCTGCATTAATTAATAATAACTCATTAGCATTTAGTAAAAATTTCAAACATTTAATTAAGCAGTAAAAGGCTCCGTCTACGAGATTAATTTGTGGAGAAGTTTTCTTTTACAAAAATATTGTCTAACTTAAATAATAAGTACTTAAAAATTAAACAATCAAAATATTTCTACCATTTTGAATACCATTTTGTAAATATATTGGCATTAGATACTTGTAAAACGAACTTTTCCTCAAGTTATTGCACATAGCATAACTAATTAGTCTTGTAAACGGACAATAACATATTTTGTGTTAATTATGTGTTCATTAAAAGTTAAATGCTAATTTGCTATAAACTGTTACCAATAAATGGTGCAAATGGTACAAATGTGGATCAAGGATCATAACAGTCACACTTAACTGAGTTTGATTATAATATTCTTGTTTCAGCTCATTCGGGTTCTGGGGAATTGAGATTTTCCCTTGTTGGAATGGAATTTATTTGAAAGGAAAAGCTCAAAAGTATGCAAATCTAACACAAATTGTGACATTTGACGTGTCTATTTTTGCAAAGCCTACTAGGTACGTACGTTAATATTTGAAATGTGGTCATAATAAGTCAATAAAGACAAATAGGGATATAAAAATGTGTAAAGTCATCTGTTAAGAGCGATAAAAAGACGGGACAAAAGCGTGATTTTTATTGGAAGTTGCCAAAGTTATTCGCGCATTTCATAGGACTTTTTAAATTTTCAGGAAAAAAAACACATCTTGAATGAAATTCCCTGAAATTCCTCTTGAAAATGAGTTCCATAGTGATTATCTTTCTTTGTTTTTAAATGATTGTAACATTTTTAAGTTGAAAAAAAGCATAGAGGCCATTATTTAGTAAAACAAAATTTAATAACTAACTATCATTTTAAATAATCACCTCTCAAAAATAGTTTAAAATTCGTATTTGTGCAATTTTACAGAAAATTGTTTAGAATTAATATGCCTTTTAAAATAATAATGGTCTCTTTTAAGACTAACTGCATGTAAAATTGCACAAATACTTACGAATTTTAACAACTCGTGACAGAAAGTATTGACATCAACAAACTATTTTTGACGGGTGATTATTTAAAATGACAGTTAGATACTAAATTTTGTTTTACTAAATCATGGTTACTATGTTTTTCAACTTAAATTTTTTCATGAAATTAAATCTACTTTTCACTGCCAAAGTTTGTCACCAAGCTAATTAATCACCCTGTATAATGCAAAAGTTACTAGATATCCAAATCGGAAAATGGTTTAAAAAAAATTAAACTATGTTGAATTTTAAATTATGTGTATCTGTATAAATATATTTTTTATGTACCTAAATACACGTGGAAATTTTCAATAAAAGGCGGAAGAAATTCAGACAAATTTGCATTACTTAGGTAGGATATAGCATCCTCGGAAACATAATGTCTTAGATAGAACAGCCATAATTCACGTCGACTGCAGAAAATTTGGCGCAAAAACAATGAAAAATCGATAATATTTCAATTCAAAGTTATTCAATAAAAGTTTAGACGGAACTCGTCAAAATGTTCGTCAAAAAGGATAATAATTAAATTTATTCATTATCTCAAATAGTAATAAATATTTATTTAAATCTACCATATTATTAGATATCCTTTGGAAATAAAACACATTTTCTCTTAATATCTAATTCCGCAAAATTCGACATGAAAATTAGAAATTATAAATTGCTAATAATTAATTGGAAATTTATGCTAATATACTTAACCCAACCATTTTCTATTTCATTAACTTACACTTACTTTAGGTACATACTAAACATGTTTATATTTCTATATTTTCAAGACGACGATGCGAGACGAAGCAATAGTGTAGAAAGTAGTGGTGTAAAAACAAAAGAGATTAATTTAAATTTTCAAGACCTACTATAATTTTTTTTTATGTTAAAAATTGACAAATATGAACAGCGATTTTTTTTATTAAAAATCTAACTAAGTATACCACTGGATTCAGAAACATCTCAAATGGGTAAATCCAAAATTTTGAATAATTTGATTTATGTTTTACGAGGTGTTTTATAATTTTTTCTAAAAATCGAGGTATCCCATGAAAAATAAATAAAAGAAAGATAAATTAAGTGGATAGTTTTAATAAATATCGAGATAAATATTGTCTTTTAAACAAACTTAATCATATTGAACTTAAAAACATAGTATTTTAATAATTAAAAGTACTTACCAGTAATTAGGTATTTAATAAACAAAATAAATACGCACATTTTTTCACGAAATTTTGGATTTACCCATTTGAGATGTTTTTGAATCCAGTGGTATAGTTAGATTTTTAATAAGAAATTGCTAATGAAATTTGTCCATTTTTAACATTTTAACATTGATAAAAAATTATAGTAGGTCTTGAAAATTAAAATTAATCTTTAAATTTTTGTCATAAAGTAGAGTTTTCGATGGTCTATCTTTTAAAAAAAGTCTCGTTAAAATCGGATGATAGACACATTTTTTACAGGGGTGTTTCCATTCAAAATGGGTCCCACTGAATATAAAAAAACAAAAACATGAACACGTAAATTTAATTTAATTAAATTTAAATATACATGTGTCGCACTTAGTGAAACACCCTTATAACTTTTTAAATTTTTATCCGATTTACTTAAACCAAATTTTACTCAAAGATATAATCCATTAAGATCAACTTATGGCCCAAAAGTCATTTGCCCCTTACTAATGCAAAGCCACCTAGCGATATCAAAATAAACGGAGAAAATCAAAAAAACATATTAGGCATTTTTTTATCAAAAATTTTATTAATGTAAGTTGTTCAGAATTGTTCAAAAACCTTAAGTCCAAAATTTAATCAAAATCAAAAAATATTAATATTTTGTTTGAAAAAATTTTTAAGTCTGAAAATATAATTTTAATGGATTATTGTATTGTAATATTTTATTTTTTATTAAAAAAAACTAAATAAACACTCTGCAACTAAATACGAATGATAATTGATATTGTAAAATTATATTCTCGGACTTAAAATTTTTTAAATCAAAATATCAATATTTTTTAATTTTTATGAGATTTTGGATTTAAGGTTTTTAGACAATTCTGAACAACTTTCATTAGTAAAATTTTCCGATAAAAAAATGCCTAATATGTTTTCTTGATTTTTTGCGTTTATTTTGGTATCGCAGGTGGCTTTGCATTAGTAGTGGGCGAATGTTTTTTTGGTCATGAGTTGACCATAATGGGATCTATCATTGAGTAAAATTTGGTTCAAATCGGATAAAAATGAAAAAAGTTATAAGGGTGTTTCACTCTTAAGTGCGACACACTGTATATTATTTTGCTCACAGAATTTTTATCTCCGATAATGAATTACCCGAAAACAGCACAGGGCCCCACTGGCTACAAGTTGTTTATGACATTTTCTTGGCAATTTTATAGAACACTATAATTCAAAACACTTAACTTTATTGGTTTTTCTCGTGTATTTTTGAAATCAACAAGCCTGCCCATTGTATGAAACATACGGTCATAAAAATAACACAAAATATAAGCGTAACATCGGTAGTCCATTAAACTTTTACTGGCCGGTTCGATTTACATTTTAAGCTCGATCGGAGAAGGGTCGTCTGACCTCAGAATTCTAACTATATAGATGCCAGGGTGTTTTCTATCTGCGTACAGCATCTCTACCCTCAACCAGACCGTCACTTTGGGCAAAGGGTGTAATTCCTTGTCACAACAATCAAACTAAATATTCGAAAATCATATCTACATATAGGTACAAACGTTTTTTAAACTACGATGACAATTATTCAACAGCAAGATGATGGCAAAAATGTACTTTTATATGCACCAGCAATTTGTAAAATAAATCTTTTTGGCAACCGTACGATCATAACTTCTAGAGGATAATAATTAGCCATGCGAGAAAAATATAGTGTTATGGGCTCAACTTTATATAATCATAAACATTCCTGGCCTTTTAAAACACCAACACAGGGCCGTACGCAAATACAGAAATTATAAATTATATATAAATTATAAATATAAACCTATATTGTTGACCTCTTTACATGTGATTCCTATTAACATGTTTGTGTGTTGTTGCTGCGTGTGGTTAAATGAAATATATCAATAAGGATGTAATAAATTGTTAAAAATTCTCCTGCGTTAATTTATATACCGGGTGACCACGGATCATGGTAAACCCCCGCCATTTCCACAATTTTTGAGCTATCCAAATAAAATTTTGCAGCAGTAATGTACGTCCAAAAAGACTCATTTTGGCCCATTCAATTTTTTTTCGACATCCGGTTTCGACGGAAGTGACCTCAACGATGGAATTTTAAATGGAACACCCTGTATATTATTGCATTTTTGGAATACTGAGAAAATTTTGAGTACGATATAACTATTTTGGGGACTCTTTAAGCCCACTTGATTTTTTTAGAACCAATTTCATTTATTAATCTAGAGTGCCACGATTGGTCTAATTTGATTCAAATGTACTAGTATAACTTAAAAATATAAAAATGCCGTCTTGGCGTGCATTCAAATTTGACCAAATCACTTTTTGTCCATTTTGACCATTTTCCCAAAAGATATCATTATGGTAAACCGATACCATAAAATAATACATTTTGTATGGAATCCATTGATATGCCCATCCTTGATAAATCTGCAATGTGCAAGTAATAAGAAAAGGGGAAAATTCATCGAACACAACCGTCATTTTATACTATTTATCACACTAGCCATGGAAGAAACAATTAAAAGACGTAACTTTGACAAGTGAATGAGTTCTTTTTGGACGTACATTACTGCTGCAAAATTTCTTTTGGATAGCTCAAAAATTGTGGAAATGGCGGGGGTTTACCATGATCCATGGTCATCCGGTATATAAATTAACGCTGGAGAATTTTTAACAATTTATTACATCCTTATTGATATATTTCATTAAACCACACGCAGCAATACCACACAAACATGTTAATAGGAGTCACATGTCAAGAGGTCAACATATAGGTTTAAAAAAATAGTAAGTATATTAATAACCTTTTATTGTTCCTTACTTACAGATACTCCATATTCACAAATGTGAATACTTTTGCCATCCAATATATGCTCTTTGCGCCACATCACAGAGATCAGTCCCACACAATAATGTAAATGGTAATTATTGAGGATTCTATAAAATAAGCATCTGAAAGCTGAGTATTCATCTTATGGTGTCGCAGTACTTAAGACATTAGTGGTATTCTAATTGTTTAAGGAATGCAAGTGTCTAAAATAAAATTTTAAATAATTTTGATTTTATACAATCCCAATGATTACTATATAAATTAATTAAAAAAGGAAACGACCAATCTAAAAAAGTGAAAGTAATGAATAGATCTGTGTCACACGCACACTTACTACCAAAAGAAACTACACAAGTAAAACCCGAATTTACTCAAAAGTATTGACCACTGAATTATACAGAACGCACCACACTATAAATATACCAGGAACCAAAACATAAATGTTTAATTACAATTAGGAAATTCCTTATTATTGTTAATTTTTACCCTTAAAGTCACGTACAATGCGTAGCTGACCTCTTAAAAATGTCTCACTCGGCCTTGGGAATGGAATTCAGCATATTATCGAAGAAGAGGTACAAATACGTGGATTTTTTGTCAACAAGTTAATTCTGAACACTAAAGAACTTCTAATAGTGCCGTATAAACTTCCTTTTATGCCTATGTCTTGGCGAGAAATTCAAAAAAAAGTCGAAGATATAAAAAGTAGATAGATAAATATGGAACACACCATTGGCCATCAACTTGTCCTGATTTGACCTCATCAGATTTATTTACCGTATATTTTTCAAAACAGAAAAACCTGACACCAAATTTTATAAAATACACACCCTGTTTCCATTTAAAATACTTAGTATCTGTAAGTTATATTTCAAAATTTTTAAATTTAACGACTATGGAAAGCCCTAGAAATCAGTCTTCGAATTTTTCAAAAATCGCGAGTGAATTGAGGGTTTGACACGCCAGCCCCGCCCCGCGTTCACCAAAAATCCATAGCACTATAACTAATTTAGAAATTAGTTTACAGCCTAGTATAAATTTGCATAAACCAGATTCAGGGCAGACAGGCACTTACCGGACTAACTTTAAATTTTGCTCAAAGCAAACATTGCATCCACCCTGCCCCTATTTAAAAAAACATGTTAGCCCACGTCATACGGTAACAATGTTAGATAACTTCATTAACGTGACCGGGGACCCGGAAAAGAGCTTAGCACAACATTCTCGCGTGTGCATTTTAAAATTGACAGTGGATGAGTAATGGCAATTGAAAAGGTACAGTTCGTTTTAAATTAATTCCAATCAACTCGAAAATGGAGTTTGCAGGGGTCAGCTAGATTCTAATTTATGTTTGATTCAGACAAAAGGGGAAAATTAGCTATACATACATTTTAATCATATTTAAAATAATGAACAAATGCGCATCAGATAAAAACCTGCTACTAATTATTCAAAACAGTATTATTTCTTCAAGGGTGTTTTTGATATAATTATTGTGTTCATATGCAAAGCGACGCTGTGTCTGACGTCTATGACACATGTACTGACTGACAAGGCTTCAACCCACGTTTATGTTTTGACATATGTTCCACGTTTTACTTTGTAAATACCACACATTTAACTAAAATATCATTTTGTTCTGTTTCTTTGATTGTTTCGATGATTTGTCGAAGAGTTTCCGATTATTGTGGTAGTCTTCCCCTTCAGAAAACGACCACGACAAGACGATTGAAATGTGTAGAATTGAAAATAGTTGTTTACAAAAAAAAAAAAAAAAGTTCGATCACTTTGTATATTAATTTCACAAGAATAAAAAAGAGCATTAGAAACCAATCATATAAATTGTTTATTTCTGCAAGATTACCGTAACAATATTTATTTACCTTGTAAGTAGTATAAATAGTTCTATTAAAATTATAAAAACGCACTATTAACCTTGGCCGGATTGCGCGAATTGTTTATGGTAGAGTTGGTATGCTTTAGTACATCTTCAAAGAGTAAAATCTAATTAAAAACCGGTTTGGTTGTTTTCTTTTTATAAGGTGATTCCCAAGATGGCATGCAAGCGTGCCGAACCAACGTATTTATAATAATAGAAGTATGTTTATAATTTTACTGGAGTAGGTAAAATAGTCGCAGATAAGCTAAAGAAAATAAATACGGATATAAATAAAGAAGAAATTATTGATTCAATACGTTCTTTAAAGAATAAGAAAGTTTTAGTTTAGGTTTCGACAGTAGGTAATGGTTTGACAGTTTGAGAGTTGAAACTCTAAAAAGTGTTCATTGATGCATTTCAGCACCACTGATATTTTTAGTGAATATAAATATTTCAAACAGGGTATGTCATGAATCTTTTAAAATAGCCATGATTAAGCTAATTAAAAAAAAAAGGAAATAAATTAAATATCACTGATAATTTGCGAAAAAAATGTCGAAAACTCCCTGAAAAGTTCTGAAATTTTTGAATTTTTTTTAAATATCAGAATAATCTTAAATACAATCTAAGACGAGATTTTTCTGCTTTTGAGAAAATATTAATTTTTGGAAAAGTTACCAACCAGCATTTGAAATTTTTAATGGATTGAAAAAAATTTCCAAAAACTAGTTAATAATTTTTATACTAAATTCACAAGGCTTTCCAGTGGGGGGGGGGGGCGATCATTCACATTTTAATCCCAAATGTTTTGAACTACAAAAAATTCACCGTTGCCACTTCTGGTTATTATTATAAACAAATTGTTTAGAATACTTCGTTAAATTTCTTGCATGCCACTACACTAGTCAATAAAAAAATTAGTTGTACAACCGGGCATGTGGCGCACTTATATTTTTATCAACTACTTACATATTTATTTTACATCATACATGCATACATTAAGATATTAATAGGCAATGTTTGACATTTGTGTGTTTGTAAAGAACTAGATGAATGCGTTTGATGCCTGATTACTAATACATTTTCTCTAACTTCTCCACTAAGATTTAGGAGAATTTATACGTGTTGGTGGGGCGGAAGTCATACTTCATTAACACATACGTAAGAACTTCGTCGTCATCGATGTTATCGATTACATTTTAAGCTTACGGTATCTACCCCCGCGTATTTTTTGAGTTATTCAATATGCTAGAACACCGACAAATAGAGCACACCACATATAGGTAGTAGGAAGGGGTGAAACATGAAAAAGAAAACATGTTTTTAAAAACAGAACCATTTCTTTTATTATGTTTACTTACGTAGTAAGATTTCTATAGATAATGTTCCTGTTTTTAATTGGGTTGCGCCTTTCGTTCTCATATATGGAAATATCGAGGGAAATAACAAATAGATCTAAATAATATTGATGAGAATATAGAAAAAATTAAAAACCCACTCCACGAAGTAGATTGGCACGTGAAAATATACATTCAATAAAAATTTTTGCAACAAAATATCACGTAATAGTAGGTACATTTTTATTGCGGACAAATTTAATAGCTTTGGCACACACTGTTAGAAAATAAGTTTACAAATATCACTTTTCTAAAATACTTTAAGCGTATCTACCTAAAAACGGTTACTTTATCTCACGTAAAAATTGAGGTGTTTATTTAGATTCTAGTACAACAGAGGTTTACCAATGTTGATTCAAGTTGATAAATAAGCAACCAATTACACTAATCTTTGCAGATAAAAAAAACAAATTCTGATAAATGATTTTAAAAATATTTTTCGATATCTACGGATTTAAAAATTGCACTTTTCTTGTAAGCAGTAGGTACATCGGTTTTTCGACAAACTTTTTTAACCTTAAAATTACAGTGTTTTCCAGCTAAAATTTGCCAAAGTTTGAAACAGAATTTAAAATTCTAACTACATCCCGAGCTACATCCTATCTCACACAAAACCTACGTTTCGATACTTTTGCACTCTTGTATTGGAGTTGGAGAAATCCAATGGGTTATCCCCTACTCCAATTTAAAATTCTCGGTATTAGAAATTTTAATTTTGTGACAGAACTTCCTCCTCAAATAGAAAATCCAAGTATTTTTGTATTTTACCAACAACTTATATTATTTACAGAGTTACAGTAGGTGATAAGATATAACGGAAATTAATCGCAGAAAATGTAAATTTTATCAAAAATCGTAAGAATTTCGAAAAAAAACAAAAACATTTTCGTTGTTGTACCTAAAAGAAACTTAGATTAAAATGTTCCTAATAAATTTGACTGGTGACGTACACAAAAAAATTCTTATGGTTTGAAGGATAATCGATCAAAAAGGATTTCCGATAAAATTAATTTGATATCTATTTAAAAAATAATAAAAATAAAAAATCTTTATTCGTTTTTGAGATATTGAAAAAATGATTTTTTTTGCACCAACTTCAACGCCTCGTATTTTGAAATTCGTTTGACGTACACAAAAAAATTCTTATGGTTTGAAGGATAATCGATCAAAAAGGATTCCCGATAAAATTAATTTGATATCTATTTAAAAAATAATAAAAATAAAAAATCTTTATTCGTTTTTGAGATATTGAAAAAATTATTTTTTTGCACCAACTTCAACTCCTCGTATTTTGAAATTCGTTTTTCGATATGTGTGTATATAGTACTGGCAATTTAATCAGAACGATATTTGTTATCAATGAAAATAGTGTACTTATTAAAAATGGTCTGTATTATTCACGAGGGTGAAAGTTTACGGCACAAGCCGAAGGCGAGTGTCATAACTCACCCGAGTGAATAATAGCCATTATATGCGAGTGGAATACTATATACTTTATCCACGACTATTAAATATTTTTGACTAATCTTTTACTGAAGAAATTTATAAGTACTTAGGTACTTTTTATTTTTAACATTTTTTTATGAGCAGGCCTGTCATAAATTAAATTTAAACGTCAACGTTGTTTACAATTAATTTCTTGCTTTGACTCACATTTCATGGCCATTTTAATGAAATTTTTAACAAATATCCGATACGTTGTCACGAGCGTTGTCATAGAAACTTTGTTCATTATTCACTACTAGCACCAGTGAATAATGAAATCATTATTCCCTGCAGAGACATTATTCCCTGCAGAGAATAATGAATAGCATTATGCTTGAGGAAATACATACAATGCATACATTATTTAGAAGTCGTGGATAATTTCTGATAAATTAAAAAAATAAGTTTAAAAATTTGAAAATAATATTCTACACTCAAAAAAAAACGCAATAAGTTAATATATGGTAAAATTTGAGGTCTCATAATTTCTTGTTTTCGTAATTTTTTTAGCAAACTGTAGATAAAATGACTAATTTCAACTTGCATAGCCAGTCTTTTGTTAAATGCTGGCGTTTTAGTCATTATATAGGGTTAATTAAAAGGTTGTTGTATAACCCTAATTTTAAACCACCCTGTGAAATAATTTCGTAAGAGTGTGTATTAAAAAAAATCAAAAATCCTTCTGACTAGGGAATCCAATTCCGCCAAATATTGTGATCTCGGGACGTGGGAATCAAAGAAGTTTTAAATATTTTATATCCCATAAAACATCTAATAATTAAAACAGTGTTCACAAATAATAATTTAAAAATAAATTATTAAAAAAGTCACTTAATAATAAAATAAACCAAATACATTTTTTATTTTTCTTCTTTGAGAAAATATCGCAAAATAAATATGTTGTCAACAGTTTCATCTGCCAATGGGCAATCGACATTTCCTTAAAATGAAACCTGCAACGGAAAAGCACCTCTCTGCTTCTACCCTCGTTTGTGGTATATAGACAAGCTGCAACTTATGCTCGAGCTTATGCCCACGTGGGCTTCCATTTTGAAATGCATCCAGTTCTTGTATAATTTGAGTTTCTTAATTCTGAGAGTTCAGTATAGGTTGAAATGAGCTTTTTTTTGCTTAGTCCTTGATATAGTCTTTCAGAGACGGTAATTGTAGATTTTTAATAAATAACGCTCTACCAGGATTGGATTTCATACTTCTTATAACTGTAAATTGTGTGACGCAAGTACTTTAGGTTGGAATCCACGACGGTAACTAGTTTTTAAAAACATTAATATCAATAAATCGGCATATCCATTTGTGGAACCTACACAAAATGGTGGCAGCAATCTTAAAACCGATCACTTCTGATTAATTTAGACAATAAAATGCCATTAAAATACATACCAAATACACACATAATTAAAATCCGTTTAACGTCTGTTAAAGAATCAAACATAAAATTTATAGGTCGTTCACTCATAAATATATAGGGGCAATATAATGCTTGTTATTGGCTCCGCTTAATTGGATATTGGTACATTTAGAAATAACGTCGTCTAGTTTATGAAAGGTTTCCTTATTTTATGACTTTGTTAATAGAAGCAACACATGTTTTAGGAAATTAAACAAAAGTGAGATAAATACTTATTGAGGACAGCACAAGAACTGGGTGTGGGGGCCAGATAGGATCAGGCATTCTTCGGCGCCTATTTTTGATAGGAAATAAAACCAACTTCGTCTAGGTAGGATTTGAGGACAAATGAGTCTTTATGCTGAATTTGTGTTAATAAACAAATGTGACTTGTGACACGATGTCAGTTTATTTGGAAATAATCTAACGTAAGCAAACATTAAAGGTATGTAGATCTTTTTATCTAAGCGTGCAAACATCTATATGATGGGTTTTAACTTATTTATTAATTTATCTTAGGTAGGAATGCGTTGGTCAAACACTGGTTATTTTCAAAAGATCACTGTTAATTTTTAAGAAACATGTGCTAACAAGAAAAGTAAATAAACGGCAGCTGAGTGGTTGGGAAAAGGACCATTAAATGATAAAACTCTCTTTAAAATTATGGTTACCTATGGATACACAGGATGGATAATGGATATACAAGCAGATCTCCACCAACAATATTTAAAATAACAAAATATAACAAAAAGCAAAACATAAATTGAAGCTAATTAAATCATTTATAAGAAAACATCAACACAGTGCATGTACAGAGTGAGGCAAAAAATACACAAGGATATTAGATTAATTTTCTTTTTTATTTTTTTTCAAATCACACTGTACGCATGTTTAAATGCCTTCAAAATATCTACAATTTGATATTCAGATATTCAGATATTGTAGAGTTGTCCTGAGGATGAAAGATTTTCTAAATTTTTTGTCAAGCCGGACCTGCATTTTCTTTCTTTTTAATGTCTTATTGGTTTTGCAAAATTATGTAGAATACGTGTACAAATGGCAAAAAAATATACCGGGTGGTTTGTTATCAATGAAGAAAGAAATAGGCAAAATTGATAAAACACCCTGTATCTCGGTTATAAAGGGCGACTGACCCATTAAGTATGGGTTGTTTGGAACCTCCTCGGTGACCCTTATCCACAGATAACGTATGTCCCTCTCACAATGAAACACCCTGTATATCTAGAACTTACAAACATGAACATTAGCGGGAAGTATTTACTGAGAGTCACAAGAAAATGTACTTATGTTAATTTTAATTGACTATTGAATAATACATAGTTCTGTTATTTTCTTCCCGATAACTCACGGTTAATGAGATTAGTGAAAAAAATACCACTGAATTAGAGAATAAAACTAAATCCCTTTTTATGCTTCCTTGTTCGAGCAGCAGGAAGAGCCGTGTTTCCGTTCCATCCTAAGTAATTAAAATCTATTTAGTCGCAACTGAGTGCAATTACACCAGGTGTCCTATTTAAGTAGCCCTATCGAAAAACATTCATTATACGAAACTCATCAGGAAATAATTCAAAAGCAAAGTATCGAATTTAAAACTTAAGACTAAACTATGTTTTTTTTCCTAATGTCATTTTCACAATTCCACTTTCTTTTTGTTCCATTGTGTGAAGTTTAAACTCCACATACATGCATGCCTCCATATTATGACTATATAATCTGAGAGAGTTGTCAAACTGACAGTACTAATCACAATAATTATAGTTATTTAGCCAATATTATAACCGTTTTGGGACCGCTGATAAATTTTGTCAGGCTTCTTAAAATAAAACAAATCATATTTTTAAAACAGTCAACGCAATCTTATAACCAAATAATCAACTTCACAGCAGGTATAGGTGGTCATTTATATGCTATTTATATACTAAAAATTAATCAGTGGTTCTAAAAATGTTTATTTAATCTAATAATGATTTGCAAGTAATGTCATTTTTGTGATGAGCTATTTTAGAGTAAATAAATGTTTTTAACTTAATCTTTTTAGTCCAAGTATAAATTTAATACTCTCAAATTTGAATTTTGAACATTTCATATAATTTCTCAACGAAGTTCGTTTTATTTATTTTCGATAACACAATGGGAAATCTGTTTTTATCAGTGAACAACAAGTACTTAGTAGTGAGAAGTCGATCACTCACTCTTGTATTAATTATTATTATTCTTAATTATTTCAGTGAAATCAGATACAATGGGAAAATAATTAAACTTAAGCTATAATTACTTACATTAAATATCACCAGACGCTTCTGATCTAAATTTAATTCAACCAGGCCCGGAAGTAATTTATAACGAGGTTGCCATTTCTATTAAATTTACAAAACTAAATAAATGAGTAATTTATTGGAATAGATTATTACAAAATACTTTAGAACATTTTTTCCTTCTTTATAACAAATATCAACAATAAAATTTATTAAACGATAATTTTTACTGCGAAACTAATGTCGTTATAATGCTAACCCCGTCTTATCAAACAACAAAATAAATGATTATATACCAGCCACCACAGTCATAATTCACAATCTTGGGGTTTGACTTTTTTTAAATTAAATTTCTGAACAATAAACAGGAAAGACGGAAAATGACCTCAATTATTTCAACTTTCCTGTTTATTGTTTAGCGATTTATTATTCTTAAAGAAGTCACAAATTTGAACCTCAGGTTACACCTGAATGGGCGTAATATTTATTAGATACAATTATAAACGTATCAATTTAAGTAACTTCAAAATCATTAGTTTACAAAACTCTTAAATAATCAATTCTTCTCAGGAATTAAATGCAAAACAGAGGCATTTATTTTGTTCTGTCACGTAAGTGACATAGAATTAATGACAAAAAATAAAAAGTAATGCAAAACTGTGGACTCAGCGTATAACTGATGTTAACAAGGAGATCCCCAGATGATAAAAAGAAAGCTTGGCAAACTTTGTCGACTAGGGGCGCCAGTCGCAGGTCCTGGCGAACTTATTCGACGCCTATTTACGAGGTAAAAGATTATCGTCATTACACAAATTTCCAATATGTGTACTTGTACAACAAAATTATTTCTGCCATTATATGTTTTTGTTTAGCGCCTACACTATTTGAACCATCGACATGAAATTTATATTTATTAATATGCAACATATCCTTTAAAAATAAGCTGTTTCGGAGTTATTACTCCTCATCGACGTACGTGTAGCATTTATATTTCATTGCTATCTTGTACCAGTGGTTTTGTAAAACTGAGAAAGACATTATTTCACACTTCAAAAGTTTTTGTTTCAATTTTGAGGCCGAGTCAATTTAAAAAAAATATATTTATAAGGTACATAATATGCCAATGTCCGTAGACTGACCTAATAGTTTAACAAATAGTTCAGTTCGTATTAATTTATCAGTAAATTCACGTGTACATTATGAATATCAACAATACATATTATTATGTTAAATATTGATCATTATAGATTTTTGTGACGTCTATACTTAGAAACCGATTAAATTAATTGTTGACGCCAACACTAGCAAAGAAATAGGAATGTGATCAGTTTTATGTAGGTGAAAATTCAAAATATGAAAGGCGAGACTGTGCGACATATTATAATAAATTTTCTTCATTTCTTTTATTTTTTTTAAATAATTATAGGTACGTCCCACTCATTTTCGACTCCCCTGTATACGAATAAGAGAAATATACTTTCAGAGTGATGCTATTTAAAATATTTAGTATAGCAAAAACCACGCATGAAATAAACATGGTGGATACACTATCCTTACATGGAAGGTAGTGAAGATAATTTATACATTAGTACACGCTTGAGCGTAACGTCCCTAACATAGTTAGAGATTACTTTACTATTATCATCACGGACGCAGTAAAACTTAACTTGCTCTTAACTTGACTGTTCAAAGCGAAATGAAAGATTGAAAAGCGCAAGTTTAGAAGCTATCGACGAAAAATAATCCCTCTTCGTTAGTAAACGGTGACGTGTATGTGCGCACCTCCGTAATTTTTGCTATACAGGGTGGTCCGAATTGTACCCTCGATAATTTGAGAATCAATAGAAAATGTGAAATTAATGTAAGCTTTCTTAATAAACTTATATCGAAAACTTAACCGTTTCAGGAATAGGGCGTTGAAAGTTACATTTTTTTTTGTATTTTTTTTATAGAAGTAAGTGAAATTTTTTATTTAAATTTTGTGTGTACAAAGTGTACATGTTCCTGAATAAGTACCACAATCAATATTTACATTTTCCTACTTCAACCAGAGGCATGGCATAACCAGGGGGGGGTGTGAATCCCTTTGTACGCCAATGATCAAAATTGTATTTTTTTCCATTTTTGAAATCTAATCTGTTTACGAATAAAAAGTTAGTTTTTCCCGAGGGGGTAACAACTTCAATTTTTTTTGTACACCTGATTACAGATTATGTATTTTATGGCTGAATACGTGTGAATATCATTGAGTACATAAGAATACATATGAATATTAAAGAATGCATGGATATTAAAGAATACATACATGAATATTAAAGAATGCAACTGAATACAGAGAATACGGATGAATACATGTAATGCATAATAAATAAAAATGATAATTTTGATTTAAATGATTCGTCGATAAATGACGTATTATACATAAACAATTTGAGTTAATGGAAAAATATGTTACTATTTTGTATAAAATAAATAAAAACTGTGAAAAACATTAAAAAATGTTAAAGCAAAAATAAAATTAAAACTTTTCCTTAATAAAAATTAATGAATCATATACAGTGTGTCCACAAAAAAATGCGTAAAATTCATAACTTTCTTCTGTTTTGCGTTCGTAGAAATACAAAAATTTGTCAATTGTTAGCGGTGCACATTTTGAACATTTATTGTAATGAAGTTTTTCCTAAGATGTGTGCATATCAAATGTTAAAAATTCTCTCCAATATCTGACAATTTTAAGAAAAATAGCAATAGACGTGTCTCGTGAAAAGAAAAGTTAGGAATAGATTGCAAAACATAATGCAACAAAGTGAGAAAGAAATAGGTCGAGCACGCTGCGTGTGGATTCTAGTTACATATAAAGGTTGGTATTTGGCCTTAGTAACTATGAAATTTTAATGTTGGTTCCCGCCATTTGTTTTTATGGCGGTATGTTCAAATTTTTGTTTCTTTTGCGGCGACTTTGAAGACGGAAGTCGTTAAAACTATATGCCACTATTTTTAGCCGTTTGAATTTTACACGTTCTTACATAATATTGCACCCGAGATTGCACCATTTCCGAAAAAAAAACCAACAAAATCAGACATGAACATAAAATCAAAACATAACCTCAAGACTACAATGACACTAATGACAGTTCTGCTTGATATGTACTGTCAGACTCTCACCTGGAAGTCCTTGGACACAGCTGGAGATGCATAGTTATAATAAACCACACTTTCCACAGGCGACGCGCGCATCAAGGTAAAAAGAGACTCGTCTATTAAAGTTGAATTCATTTTTGTACCGCAGATAAAAAATTCCCGACAAAGAAGCACGTGCGGCGGCTTCTTTGAACGTTAAAGAGGCCGCGTTTCTGCTTTGTAAAAACGGCATTTTTGCCCTGCTTTAGAAATATGAAATGAACTATACCATTGCTCCATGTAGTTCGAGTAAACGTATCACTTTAGAATCAATAATTTTCTCAACTGCCTTAAAATTCATTTTGTCCAAGTCCAAATCACTTTTATAATAAATGTTCATTTTTGATACAATCAATTAATGAGTCAGGATTATTATCATGAATTATTGTTTTTGCCCTACTACTCGCTACCAGTATAGTTTTTCGAAGCTTTGTTTTAATTAACTGCGATATGTATTGTATCTTGAGTACATCAGGCTTACTATAGTGTACAGGGTCATCACGTGAAAATGTTAGATTCTGCTGTAACTTTGTTGCTTTTGAATTTATCGGAAAAGTAAAAATTGCTTTACTGACTAACTTTTTGCCAGGAATACAAATTTTTGAGCATCGCAGTACAGCATATAGCTATCGACATTGTTTTTTCTTATGTATCACCCTGTATATGATTACAACTTTTGATTCTTCGTTTTTTTCCTAATTTCATCGATATAAACATGTAAGCTATTATCTTTTATTTTTTGCGAGATATAGATAATTACATAATTTAAGTTACAACAATTAATATATAATTATTTTTTATAGATACTGTTCAAACTGCCTTCCTTGATTTTCTACACCTAACCTATATCTTTTTTCCAAATTATCTATATTTCGTAAAAAATAAAATATAATAGTTTACATGTTTATATTGATGAAATCAGGAAAAAACGAAGAATCAAAAGATATAATAATATAGGGTGTTATATAAGAAAAAACAAAGTTGATAGCTATAAGTATCTCTGTAATGAGATGCTCGATTGTTTTTTTCTATAAAAATTTGAATTCCTGGTAAAAAATTAATCCCTAAAGCAGTTTTTACTTTTACGATAAATTAAAAAACAACAAAGTTACAGTAGAATCTAACAATTTCACGTGATGACCCTGTACTTAAGCCGATTGATGCGTCCAAGGACACTTATATACATGTATTTACATGCCCCTATATAGCCTTACACGCACCATAAGTACACATAAAACATGTGAATACATGAGAGTACAAAATGAGTAGGTACATATTGAATACATGTGATTACAAGTAATACAGCTGAATACAATTGAATTCGCTTGAATACATGTGAATACGTATTCAATTCAGAACATTTGTACACCTGATTACACAAGTTGTTACCCCCTCGGTTTTTCCATAAAAGGTACCGTTTTACAGTTAAATTTTAATTAGAATTCATTCACACCCCCGTGGTTACGCCTCTGGTTGAAGTAGGAAACTGAAAATAATGATTAAACGTGATACTTACCTATTAGGGTGGGCCGAAAATTTTTTTTTTGCGAATTTCGTGTAATAACAAAACAAAAAAGTTGTCTTAGGGACGAAAAATGACACTGATTTTTTATTTTTATTTTATGAAAATATCTAGCCGCGCCCCCAGCGACTCGAAGAAGCCCAATTTTTTTTTTGTAAATCCGGACCTGTAATACAGCAAAACGTTTTTGTATAGAGGTCCTTATTGTCACAAAAAAATATTTTGTCTTTAAATTTATTTTTCACTGCGCCCCATGAATAAAAACACTGTTGTGATCTAATTGTTACAAACGTGTATGAACTTGCATAGGGTATTACATCAGCAGTGAGTGGGAGAAAGTAGCCTAAGTACCTAATTAAACACGTCTGGCCATTCAGTTGTTTCGGATACAGTTCAGTAAGTTGCACACATCTCCCCTGAATAGTCTCGGACTAACGTGATTATGTTGGGGAGTCGAAATTGTTAGGGGAGTTGGTGCAACTTACTTAACTGTATCCAAAACAACTGAGTGGTCAGACGTGTATATAAAAACTATGAGCTTCAGTGTTATTACAACTATGTTCTAGAACGGGTGTATCAAGATATCCTAAGAGTGTATGTAAAACGTGTATTTTGCACTAGTGTATTCGACATAATAATAATAATACAAGAATTTTATTGGACGAACCAAATGGTTATTGACCGAGGTCCTTCAGCCAGTATTACAAAGTATTTAGTACATTTCATAGAGATAAATAAGCAATAACAAAGTACTATGTTCTAAAAAAAAAAAGTTATAGTAGTTCTTGTTTTTACATTTCTTCTCTTAGGGAGTTGATGCATTCCCAAATTGATAATAATAATCTATTTCATAGTTGATATTGGGTGTTTTAAACTAAATTTACAATTAGTGTATTACGCTATCCGCATAATAATAAACTATTTCATAATTTTTATTTGTGTGTGTTTTGAACTGAAATTAACTAATTTGATATGGCAACACTATCGGTAAAAACTCGAGCATCTGAAACTTTTCCAATAATTGGCACCGCTGCAGTTATTGACTCCACGAATTGCTCTTTTCTTCCGACATATGAGGACGTTATCAGGTGTTATCAATATATTAGAAACTGTTTGTGGAGATTGCAAGGGACGGTTACATCAGAGCCAAATTGGATGCACGAAAGAAGCTTCCAAAATTTGATTTTAAAGGACAATACTCTCTGACTTAATAGTATTAAGGGCGGGAGGGTGGACGGAACTCGATATACAGCCACCTCCTCGTGGTGAGTTCTGGGTTGATCAAATAATTCTGGCACTCCATTATATGAGTTAAAATCTGTTGATTCTATCCGAAAATATTTGATTAAGCTGTGAGCTGCATTCTAGTCAAGCCAAACTTAATATTAGACTTACATTAACAAGCTTATGCTATTTTAAAGGATATGGGGCGCGGCTAAAAATTGAGACAAACCATCCAATTTTTTTTTTCGTAAATAGAACACTGTTACCTAGCTTTTTGGCATTATTACCAATCTAATTTTCAAAAAAAAAAAATACTCCTTTTGCAGTCCTTGCATGGGGCGCAGTTAAATATTTTTTTAAAATTTTTAAAAAAATACAGCTTCATAAATACCATATTTCACAACTTTTTTGCGATATTATTCTTGAAAATTCAAAAAAATTTAAAAAAACGGCTTTTTCGGCCCACCCTATTACCTATTCAACATGTACACACAAAATTTCAATAAGACATTCCTTTTACTTCAGGAAATATTAAAAAAGAAATGCAAACAAAAATGCAACTTCAACCTGCATTTCTGAAACGGTTAAGTTTTCGATATTAAGTTTATTTAGAAAACTTACCTTCACATTTTCTAGAGATTCCAAAATTATCGAAGGTACAATTCGGACCATCCTGTAGGTATACGATCTCATTCTCTGGCACTCATAGATTTACAAACTTCATTAATAACAAGACAAACAGTTTCCGATTTGAAAGTTTCTGATGCATATAATTTATTATTTATATGCTTATTGTTTAAACTTGTTATTAAATTTTACTTCTAATTTAGGATTAGAAAACTTATCATAATAGGTACCTATACTATGTATTTGCACAACAATTTGCACGTACTATCCAAAAGCAAAAAGGTACAAACCTCGAAAAAGATATCAACACAGATTAACGTTTAAAACAATTCGGTGCTTTGATGGAAGATTCCTTGTTACTTATTGTAATTTATGAGGCAATAAATATTAGGTATATTTTTCGTTTTACCTTCTGATATAATTATTTTTTTTATAATATATTGCTAAGGTTTCATTGAGATGTTCCACAAGGGTCAAATTGGGGTCCTCTTCAATTTCTATTTTCTAAATGGTATAACATATTATGGTTATAAATAATTATAAAAATTATAATGTATAGTTTTTCAGATTGTCGGTAAAGAAGTAAGTGTTCACTATTTAATAAAGACGGTCCCTCCACCGTAGTTAGTGCATGCTGACTCGCAGCTGGGCATAAGAATTTAAGGGTTCCACTCCAAATAATTTTTCATTAAGAATTGTTCCAAGTGGTGGATCGACTCCATTATAAGCCATATGGCTCTCTATCGTTCACTCTTGCAAAACTGAATCTACACGAGATTTAAGAGTGTTCCTTCAATGACTTAGAAAGCGATAAAAGTATTTTCAATATACGTGGTGTGATAAAAAAATCCAATTTCAATCAACGAAAGTATCTACCATACGCGAAAATTAGAAATTTAAACATAATTTTGTCCTTAAGTTATCGTTAAATTAAAACACTTCTTACTGTTAACCTAATTTATTAAGAGAAGCAATAAAGAATTGAGATCTTTGACGACGCTTATCTCTGAAACTATAAATGCCTTGGTCATACTTCTGCATATCACCATATTCAGAATTGGATCTTCTATCCAAATTTGCCAAAAAAATTGGGGGTCGCCGTTTAAAAAAAATGGCGACGACGTCACACCTCGCTCAAATATGGCGGAACGAATTGTAGATATGTGCGCAAGAGGAAATAAAAATTGACCTTTGTCCGGGGATTTTTTTCGCAAACAACCAGGGCAATTTATATTTCCAGATTTCCATATTGAACGACCGTACTGTATAACATAATAAGTCAGAGTGCTAGTTAGATACACGAGCAGTTGATTTGATTGATTCTCCAATAACGCGTGTTTTAAAAAACGTTTGTAATTATTTTACCAATTCACATCTTAGATTCGAATTTCACAAAACTCTCACATTAAATATAAAGGCTAGTATAAAAGTTATGGAAGGCAAAATCTTGGGATTTTCCAGGGGCTTCGGTAACTTAAGAGGCGGTTAAGAAAATATTTAAACTCTTTTAAGACTGCCAACACCAGTATATTTCTTAGGACCTACCACGCTTTATAAAATGTAATGTAATAGAAAGAAGTGTTAATGTAAATATTATCTTTCATTGATCTAAGCACTTATTTCAAGTGTTTTGCATTTGAGATTGTAATTTCATTATAATAAATGGAGCGGTAAGTGTCATAATCTGTATTTTCAAAGAGCTCTTAATGGCAACAATATTTTATATTATCGTTATTTCCTTCTTATTCTTAAGTGATTGTATATATTGATATTAAGTGTATTTATTTTTAATTGCGTTTTAATCAATAAGTATAAAAAATAATTTTCTTCACCTCAAGGGTTTAATCCAAATATTAACAATACTGAAAAAAACGAAAAAAAAATTACCTAGGTTAAAATTTCGATTATTTCAAATTAATATAACTTACAAATTTACAAAGTGAACCATATTGTTTTCTATTTAAATATCAGGATTTTGTAATTTTTTTTTATCTTTCAATTATTTTGAAATTCACAGATTGAGATAATGAAACTATACAGGGTGTCCCAAATATAAACGGACATAGTGAAATTGGAGAGTTTGCTGCGAGGTTTGCTGAGTTTAAAACACCCCCACCCTTGAAAGTGAATGGGTTTCGAGATACGGGGTGTTTTATGGTTTTTGACGAATTATTCAACCGCCATATTTTCGGAACGGCCGCACATATTGGGATAAAATTTTTTATAAATATTATACACTCTTTTAGTCCAATCACAAGCATAATTTATTTGGGAAAAATGTCAGGACCGGACTTGTTTTTATTAATGTTGCTTTCGGTGCCCCGAACAATACCCTGTATATCATTTATTAGTATTTCGAAAATGTCGATTGACCGAATTTTAAATTCTACAAAAAAAGTGTTCAGCTATACCTAATGTCATTATATTGATAATTTCACATATAAATATCTCGAAAATCATTCACTTTCAAGGGTAAGTGTGGGGGTATTTTGAACTCAGCAAAGTGCGCTCTATCTCCCATTTCACTATATCCATTTATATTTGGGACACTCTGTATGCCTAATATAAGTATTGTGACGGTGGAAAATATCGGAAAATATTAACACCGAGTATGTTTTCGACCTTCCTGCATCCAAAGAAAACGTGGGTATCTTTTAAAATATTCTGATCAAATTTGGCAAGGGGGTGTGTTTTTTAAAAAATACCTATCTGTCTGTCTTTCTGTCGGCTGTGACAACTTGAGATATTTTGATGAAATAGCTTAGACATATTTTGATGAAATTTGGTATATATCTATAAAACAGTGAAAATTCAAAAATTAGTTAAACTGTTCGTTATTTATATTGTTTCCGGCCTTATAGAAATCCAAAAAAGTATTTTTTCTTGGTGTGTTTACATACCTAATAAACTCGCGAATAACTTTTGACATATTTCGATACATTTTCATATTGTTATGCAAAATAACTTAAAAAGGCATCGCCTCTGGATATCTTGATGAGAATTATGGAAGAATGGTCAATAAATATATGGGCTGAGAAGTGGAATTTTCTTGGATGGCATAAAAATATTTTACCAATTAATTTTTTTTTCTCATAAAATAAATAGTTTTCAAAATATCTCGGGAAATATTTCCACTTTATTTGTAGTATGCCAGTTTTAAAAGTAATTATTTGAAAGCCTACTTTTGGGACGAATCTCTTCTGTGGAAGAGAAACTCGTCGTATATGCATTCAGATTCTTTGTCACGTTTAATACTTGATTTGATATACCTAAAATTAAATTAAAATAAACGTGGAATACAAAAAGGTTTTTCTCGTAAATTGCGCTACGAATCACTTTCCAGGAAAACAAATGTATCAAGGGAAATTCCTAAAAAAATATTCCCAGCGTTAAAAAGGCTTAATTGTTCATTCCCATGGGAGGAAAATGAGAGAAAAATTCCAAAAAACCCAGTACGGTAATCACTTTTCCAGCGTGCTGCGACATATAATTGTATATTTTTATTTGTTTCGCCTCGTGCTTCGCTAAATAAATAAAAATACCTATATTCGTCTGTTTTCATTTAGTTTGTATTTAATTGTATTTCCAATAACACGGGAAAGTATTCCAAGAATATGTTGACCTCTAAGTACATGAATTTCTTATTTACGTGCGTGATACATGCAAAATACACGAAATGTAAATGCAGAAAATCCTTTAAATTAATACCAAAATAGTATACAAACTGCGAGGGATGCCAGGATTATCAGTATTTTACTAAAATATGAAGGTAAATATATGTTATGTAATATTTTTGGAAAGATAATTTAAATCTTTTTCCAAAATTGTAAAAATATAGGTACCGAATTTAAGAAAAAAATTGCTTTGTTTTTTCTCACTTTTATTTGACTTTCAATTGTTTTTTTGTTGATATTTTCAAAATCCTTAGGAAAAATACTATAAGTTACCTACACACTTTTATTTTATTTCCAAACACAAACCAAAAAATTGGGATAGGAATCATCCTGTACCTACCGATCTAAAAAACATATTTTTAAAAGTATAATCTCTTGGTCCTGATAACTGGAGTATTTTGATCTCACCACAATTTGGTAATAATATGCGTATAGCATCAGTTATCTCATTCTAAATTTGTAGTTCTAATCGATTTTTGTTAATAAATACGAAAATGGAAGACTAAATTTCAATGAAAAATTGCCACCTTTACTGAGTCCTATTTTTTTTCTTCTAAAAATGTTAAGTATACCTTTGTGGATCTCTGTCGTAATAACCTGAGAATCCTTTGAGATATTTTCAGAAAATTTCGCACACGTTAAGATCTGTTAATTTTATAATTATGCACTAATAGTCAATAAATATGGGGGCGCTGGAGGAAATAAATGTCCATACATTTTTAAAAATTGTCAACGCTTCAATAACACAGTTTTCTATTACAAAAACCAAAACATTTAATTATTATTGTTATTTGCTTGTAGTCGTCGGTTTCACAAATTTCGCATTTCTTCACGTTATTTTCATTCTAAAAATGTATTTACCTAAAACCTAGTAGATTATTATTTCTAATTTTTTGTCTGTCATTATTTCTTATAGACTGTAAACATATTTATTCCTTACATTGTACACGATGTACAAAATTTTTAAATATTAGTCTTAGAATTTTGCTGCAGGACTAATTATAAATTATAATTATGTAGTACTACGAGTGTATATATTCATAATAGCCCCGGCAATGTTTAGGTTATGTTTATATAATATGAAATTAATTATAATACTCGAAGAAGTCCAATTCTTACCTTA
Source organism: Rhagium mordax (assembly GCA_963680705.1). NCBI lineage: Eukaryota > Metazoa > Arthropoda > Insecta > Coleoptera > Cerambycidae > Rhagium > Rhagium mordax. The sequence continues at coordinate 10,348,899 of OY796658.1, read as the reverse complement.
ACGTACCACTTCGTGGATTTCTTGTTGTTTTTCCTGGGGCCGGTGCATACACAAAACCTGAACCGCCCCCTTTTCAAAGTGTCATTATTGCATTTCTCCTTCGCAGGACTCGAACTCCTGTTCACACACTTCGAGGCAAAAAGTTTAGTTTTTTCTGTGACGCTGTGATAAAATTCTTGTTGAAAACCAACCGGCGAGGAATTTGTCGGCAACAACATTGATTAATATCAAATTTACACGCCAGTAATTCAATAAGTCCTTAATTCCAATCAAAACATGTTTCAATCACCGCCTGCGATTTTCTTCTGAAGAGCGCCGCCGGCATTTAAATATCGCAACTGGGAAAACGGAAAATCAAATTGAGCGGCCGAATGAAAAAGCGTGGACAAGTGAAAAACCAATTGGACGAGAGAGATCAATAACAAATAGCAACGTGCGAGCGAAGTGTGCGCCAGATCGCACTACACCAACCACGCTTACTTTCTTCGATCTACTGAGGCGATTGTCCAAACAAATGAGAGTCATAGCATAGCAATAGCGGATGAGCAGCGTTTGCCCGTATTCACGTAATTGACATTTACGACGCAGGCGCGTGTCGGGTATTTATCCAGTGGTATACATGTTTATGTTTACATACAGGGTGAGCCCATCAGAATATCTTTAAATATCAGCTATTGATAGTAGGTACTTGGTATATTTTCCAAAGAAGAAAATTAAATAAAAGCTGGTGTATGTAATATACAGTGTCCCAAAAAATGCATACAATTAAGAAATTAACAAATAAATTTGGACCAAGGTAAAGTATCTTCTGTAAGTTATTTATGAACTAATGGTGAAGTGTTTGTTATCGAAATGTAGGTAACGAAAATCTCTATTAAAATAGCATAATGAGGTATTGTTCCATTAAAAAAAAAATTCTTAAATCGAAAAAACCATTTCCGAGATGTTTAAATGGCTATAAAAGCAAAGTTAGCTCACGATTTTGTTTTTCCAATACTCAACGGCTCAGAAAGAAAAGTTTTTCAGCAGTCATGGCTCCCTAGATGCCAACTTAAATTATCCTAAAAAATGTTCGAGGTTATGTTTCTTCCTCGAAGTTGATACCATCGTATGCAGAATAAATCCCTGAATCCAAATATGTAAAAATATACAGGGTGTTCCGTTTAAAAAACAGATGTTACGGTCATTTACGGTGAAACCGGAAGTGCTAGAATTATTTTATTAACATTCGTTAATTCAAATTTACTTGTTATTGCAACTACCAAAATTTCAAAATGATATCTGAAAAAACAAAAAAGTTATAGGGGTGAGCCTAATTTCATTTAGGTACACCCGGTATATTGAAAATATGTCTTATTTTTCTTGTTCTTTGTAACACATTTATTACGAAATACTCGAAAGAAAAATGGCTAGCGATACAAAAACAATATTACTTTAGGGACTATGTGTCAAACACATTAGCATTTTGTTTTATCGTCATGGCTTACTTTTTAACTTTGCAAACATTTTTGTTTTAAACTTACACATCTCGGAAAGTATTGAAAATAAAATAGCCAATCTATAAGTATATTACTGAAACCAAAAGAAAAATCACTATCCAGATATGTAATAATATACAGGGTGTTTCATTTAAAAAAGCAAATGTTTACCGTATAACTTCTTTAAATAACGACATTCAATTGTTTTTCTGAATCCGAATTCTGACAGCATTACCAAGATGATATAATTTTTGTACTTACGAAAATTTTCGAATTATTAAAAATAGACGAGATGACGGGGGGTCAAAATATAACCAATAACCCTGTAGGTACATCCTAACCTAAAAAAAATCCAAATTTCTCAATTTTTTTTTTTACTAACAAGTGGGGTAAAAATCTTTAATTTAATTATTTTTAAAAAAAATTATTTTTACGCCCACAATTGAACATTTTCGAAAAAAATTAAAACGCTTGCCATTTAATGACAAATGGTCGAAGGGTAAAATTTTTTTTAGTGTAGGTTTTTTGTGTTTTTTTTTGAACATATTATGCCAGAATATGTTTATCAAGTTAAAATGTCGTTTTTGAATTAAAAAAAAATAATAAATTTCACTTTTTCGACATTTTTTTATATATATATAATATATACCGTATCTTTTATGCCAGATATTTAACAGAGGTTCTTAATAGGAAACTCCAACAAAATTATCTAAAAGATAGACAAATGAAACAAAGCCTAACATCAATCTGATTATTTTATGCGAAAAAACTGAATTTATAAAAATAATTTCTAAGTGAATTTTCGGATTGATTTAACAAAGTTCCTACTTATTAAAACGGTTATTCAATTTATTTGTTTATGTTATTAAAATAAGCTTTTTCGTATATTCCCCAAAACTGCATCATTTACGAATAATTTGCAAAAATCTTAATTTCCAGTTCTACCAAAACCAAAACCAATTGACATCAATTATTTTGGTAAAATAAAATCGAGAATAAAATTAACGTTTGCATTTATAGTCAATAACAAAATTAAATTCAATAATCTCGTACCTCATAAGAACGTCCTGTGTATATACAGGGTGGAACGAATTTAAGTCAGGAAACTTCGCCAGCGGATACTACGCCTAAAAATAATAACTTTTTGTCATATAAACATATATCGAAAAACGAATGGATTTCAAAATACAAGGTGTTGAAGTTGACGGGAAAAAAAAATTTTCAATATCTCGATAACGAATAAAGATTTTTTATTCAAATTTGACATACAGGTATATTTAAGGCAAACACATAAATTTTGTCCAAAATATTACACTGGGTGATTATTTTTTTCTGATCGATTACCCATTAAACCACAAGAACTTTTTGTTTGTACGCCACTGGTCAAATTTAATAGAAACATTTTATTCTACGTTCCTTTTAGAGCAAAAAAGTATTTTTGGCTTCCTCTCGAAATTCTTATGGTTTTTGATAAAATTGACATTTTCTACAACCCATAAATGATGGGACGAAGCAATATTTTTTTTGCATTTGGACAAAAAAGAAGTATGGGGACCGACGAAAGTGAATCTCGCGAGTTCGAAAAAAATACAAAAAAAAATTCCAAGTCAGTGGCGTCGAAAAAAAGGGTAGTACCTTTTTCGGACTCCCGAGGTTCACTTTAGTCTTGTTCCATACTTTTTTTTTGGTTTGGATAAAAAAAATTTATTTGGATTCTTTTGTTCAGTGTAGAGGTCAGGCCGGGCACCCAAAAAATTTTTCGACCACCTAAGTGTAAACGTCGTAGAAAAATGAAGATAAATAGCGAAAAAAATGTTCGAATTTTTTCCCCGTTTTCTCTGCAGCGCCCCTTTTTTTCGACGCCACTGACTTGGAATTTTTTTAGTATATTTTTCGGGCTCGCGAGGTTCATTTAAGTCGGTTCCCATACTTCGTTGTTTGTCCAGATGAAAAAAATTATTGCTTCGTCCCGTCGTTTATGGGTTGTAGAAAATGTGAATTTTATCAAAAACCATAAGAATTTCGAAAAGAAGCCAAAAATACTTTTTTGCTCTAAAAGGAACGCAGAATAAAATTTTTCCATTAAATTTGACCAGTGGCGTACAAACAAAAAGTTCTTGTGATTTAGGGGGTAATCGATTATAAAAAAATAATCACCCAGTGTAATATTTTGGACAAAATTTATTTTAGCTGGTGTGCTTACCTTAATTATACCTGTATGTCAAATTTGAATAAAAAATCTGTATTCGTTGAGATATTGAAAAAAAAAATAATTTTCCGCCAACTTCAACATCTTGTATTTTGAAATCCATATGACAAAAAGTTATTATTTTTTGGCGTACTATCTGCTGGCGAAGTTTACCGACTTAAATGCGGACCACCCTGTATATATGTACGTCTGAGTCGAAGAGATACTTAGGCAATCTAGATTATGATGGTTACTCGGTACACTTGCATTCACATACAACAGCACTGGCAGATGCAATTTACATAATTTCAATTTGACATAACATACGGGTACCGACACCAGAAAACTTTTACATCAAAATGATTCACTTTCTGATTTTCTTAACAGATGTTCACTAGAAGTATTATAACATACCTACAGTAGAGGAATATGTATAATATATATAATCAGGTATAAACTGTGGCAGTCTTCACTCGCGGAATCAACAAATGTTTAAATAAAGTATGATGAAAAATGATCCTACTAAATATTTAAGAAAGTTTAACAGAAAATTTATCTTTGGCATCTCTATTAGTAACTGTATAACTCTTTTAAAAAAAGATTTTTGCCTACAAAACTAATTTACAGTATCAAATATCGCCAAGGAACTTTGCCATAGAAAATGTAAAAAATAAAAATTAGTAGATAATTTCTTTTCAAATAATTTTTATTGTACCTAATTGTAAAATTGAAATAGTTTTATTTATAATTTTTTTGTACATTTAATTTTTGAAAATGTTAATATTTTTCATGTACCTACCTATTTAATTTAATTTACATTTTGATCATTTCATATTTTTTAAATTGATTTTTTATTTAATTGGCACCCAAAGTGGGGCAGTTGCGAAATTTTAAATACTAAAGTAATTATTTTTAAAATGAACTTAAAATCATTAAAATGCCATCATGCATTAAAACATTTCTGTACAAAATACTTAAATTCTGTTGCCTTTAATAAACGATGATAGAATTTGCTAGGTTCTCCATTACAATTGCAGAAAAACTAGTACGAAATCGTTTTAAACTCAATTGTTTAAGGACCCCTAAAATTAAAAGAAGGCACGCTAAAGCAAGCGCTTAATATCAAATTCTTGCATTAAAAAGCTTTGTAAAACAGTTTATATTCTTCAATCTTATATTTCATCCAATCGATGAGTAACTTGCCTTTGCTGTCATTAACAAAGTTTATTTCCCTAGTTTTGAAATAACTGTACGGTAGAGTAAACAGTGTTACAAAGAAATTAAGAAATAAATCATATCTTTCATTTTATGCCATTTAAACAATTTTCCTCTCACTGACCAGATAGGACCGGATATCAAATAATTTATCTGTTCTAGATTGTTTCGATACTTATCCATCATTTCATTACATAATACTGGAGCAGCCGAAACGGGCACGCTCCTAATATTATTTATCTTTTGACATTTTCAATTTATCTGCTAGTTCCAATTGGCTATTTTCTTTTGCGTAACCATATACAAAGGGAGTGATCCATTCGAAGCTCGACTATCAATATCAACTGCGGCATATATCACTGTTATATGGATGAGGCAATTTCAGAGAAGTCATTCGGTATGTTTATTTCAAAATGAGGAGTTACATTCCGCTCAATAAGTAAATACACAACTGGTTCAAAGAATAGATGGCTAAAAGTATGCATTTTCTCTCGAGTCATAATTATCTGTAAAAGTGGTCCAATAAAATAAATTATCAGAATCATAATCATAATATGTACAGCGAGTGGTATCATTTTGTTTGGTACACATTTTAATCAGAATTTGCGAGTTTATTGTAGAGATTAGAAAAAATTCCTTATACAAAAGTTGCAGAGTATTTACTTACTAAATTTTTATTTGCCAGCAATAAAAAGACAATTGAATCTCGATTTTTTTCGATATGCACATAACCTGTTTTCTTAAATAGAATATCCTATATGTCTTTATCCAGTTAGATTTGTTTTTTTTCCGATTACACTAATATAGCATACTTGATAGTTTTATACAGGATGTTTTGATTTATTAATCAAAAACAAAAAGATTGTAGTAAATATTCCTACTAGAGTTTAAACTTTTTGCGTTAGCCAAGAGAGCCGTGGAAACAAAATCAAAACAATAACAGTTTCTATTGTTTTCATCCACGGCCCTCTTTGCTAACGCAAAATGTTTAAACTCTAGTAGGAATATTTACCTACTTTTTTTTAATTTCTGATTAATAACTCAAAACATGTATAAAACTATCAAGTTTGCTATATCAGTGTATTCAGAAAAAAAACCAAATCTAACTGGATAAAAACATATAGGGTGGTCCATTTAAAAAAACATAGGTTATGTCCTCGGTTATGTCCATATCTGAAAAAATCGGCATTCAATTGTTTTTTTATTGCTGCCAAATAAAAATTTAGTAAATACCCAGCAACTTTTGTATAAGACATTTTTTTCTTTTGTATATGACATTTTTTTCTAATCTCTACAATAAACTCGAAAATTCTGATTAAAATGTGTACCAAACACAGTACAGGGTGGAGATAAGTCATGCATGTCAAAAACGGAAATACATAATAATATTATAGATATTTATGGAAACATGGCAAATTGACTTTAATAAAAGTTTATACGAAGTGAAGTTTAGCACCGAAATATTGTTAGTTTTAAGTAAAATATAATTCTAAATGTACGAGTATAAAACAGGCAGGTAAAATTTAACTAATATTAATTTACTTCAAATTAAGGCTTCTGAGCCGCTTCTTTTCCGTTTATACATTTTTAAATAATGCCGCGACGAATGCAATAATCTCGATGTTGATCCGATCACTCCTTATGCAAGAAAACGCACGGACTGCAGTGTGAGCCTGCAGTGCGCCAACATATGTATAAGACGCTTGAAGTCAGCTTTGCGTTCAGAGCGCAAGATTAAGTAGGGATACGCGTCATCAGGCGGCTATAAAACTAACAAACCCGCCGTTTGAAAATCAGTTGACGATTCGCCTGATGCAGCCTAGACCGCCAGTCCGAGAAGAAGTCCGCATCGAACCAAGAGGAAGTCTGCTGCTAGAAAGAGTAAGACATATTAGGTTAATCTATTGTATTTGACCGGTGTTCGAAATGTTTTGGACGACTCGCAACGTCATGGGTAATTTTCCGGCTCCGAGCAAATTGTGCTTTCGCGTATAACGTTTAGGTATCTTGCTGTCTTGACGTGTTTAATCGCTCGTAGCAACGTTATCAGGACGTCGTCTTAATTTCTCGGTGCAAGAACTCATTTGGGCTCACGTGTATAACGTTTTGGCAGCCTGCTGTCTTGAAGTGTTTAATCGCTCACAGCAACGTTATCAGGGCGTCGTCACTTTGTATAATTGTTTGTATTTATTTTATTAATATAACCTGTCGTAAAATAATTCGAACATTTTTGCCTATAAATTGTACTACCCTGTCTAGTCAAATATAGATTAACATCCGAGCCATACTGGTATTCGCTTGGATATAGTGTTTTGCTTGCCGTACGCTTCTTAACCATAGTTTTCTGCTTTTAACCGTAGATTTGCTTTCTCGTTTCCACCATATTATTTGCTTGCCGATGTTCCGCTTTTTAACCGTAATTTGCTTAACCAGTAATACGTAACTTATTGTATTCTATTAAATTCCGAATAAAACTTGTTCTAATTATTAATCCGAAACTCTTGAGTTTTCTTTATAGGTTAATTAGACTCCTGGCTTAACCGTTTTTTCACTGCAGTTACCCTAGCCTCTACTATCCTGCTAATAGAGTAAAGTGGTGTTTCTACACTCTAAAACAGAAATTGGCGCCCGAGACACCGTCCTAAAACCATCGCCGCCCCTCAGGCGTCAAAGTAACCTTCTCTGAATCTCTGTCATAATGAAGGATGTTCAATATTTCAAAATCATTAGGATCGCTGTCGCAAAGTTTCTCTTTTATTTTTATTTGTTCGCTTTATTTATCGAATATAATAATAATAATAAATGGTCTTTATTAAGGCGAAGTTTAGTTATACAACTATTCTTACTACAATTTTTTCATCGTCATTAAAAATTGCTCAAAATGACTATCTACTGCGCTGTATCTTTCATTTTTTCAAGTTCTGTCCCTATTTTAACCTGCGTAAACCTTATATTATCAGAATGATTTCTGTCGACTGTGGTCTTAAAATAACCCAAAAAAAATTACAGCGAATTTAGCAAAACGAACATCTGGAAACCGTTCTAAATATTTTGATTCTAAGGCTTTTACGGAGCTGATAATCTGTAAAACTGCTTTCTTTAGACAGTCAATAATATTCAATATTTAGAATATTTATGTTATTATTATATTATTCGGAAGTAACATGTTTCCAATTATACGCCGGCGCCGCATAATTTTTTGACGAATTGTTTTATGTAGTTATTAATTACTTTTTTGAAATGATCCGTTATTAAATTCCGACAAATTAATTCACAAAATACAGAAAAAGATTCATACTCCCAAACATCCTGCGGTAGCTTCTGTTAAATAAACAGAAATCACTTCAGTGAAATAAATAGAAGTCATTTCAGTAAAATAAACTTTTCATCAATTTTCATAAACGTAGGCAGATAGGCAGTTTCATATTCAATATCATAATAATTGTTATATCATGCGTATATTCACAAATTTTCGACTTCACACGTTCTCCCTTTCTGGCATCAATTTCATGCTAGCTAAACCTTCCACTGATTACCGACGTAATATTCACAAGTCACCAAACTTTGCAAACAATAATAGGTAGGTAAGAATATCTAATAATAATAATAATAATAATGGCCTAACAGTTTCAGTTCTTACTATATGTCTTAATGTTTTTCGTCATTCCTGCATCAATCATTCAATCAGACCTGCGCAAGACATGCTTGATATGATTCTTCAGCTTTGACTTCTTCTTTAAAATCCTCATTAAATATTTCAATAACTGAAGAGATGGCTTTCTGCTGTTCTTTTAGACCTTCTTAGACTTGCTTGTTCTTGGTCATTTTGGTCCTCCATCATTATCCTCGATTATTCTTTCTCTTCTTGGCATATTCTGCGTTATCTTTTTGTTGTTGTTGGTCTTATAGTCTTCCAACATTGTGTCTTGTTTATTTTTTTTCTTGGCGTTTTCGTCCTCGATCTTCTTCACGCTTCCGTTCTTGGTCATTATTTTATCTATCATCATACGTCTTGTTGACAACGCCTTATTAATTAGGATATTCTAGAAATTTCACAAAATGGCACTAATTTGTTTTGGAATAATCTAAAACCAATCTAGTATTTTTCTTCGGCAATCAGAAGCACAAACAAAAATTTTAGTACTTAGCTCCGCCGTTTAGGTATGCCCAAAATGCTACATTTCGAGTTCGAATATTTTGTAGCGCCAAATTTATAATATTCAATAACACGCAAGGCAAAAAAAAAATCATAAAACTTAAAACTAAGACATTCTATCATACCAATCTGAACATTTGCCCTTTTCTTTGTTTGATTTATAATACCGCATGAAATATAACATCCAAAGAAGATAAATTGCTGAAAACTTTCTTTGAGAGAGCAATTATTTAAATGTACAAAATTTCTATTTCTTATTTAATTTTGTTAGTCTGCAGGCGATGGCTGGCAAAAATTGATTTCTTATGCAAATGACTTGAAGGCTAACGGGGTGCCTCGTTCGTCGATTTTTTAGCTCAGAAACATGCAATGTAAATTAAGGTAGTCTTACTATTTATAAATGACAAAAAAAAATCTCGTGTATACAGGGCAGAGCAAACTGATTCTTCTATACGCAAATAATTTAACTTATTAAAAGTATAACTATTAATTTCAAGACACATGCAAAAATCTTTTTTAGGTTTGGAGCAACTAGCCTGACGATTTTTACATGAAACACCTTATAAACAGGCATTCCTTTTGTCGCCCGTCATCTGGACCTGAACCACGACTAAAATTGATATCATCGATGAAACCATATTAACTAACCACGCAATTACTATTCCAATAATAACAAGTAGTACAATCCTAATTTTAGAACTCTCTTTTATAATCAACACAATTAAATACGTAAGCGTGGAAAATTATTGGACATTGACATCGGGCACCTTTACGCCTTTAATTGATGGTTTCGGCATCGAATTAGAACTTTCCAAAAAAAGCTACTGCGTTTAAAGGTTTAACGCGATGTTGTTCGACCTCTTAGGATTGAAATTTATTTTAGTTAATGTTTGTTAGTAAACTGAACAACTAATTCACTTATAGTTATTATAATATAGGACTGATGTATTAACCAGCCAATACAAATTCTCTAAAATATTCGACCTTTGACCTTTGTACCAAAAAAATTATTGCAGAAGAGCAAAGTTAAAAAGTTTATCAAAGTCTCGTCCTTCATTCGAAGTAATTTAATCAAGTCACGAAAACTGAAAAAACTTCTTTAATGTTTTGATAAACTCGACTTAAACAAATTTCACAGTGAGAAGTTTGTTTTATAGAAAAAAGTTGCTTGTCACATAAATCCAATATTTTCAACCTCGCCATGAACTCTCGTATTTATTATGATATATGATTGATATAACAGAATACTAAATTTTGATCTGATGTATAGGTAAGCTGTAATTTATCTCCATTCGATAACTTGATATTGCCTTATACAGTTTCGACACTAAAATACTTTTGAATTTGAAATGCAAATCATTTGCTAGTTCGTGATTGCTCGGTAGTTTCTTCTGCTCCAAGGTCTGCTCGTTGCTAACGGGAAAAATACAGGATAGAGAGTTTGATAGCAGCACCCATTTTGTTGATTTTAAAGGAAAGTCGGGAAAGACATCGTTTAGGTTCTCGTCCGACCAAAGAGTTCTTACAACAAGCTGACGTCATCGTTTAGGTTACCGTCCGACCTAATTAATCTTATAAACATTTATATTGAGAAATTCAGAAGTTCTATCAGATTAAGAAGAAGTAAAGCCCGGGTCATACTGAGGTAAAGAACTGTAGCAAAAATCCAGCTGAATAACTATTTAAAATTGTCCGACGAGAACGTGACTATTATTGAGAGACCGGCCTTTTGGAGTAGAGAATAGTATTTACAAATTAGAATGTTCTAACATAATTTTGCGTACAATATTTATATAACTTAGGTATAACTATTTTGTTGAAATATTTTACTTATTAAAATTTTCCCCGTTTTTGCTCAATACACATTTACGTAAATTCTCCATGATCATTTGCAGACAGCCTTCTTTTTACTGACGACGATTTTTCAGGGATAAAACTGTCAACTACAACGAACAAAATTTTATTATACGGGAGGGAAAAAGCCGGCAGTCGACGAGTAGAACATATAAATTATTGATTCAAAATGTAAGCACGTCGGAAATCCTTCCCTTTCTCAACACAAACGCAAGTTTGTAGACAATTCTCATACCCTCACATATACCGACCCCTTCAGAACACAGACGCGTACAAATGTGTTGGAAGACGAAAAACATGTTTCGATTCCCATGAGGTGTATTAGAATATATCGTACATATTATGTGTAGTGCTATGTTAGGTTCTGTATATCTACTTTTTAAACAATTTTATTGATTGGTTTAAATTTAGATTTACACCGGCGCATTCGCCATTTTTATTAGCCGAGTACTTAGAGAGCCAAATTTAGTTAAACCTATATGAGAAACGAATACTTGAGTTTTAAAATATCTAATTTAAATAAATAAGATTTAAAAAATTGATGACAGTAGGTATGTGCAACGGAATACATATTTTTTGAAAATCAAAAATTATGTAAAGATAGAAATGAATTTTTCAGCGCGGATTTTACATAAATCAATACCACAAATCCGTGTGTCTGAAATCCACACTTTAGACCAGTTTCCATTCGCATTCGCCCGCACAAGCAATTTATCATTCCACTTCATGATAAATCTAGATGAAAAGTATACTGGCGGATATATTTCAAAATGCATTACTTGACAGGATGGCACAATACGTTCCACCGATGCCAATCGGAAATTAGTTCCCATCTCCAGCTCTCCCAGTCTATCAGTTTCGAAAAAAAGCAGCGTCAAAGCACTCAGCTGGCGCGCCAGGAAATGATAGTGCACTATTTCGCGCTAGAAAACCGATTAGGACGGTATCGGGTTTAATTCAGTACCACGCATTTCCCATCACTGGAAGACACATGATATCCTTCAACGTAGCGTCCTCTTAACCGCTGGCTGGATTTATACGTAAATAAATGATTTCGGAACGTCAATTTGATTTACTTGGAATTTGTAACCTAATAGTAGATATGCGCAATATTTACGTACGGACACAACTTAACCACAACTGGTCCGATCGATTGAAAAGAGGGTTCTCTCTTGCCCAGTGTGATGATGATAAAAGGCTCTCTGTGTCGTTATCATAGGTCCCTTTGTGTTCCTGGTCGTTGTGGACACAATGTAATTCACTGAACAAAAATGTTTTAACTTAAACTTAATAATTGGTTTTTGTGAAAAAAGACTGTTGAAAAATATTATTAAAAGGTGTAAATACTCTACAGGGCGATACACAAGATAAAACATGAAAAATTTCGAAAAATGTTTTTTTAAATGAACCTGTATTTCAAAATTTCCTCCGTAAAATAAGAGCCTTATTTTTCAAATTGTTATGTAGTAGTTGTTATTAGAAACACTTTTATGTTAGTTGGGTTATTTATTAAGTATTAAAACTTGCACGTTCATAAGCAAGAACTTTAAATCTTTGTCTATAATAAGAAGATAGCAAATGGTAAATATTTAGCGTGACTGTTGGTGTCGGGACTCACACCCAAATTTGGCTATCGCTCTACTCATCCCTTAGTCAATAAGTAATGCGATACTTAGCCTTCGACTAAAACAATAGGTATTAATTTTCATCTGCGCATCGCACACACACACGCTTTAGTACAATAAAATTATTTTTTGTCGATCACTGTATTCTTATATTTTTTACTTTTTAGTTCGGTTTCCCTTTAAAACGTGTTTTTTTAGTTTTTTAAACTATAATTTATTTTTTACTTTTTAGTTCGGTTTGCTATAAAAGCGTGTTTTTTAGTGTTTTTTTTAAACTATATTTTATTTTATCCTGATGATCCTGGTGAGGACCGATAACAATACAATAATTTGACAACTTTGTCCTAGTCATCGGAAATTTTTTAGACTTTTTCAATTCAATTTTTTTTCGAAATTTTCCTATTCAAATTTTTTTTGTATTTTTAAAATCAAATTTTTTTCAAAATTTTTAAATTCAAATTTTTTTATAAATTTTTGAAATCAAATTTTTTTTTCACATTTTTGTATTGCCATCGATCCTTGATAAGTGTGCAAAGTTTCAGTTTAATCTGACGTTTGGAAGTGGATGAAAATCTAGTTGAAAAGATTCCATTACATACGAGGTTACTTACAAACATACAGGTGAAGCTAATAAAAGCGTGTTAAAAAATCGCGGTTGTAGCATTAAGTATTAATTTTAGTATACCTTGCGTTAAATAAGATACAGTTGCTAGAAATGAAATGAAAGACAAATATGTATGTACACTGTACAGGCTGTTTGATTTATCGTTCTACAACCTGTAACTTTTAAACGAATAGTTTTAGCGGAAAAGTACAAAGGGAAAACAATTTTTAATCGTGTGAGCTCCATTTTCGTATTTTCGAAAAGACAAATAAACGTCTAACAATCTTAGAAAAATAAAAAAAATCGAATTAAAAAAATTTATTTGAAAAAAAACTAGGTAATTTTGAAATTATATTTGAAATCAGCGCCCAAATTTAATCTAGATTTGTTAATAAAATGTGTAAAAGGAAAAAAAATCTATATAGTGTGAGCTACATTTTCGTATTTTCGAAAAAACAAATGAACGTCTAACAATTTTAGAAAAATAAAAAAACGAATTAAAAAAAATAATTTGTTGAAAAAATTAATTTTGAAACTATTTTGACAATTATTTTAATTTCCTATATGATTTCCCGAGGATTTCCCTGTTTGATTTATCGTTCTACATCAGCTTGTAACTTTTAAACAAATTGTTTAAACGGAAAAGTGTACTTAAAGGGAAAAAAAATCTATATCGTGTGAGCTACATTTTCGTATTTTCGAAAAAACAGTAACAGTAACAATTTTAGAAAAATAAAAAAACCGAATTAAAAAAAATTATTTGATGAAAATAGTTATTTCTGCAACAAGTGCGTAAGGTGAGAGTTTTTCACGAATGGGAATTTCTATATTTCTACTACCGAAATGGTTGGTTACTAAGAAATATATGTATAAAGTAGGTACAGGGTAAGTCACGTAAAAGGTCCACCCCATTTATTTGGGTAATTTTGAATATATTTTTGGTTTTCGGGACTCTATTCTACATGATTTTTACCGTAGAATACGATTCTGATCAAACATTTTTTATTCAACCAAACATATACAAGGTGTTTAAAAATACGTGTTTATCTTAAATGGCACGCCCTATATATTTCTACACATTATTTATTTATGATACACAGGTATTATATATTTTTGAAATCCCCTCGAATAGCTGCATAGAAATGTGTAGAAATATATAGGGTGTCATTTAAAAAAAACACGTATTTTTAAAATCCCTGTATATGTTTGGTTGAATTAAAAATCTTTTATCAGAATCGTAATCTACGTTAAAATTCATATAGGATAGAGTCCCGAAAACCAAAAATATATTCAAAATTACCCAAATAAATGGGGTGGACCTTTTACGTGACTTACCCTGTACAATTTACTTTACGCACTAGTGCGTAAAGTATTTCATTTTTTGCACTAGTGCTTAAAAAGTGAAAAAGTGAAATAATAAGTTAACAAGGCAGTTGTTGATTAATCATGCATTCCGCTTAGATATACAGTTATGTACAGTATCGTCGCTTTTAAATGATCGCAGTATCAACTTTACAAATCGATTTCTGATTCCGTCGTAAGTCCTGGGTTATAAATAAACAGGTAAGAGCAAAGCAAAGACAATTTACTTGCTCATTATCTGTTTAATTATAACATTGGACTTACAATAGAATAAGAAATCCACATGTTAAGTTGATATCGCGATCATTTAAAAGCGACGACGCTGTACTTGTATTTGTACTTGTATGTACGTATGTATGACTAGATGTATGTATGTATGTACTTGTACTAGATTTTAACATCGAGAATATTGACCATAATGTTGTCGGTTGAGAAGTTTTTGAATCATCGTTGAAATAGGCTATATAGCAAAACATTTTCTGAATATTTAGTAATTTTATTCTTCTTGCACCAATTCATAAATACATATATCGTATTATTTATGCTTGTAAATGCTTGCAGACTTTTTAGGTAACACATCTAAAGCAGCTTTTTGTGCCGAATTGGCTATATTCGGCGGAGTGCATGGCGGAGTGCATCAAAATCTGATAAATCTGATAAATTGACATTCTCTTTCTCTCTCTTCGAGAAATATGAAATTTAAAATAAAATAAAATTTAAAGTTGAAAGTCACATAAAAATCATATTTAATAACAAATTTAAAGGTTTCCTTACTTAAATTTTCTAATAATAATATGAAACTCACTTCAAAATGTCAAACTTACTTATCGGTCAAAATTTAACAATGACAATATTGCTATGGCCTACTTAATTTTAAATGAGTGACCTCGTGAGTGACACTAATCAGTTTTGAAAACATAAATGAAATTTCAAACTTATAAAAAAATTCAAAGATTTTATTGTTAAAGAATACCTACTGAAAATTAGGTATGTTTTATAATAATATACCGTGATATTAAATAAATGGACTACATAAAATTAAATAACCACATTTAATGTTTTTATAATAAGATGATTATTATAGGTGGTTATTATAGGTGCTCTAATATGCAATTTTTTACTATTTTACTTTACGAACTAATGCGTAACGTAATAACACTTTACGCACTAGTGCGTAAAGTTGAACTTTTCGCACTATAAGGCGTGCGGAAAGTTAGTGCTTTAAGATCGGTAGAGGAAAAAATTAATTTTGAAATTATATTTGAAATCAGCGCCCTAGATTTGCTAATAATTTTTTTTTGTCAGCTTGCTTCAATTTTGACAATTAAGTATTTGATTTCCTGTATGATTTCCCCGGCGAGGATTTCCCTGTTTGATTTATCGTTCTACAGCCTGTAACTTTTAAACAAATTGTTTAAACGGTAAAGTGCAAAAGGAAAAAAAATTCTAAGTACCTACATCGTGTGAGTTACATTTTTGTACTTTCGAGAAAACAAATGAACGTCTAACAATTTTAGAAAAATTTTAAAAATACTTAATTTGAGGAAAAAATTTATTTTGAAATTATAGGAATTTGAAATCAGCGCCCAAATTTAATATAAATTTGTTTATAAAATTTTTTTGTCAAATCATTCAATTTTTTCAATTATTTAATTTCCTATACTTATGATTTCCCAGTTTGATTTATCGTTCTAGCCTGTAACTTTTAAACGAATTGTTTTAGCGGAAAAGTGTAAAGGAAAAAAAATTCTATTTCGTGTGAGTAATTATTAAGTATGTAAGTATAAGAATGTAGAAAATCAAATAATTACCAAAATTGAAGCAAGCTGTGATTTGACAGAAAAAATTTATTAACAAATTTAGATTAAATTTGGGCGCTGATTTCAAATCTCGTTTCAAATACAGGGTGTTTCATGACGAACTCTACATACTTCTAAGGATGCATACAGCATACAGGATCTCTTGACTATTCACGAACGGTATAGAAATTTGTCTGGTGCGTTTAATTACTGAGATACAGAGTAATAAACTACTTATGGACAATATTTCTTTTGGTCAGAACTTCCTTACTATTTATCACAATTTGTTGACATTTTATACAATTTGTGTAGGACTTATCACAGTTGATATAATGCCGTTTTTAATAAGTATTTAAAAATTTCAGGACCAGACTTTTTTAACTCAAGTTTTTTTTATTTCTGTAGAGAAAATCACCCTGTATATTTTTTTCAAATTATATGGGAAATTATAAAAGTCCATACATCAGTAAACAAAAGCATGTGAACAGATTTTTTGTCGCACCTTTATTGATTTTTTTACAAGCGATTGAATTTGGCGAAATGAGGAAATGAAAGCTAAAAAATTATAATTTCTTGTTTTTTATTTTTCTAACTCGTTGTTAGATGTTCATTTGTTTTTTCGAAAATACGAAAATGTAGCTCACACGATACATATAATGTTTTTCCTTTTACACTTTTCAGCTAAATTCGTTTAAAAGCCTGTATACCCTGTATACTATTTTCTTTCATCGCTAATATGATCTTGCATATTTTTAAATCTGTGCGCTATGAGATGCTCTTATCAGCCGAAAAAATCCTAGGTCCTAGAACTCCTAGGTACCTACTTGTTCTAAAAAATTTAGCACTGATATTATTTTCAAAAAAATACAGTATTTTTTAAAATATTAACAAATATTTCCTGTTAGATCATATCATAGCGTTAAGCACTAAAATAACTGAGAAAGTAACTCAGTTCAATCTTTACGCAAAATCCTAGTCTCATTATTGGTGGAGGATTCGGGACGAATAAGTTTATGTCGGTACATTTTTCATTTCATTGTAGTAGTTTTATCTAAATTCTTCTAGTACGAAAATTATAAATGTTGAATGACATTTTGAAAATATCGTCTTTAAAATTTCATATAAAATACTAAATTATTTTATTATTTGCCTCTAAACTTCAGTTAGGTACCTAGACATATTCCAACATCTTTTATACAGGTTATCTAATTTTCTTTTTACAGAAATTCAGAATCCGGAAAAAATCATATCGTTCGATTTAAATTTGTTGATGTGATTCGAGTGGATGATAAAAAATTATGAGATCAAATGTATTCCTCTCCTAAGTGCGATGCCTTCGTACCGAATTTCATATTAATATTTTTAGCGAGCTGTTGTCTTGTAACATTTTTCTTAAACCGCACCCTGAATAAGGAATCAAGAACAAAAGAATCAGATTATTAAATGTAATATCTTGAAGTAAATATGACGAACGAGACGTTAGGTTTCTAAGTAAAATCTATCCAACGAAAATGAAGTCTGTCAAGTTATTAAATGCGAAAGTCCTCCAAAGTGATACTACGAGTATAAGAGGGGGAGTAGTTGTTCGAATGCGCTTTAAAGTGAATATCAAATTTCGTGCCGAAGTTTACATAGCGTATGTTTTAGTTAAATTTGTACACATCAAACACAGCAGCGAACGACCGTCTTCAAAGGGTTAAGCAAAATGGCATATGAGCTGTAAAACAGGGCGTGGGTTGATAACACCGCTCCCTTCTAGGTCAACAATATTAGTTTTACTAGAATTTCACTTTAAGAGCCGAAACGGTATGAAAGAAACTTTTCAAAAATATTGGATAATTATTCTGTAGTCTCTATTTTGTTTGTTTAATTTATAAAAAACTGCAACTATTGTACTTGTATATTTTTTTTCCTCAAATTAAACTCTGTTGTCCTTATAATTAGCCCCCCCACCTAATTATAAGGACAAACCCTGTACAATCAGTTCGGCAATCAGAGCTTACATGAGGTTTGTTGAAAATTGCTTCCTCCACCGAATAATCCATTTAAAGACCCAGTTACAACCAACCACGGCGGCTTCATCTGCGGTCGATAGTACAACCACTAATCTATTTCCGTTTGTCACCAGAGATGTGTAGACTGGATATTGACTAAAAGCGCAGGATAACATTAACTAGGTACGTAAACTTAGTGAGAGCTTTAGATCAACTCGATCAAGACGGATGGCCATAAGCTTACTGCTGTGAAAGTTAAGGGTGCCATATTTCGGGTTTGAGTGCATATACAGGGTGTTAAGAAAAAGTAGGTCATGCCTTTAACCACAGATTCATTGGGCGAAAATAATGTGACTTTTATAATGTGATTTTTTATTTTGGAGCGTAGTTTTTTTTATACAGGGTGTTAAAGTTTACATTTTGAAAATTATTTTTATTAATAATTCTGTTACTGTTTAAGATTTTTACCCGAATTTTTGCACAGACTTTCATCTTATACAGATACACTTTTTGTGTAATTTTGGTAAAAAAAGTCAAAGCGCAAACGGGAAAAGGGGGGTTGTGTTACCCATTAACCCCCCAACTTTTTCATGCGTACGTCTATGGTCTCTAGATATTTATTTATAGATTAAACACTTATTTCCCCAATTTTTTTTACTCCTACAAAATTTTGATTTAGGACTTGATTAACGAGATATTCCAGTAAATTCAGAATCATTTTCAATATTTCAGTTTCGGAATTTATTGTTTTTACTATTGTTATTGTTGTTCGTAGTAATCCTGGGTTTTCTTTAAATCAACTACTTTTAGACAAAAAAATGCTAGAGACTTTTTTTGTTGTGCATAGTCAGAAAAGTTCAATAAAATAAAAATCTTAAAAAAAAAACAAAACTGTAAGTGGATTACCCTCGGGATTACCCGTAGTAAAATAGACCCCTCGTATTAATATCACACACCTCAAGTTATTAAAATATCTCGCTAATCAAGTCCTAAATCAAAATTTTGTAGGAGTAAAAAAAATTGGGGAAATAAGTGTTTAATCTAAAAATAAATATCTAGAGACCATAGGCGTACGCATGAAAAAGTTGGGGGGGTTAATGGGTAACACAACCCCCCTTTTTCCCGTTTGCGCTTTGACTTTTTTGACCAAAATTACACAAAAAGTGTATCTGTATAAGATGAAAGTCTGTGCAAAAATTCGGGTAAAAATCTTAAACAGTAACAGAATTATCAATAAAAATAATTTTCAAAATGTAAACTTTAACACCCTGTATAAAAAAAACTACGCTCCAAAATAAAAAATCACATTATAAAAGTCGCATTATTTTCGCCCAAAGAATCTGTGGTTAAAGGCATGACCTACTTTTTCTTTAACACCCTGTATAAGTGTTTAAGAGATTCTTCCTATATGGTATTTTATTTCTAAAAAATATATAGGTACAGAAACTTTTGAAAATGGCATAAGAAATGTTGTACGACATCGGTACTAAAACCACAAGATCTACTGACTTTCCTGTTTATTGTCAGACAGTCGCGTTTGTAACTCGTTTGGTTACCAAACACATAAGTAAATGTAATGTCGTCACTCATCTCTATGTGTTTTTTTCTGGGAAATGTAAACTATCCTAAACATTTGGTAGACATATTTTTAAATTGTTATTGCTGTTCGTGGAATGATTTTTTTTTTAGTGACATTGTGTGTATTACATTTCTGTCTGTTCTGAGGTTTGTTTATGTCAAATGTTTACGTTACATGCAATATATCGTATGTGTAATCTTAAGAACATTAAGAATATATGAAGATGAGGTCATCACCGAAATAAAAAAATGCCTTCGGAAAGGTTGCATAAATTCGTGCCTCTTGGAGTCTTGGTCTCAGCATTTAATTTACGAAATGGCTAAATTCCCATAAGGCAAACCCAAAATAATATCGGTTGTATCAAGTGTTGAGGGCTCAATTACAGGTCTTATGAAATCATCGAGGAAATCACTATCCTCTGGAAATATTTCCATTTCGATTCAAACAGTTTAGGAGCTCGTTTAGGAGTGTTTATTTTTTATACTATACAGGGTGATTCTAAAATGTATGGCCAAATTGATACAGCGTCATCAGGAGACCAAAATAGGTTTATTCAACCCAATTTACCTATACACAAAAATGCACCCCTAAGAAGTTACAGCCCTTTAAATTTCAAATAAAAAAAACTTTAATTATTGATTATTCCCAAATGGCTTTTTCTAATTCAGTGTACATTCATTACCAATAAACGCCAATGTTTTGAGATTAACAGCAATAAAATACATTAAAGGGATGGGGTAATTTAGGGGCAGTCACCCTTTATTTCACACCCTTATTTTTCTGTGCGTTAACGTATAGTCGTTTTTCCAGTATCATTTGATAGATAATTTAATTTGGAAACTTTTTTCTATCTTTTATTTTTTTGATAATATCAATAGTTTGCAAATTAAACAAGAAAAATGAAGAAGATGCATCGAACTATTTTTAACCTCAGTAGCAAATATGTAATATTATTATTTAATGTACAAGTAGGCTGGTTAACCCTTTAATGTATTTTATTGCTGTTAATCTCAAAACATTGGCGTTTATTGGTAATGAATGTACACTGAATTAGAAAAAGATATCTACAGCCATTTGGGAATATTCAATAATTAAAGTTTTTTTTATGTGAAATTTAAAGGGCTGTAACTTCTTAGGGGTGCATTTTTGTATATAGGTAAATTGGGTTGAATCAACCTATTTTGGTCTCCTGATGACGCTGTATCAATTTGGCCATACATTTTAGAATCACCCTGTATAAAAAGAGGAAATAGAGCAATTAAATTGTTAAATTTCTCAGGTAAAATTGCGTTGTCACTGATTTATTTTTAATACTTGCAACCTAATGTTACCTTCCTTACGTTCAATGTAAATATGAATAATGCATTTCAATAAGGAACTGTATAGGTATAAATTTATATTAGTAATTCTCTTGATGTATTAATTATACTTTTCAAATTAACGCTTAATAATCCGACTTAATCCCATGAAACCTGACCTCAAGTTTACAACCTGTTTGCCAATTTAAATTAAATTATACTTTCGTATTGCATAAAATATACATATACATGTTAGATAATATTTTAAAATAAGCATGTACCATAAGTATAAAACACGTTTTATGTTGAAAAAATTACATCTGTGCAATTCTATACGTGGTGAAAATAATTCATCAGAGAAACCCTGGGAGGACGAAATAGAAATTAAAAATACTTAATCCACGCATTATCCTGTCGCCGGCCCTGTCGCAACTTACAGATTTTTTGGCAATATTAAATTTAAGAATATTTTCTAGATTCTTTATTTTATCATTTTTAACACTGTCGCATAAGTTTTCAAATTTAAAATTTATATCTGCGCGCCTTGACAGCAGCGCTAGTCCTGCAGTTATTGTGAACATACCATGTCATGCGCAGAAGAAGGAAGAGTAGAAAAATATGGTCGAGCATGAACACGTACTTGACTTGTAGCTCATGTGTGTTTGTATGTAGTCATATCATTAAAGTACCTACAGTTAAAATTATCAGTTATTTACCATATTCACCATTTCAAATACAGTCCACTTAATCCACAATTCCCGGTGCTGCAATCACCCGAGGCAGAGCAAGGAGCAAGGGTTTGTAGCCAACATATTCATGGTCAACGTCGAGCCGGATAGTCCGAATACAGGAAACAGGTCAGTCCGTTCCTTATTTTCATTCATAATTTATCCCAGTTACATTTGTTATAATAAAACATTCTCGATTGTGTCTTAAATTATAAGCATAATTATCTCATATTACACAACTTAGCGTTTGAGGTTATAGCAAAGCCCGCGTAAGTAAACAGATTAATCCACGATTTATTTGCAACGTTGCCAGCTCCTCTTAAAAGTCGGAAATTTAACTAAATTTCAAACAACACTGCCAATGATATTTTGACTTGGTAATTCACATTTACTTGACTTTAAGCATTTATTTTCGTTCAGTAAATTCACAATCTCGTTTAATAAATCATAATCTCGTTTATATAGTCCCGATCTCGTTTATAACAGTATATTTTCGTATAAAATACATATTTTCAGTAAATTAAAATAATCATAATGCCAGATAGTGATACAAAAAAATTAACAAAAAGGAAGGGCTCTTTAAAAGCACAACTCACACGCTTTAGTAATTTTTTAAATTCGTTCGTTGTAAATCCACTTAACATAAAGCAGTTGCAAACACGACTTGACACGATAATCGGTATTTACACGGAATTTGATAATATTCAAAGTGAAATTGAGTTCGCTAACGAAGACGACGTGGTGGCAGACACGCTGAAAGAGGAACGCAATGAGTTCGAGACAAAATATTTTGAAACTATCGCCCGTGCAAAAAATATTCTTGATCCTAGTGTGGAAACAAATCGTCCAACACCTTTAAACGCAGCAGAATCTAATGTGAAGTTACCACAAATAAATCTTCCCGAATTTCACGGTTCCTATGACAAATGGACGCAATTTTCCGACACTTTTAAATCATTAATCCATAATAATACCTCATTAAGCAAGGTACAAAAACATTATTATCTATTATCATGTTTGAAAGGTTCCGCGGAGAAAGTTATAAACAGTTTACCAGTTTCTGAACAAAATTACGAAACAGCTTGGAAACTCTTAACTGAGCGCTATGAAAATAAAAAGGCGATAATAAATGCGCACGTAAAGGCAATAGTCGACCTTCCAAATAGCACCAAGGACTCACACAGTTCTCTCAGATCTTTATTAGATATCTTTCTTACACATTATCGTGCCTTGCAAAATTTAGGTGAGGAGATCGAACATTGGGACACTATATTAATCTATTTATTAGTGGCCAAAATTGATAACAAATCAAAGGAAGAATATGAATATTTTATAAAAAACATAGATTCCCCTAAAATTGATGACTTCCTTACTTTCCTCAGAGAAAGGTGCAGGTTATTAGAAGCCATTGATACAAAACCGAATCAGTCAAATTATGTAAATAAAAGGAACACCGAATTTAAATCATTTTCACATGTAACGACTAATAAACTTTCTTGTCCCATATGTCAGCAGCCTCATTACATTTATTCATGTGAACGATTTAGAGACATGCCTATTAATACACGTTTTTCGGAAGTAAAGCGATTACGATTATGCACCAATTGTTTACGTTTGGGTCACAGCAGCTCGGAATGTAATTCAAGTACTTGCAGAATTTGCAACAAACGACACAATACGTTACTTCATATCTCGTCAAATTTATCAAACAATAATCAGGCGGTAACGATGTCAAATAACAAAAATGATAAATCGGTTTCTGAAAATGCTCAAACAAGTGCATCTACCAGAAGCGCACAAACACGCACCTCAAATGTTATTTCAAATAGTGGGGATGTGCAGACAAATCATTGTAGTATAAACACAAATTGTTCACAATCGCATCCAGATTCTTTAGTTTTGCTCTCAACCGCACTCGTTTATATTCATGATGTGAATGGGCAACCGATAATATGCCGTGCACTACTTGACAGCGCATCACAATCTTGTTATATAAGGAATGATCTCGTCAATCGTTTAGGCTTACCAGTAAATAAAATAAATCTATCAATTACAGGCATAACACAAGCAACAACTAATGTTACAAGACAAGTAAACATAAAGGTAAAGTCGATGCACAACGAGTTCACAACTAATATCACTTGTCTGGTAATTGAAAATATAACAGATAATATACCAGCTCGTCAATTTAACAAAGATAATTGGAATATTCCGTCAAATGTAAAACTTGCAGATCCTAAATTTAATGCACCTTCTCAGATAGATTTATTAATAGGAGCATCTTTGTTTTTTAGCTTACTTCGTGTCGGTCAAATTAAATTGGGAATTAATCAGCCAATAATGCATAATACAATATTAGGATGGATTATTTCTGGTAAAACTTGTAACACACAAATTTCAGGGCAAACCTCATGTTTTCTCATAACGAATTCAGAGTTAAACGAAAATTTGCGGCAATTCTGGGAAATTGAGGAGAATTTGTGTAACAAGCCTTATTCAAATGAGGAACTTGAGTGCGAACGTCATTTTCTAGCAAACGTTAGTCGCGATGATACAGGGCGATTTATAGTAAAATTACCAACGCGAGATAACGTCCATGAACTGGGCGAGTCGTTTCAAACAGCGGCTCAACGATTTTATAATTTAGAGAATAAATTAATAAAAAACACAACAATAAAACAAGATTACACAGCCTTTATAAAGGAATATGAAGCGCTAGGGCACATGTCGCTCGTCGATCAGTCTCAAATTAATACAGCATGTTATTTACCGCATCATTGCGTAGTAAAGAATGAAAGCACAACGACAAAACTTCGTGTTGTCTTCGACGCTTCGGCGAAAACATCAAGCGGTTTGTCTCTTAACGACGTACTAAAGGTAGGTCCGTCAATTCAGAGCGATCTATTTTCAATAATCACACGCTTCCGTCAACATAATATAGTACTTATAGGAGACATAGAAAAAATGTATCGCCAAGTGAACGTGCATTCTTCTCAACGCGATCTACAGAGAATTGTATGGCGGGATGAACCCGGTTCCGAATTACGACATTATCAGTTAAATACCTTAACCTATGGAACAGCTCCTGCTTCGTTTCTTTCCACTAGATGCTTGCACCAGGTGGCACTAGAAAATGTTGACAAATTCACGCTCGAAAGTAATATAATCATGTCTGACTTTTATGTCGACGACCTTCTTACAGGTTCACCCGATATTAATTCTATGATTAATATCAGAAAAAATCTTACTTCCATTCTTAGTAGCGCAGGATTCGAATTGAGAAAATTCATGACCAACGATTCAGCAGTTTTGCAAGACTTAAGCAACAACATCGGTGACTCAAAATATATCATACGAAACGATGAAAATACAAAAACATTAGGTATTTCGTGGAATCCTTCATCCGACCACTTCGAATATAACGCTAGTAGTTCTCAATCCGCGTCGCATGTATCAAAACGAACGATTTGTTCTTATATTTCACAGATTTTCGACCCACTTGGTCTACTCGGACCAGTGATTATACAGGGCAAGTTAATGTTGCAAACATTGTGGCAAATGAAGGTGGGATGGGATGAAGGTATTCCAGCTGATCTGTACCCAATTTGGACAAATTATTGTTTACAACTTAATAAAATTAATACAATACGCATTCCAAGACAAGTAATTATTCATAACGCAATTGATATACAAATTCACGGATTTTCGGATGCTTGTGAGCGAGCATACGCCGCAGCGGTTTACATAAGATCATCAAACAATGATGGCACGACTCAAGTAAGTTTGCTTTGCGCCAAGTCGCGTGTGGCTCCCTTAAAGGCAGTGTCACTTCCGCGATTGGAGTTGTGCGGGGCATTACTTCTCGCAAACTTAGTCTCAAAGGTTATTTCAATATTAACAAGTCCGATTCACAGTACATTTTACTGGACCGATTCTACAATTGTATTGTCATGGCTGTCATCTGAGCCCCACACGTGGCAAACATTTGTCTGTAACAGAGTGTCAGAAATACAGAAATTAACCGAAGTCAACCATTGGTATCACATTAACTCGTCTAACAATCCCGCTGACATAATTTGTAGAGGCATTAGTGCTAATGAAATTTCGAACTCTAAATTATGGTGGAATGGCCCACTGTTTTTAACTCGTGAACCCGAAACATGGCCTGAAAATTCTCATATTTCAAATTTTTCTCGCAAGACAACAGACATTCCGGAATATAAAAGAAAAACTGTCGTGTTGTCTAATGTCATAGCAGATGATTTAATTAATCGTTATTCAACATTTACAAGGTTACAGCGAGTACTCTCATATTGTTTTCGTTTTATAAACAATTCCAAATTGATTCCAGAACTTAGACAAACAGGAACCTTAACGGTGTTAGAACTTTCTAATGCAACTCAAGTTTTGGCAAAACTAGTGCAGTCACAATGTTTTGCGGAGGATATACAATCATTAAGGCAAAACGGTTCAGTTAAGTCTAATAGTAAGCTTAAATCGCTCAATCCATATCTTGATAAATACGAAATATTACGTGTCGGAGGGCGCCTTAAAAATTCTAATTTAATTATAGATCAAAAACATCCGATTTTGCTCCCAGCAAGACATGCATTTACGATGCTAATTATAAAATATGAACACATGCGAAATTTACATCCCGGTCCACAAACTACGCTTTCTTGCGTTAGACAAAAATATTGGCCGTTGAACGGAAAGCAGATTGTTAAATCGGTAATTCACAAATGCATACCGTGCTTTAGAGCCAATCCCGTATTGATAACCCAACAAATGGGAGATTTACCAATACCGCGCGTGACACCTTCCCGACCATTTACCTTCTGCGGAGTGGATTACGCGGGTCCATTCCAAATAAAGGATGGTAAGTTTCGAAACCGAAAAATAATAAAGGCATATATTAGTATTTTTGTGTGTTTCTCTAGTAAGGCCGTTCATGTCGAATTAGTTAGTGAACTCACTTCAGGAGCATTCTTAAATGCGCTAAAGCGATTCGTGTCACGTCGAGGCTTGTGCAAATGCATTTATTCGGATAACGCAACCAATTTTCACGGAGCAAAAAATCATTTGTTATCAGAAATCAATCAGTTATTACAAGACCACACATTTAAACACTATTTGGCACAATGTAACATTGAATGGTTATTTATACCTCCCCGATCGCCGCATATGGGCGGCTTGTGGGAAGCCGCAGTTCGTTCAGTTAAGCATCATCTCAAACGCATAACTAGAAATTTAATTTTTACGTTCGAAGAATTTTACACTCTTCTGACGCTAGTCGAGGCTGTTTTAAACTCCCGACCCATCACCCCTCTTTCCAATAGTCCTGATGACCTGCAGGCATTAACGCCTGGACATTTGATCATTGGCGAACAGTTAACCGCCATTCCCGAGATGGACTTACGTGATACGAAGGAAAATAAGTTATCACGATATCAACATATTTGTAAAATGTCTCAACATCTCTGGAAACGATGGTCCAGAGATTACCTTCATCAACTCCAACAACGTACGAAATGGAGATTTCGAAAGGACATTCCCTCTTTAGTTGGTTCTTTGGTCCTGTTGAAGGACGACAATTCACCTCCATTATATTGGCCATTGGGGCGTATCATCCAGATCCACCCAGGAGAAGACCAGTTAGTGCGCGTCATTAGTGTTAAAACACAAAAAGGTGTTGTGAAACGCGCCATTAATAAAGTGTGTTTATTGCCAATAGAAATTTAAATGAGACTTTTAGCAAGTTCGCTTAATTTAATAATTTGATATTTGTTTATATGAAATATATGTATTTTGTTGTATTTGTATGTTGTACCATACACATAATTTAGATTTCCGTTTGTTAAGCATTTGTATGCATATAATTTATATCTGTTGAACCTCACAGGGTTCAAGGGCGGCGGTATGTCGCATAAGTTTTCAAATTTAAAATTTATATCTGCGCGCCTTGACAGCAGCGCTAGTCCTGCAGTTATTGTGAACATACCATGTCATGCGCAGAAGAAGGAAGAGTAGAAAAATATGGTCGAGCATGAACACGTACTTGACTTGTAGCTCATGTGTGTTTGTATGTAGTCATATCATTAAAGTACCTACAGTTAAAATTATCAGTTATTTACCATATTCACCATTTCAAATACAGTCCACTTAATCCACAATTCCCGGTGCTGCAATCACCCGAGGCAGAGCAAGGAGCAAGGGTTTGTAGCCAACAAACACATTGATTGAATCGAGGATTGAATTGATTTACTACAAGTACTTATTAATTCAAATTTCTGTTATAAATAAATTTTACAGTCTAAATTTCCTGTGAACCTTTTCCCTATTTTTTTATATTGTAATAAATAATTAGGTAGGTACGTATTTTTATGCATTTATTATAGTTTATATCGAGGTTTATATTTATCACTGACGAATGACGATATTTGAATATATATTTACATGAAAACTAAGTATGGCACTGTATTCAGCGTCCCCTAAAATGGGTCTGTACCAAATTTCATCCAAAAGTACCACATAGTTTTCATGTAAAAAAATCGCTAATAAGATTTCTCGAATTTTTCGAGGAATTTTTGCTCCAAGAAAATTGCAAAGTAGGCCTTGATTTTTATGATAGAAATCTATCGATTTGCCACAAAGTGCAGTTTTCCATGAGCAACAATCTAAAAAAAAAGTTGATCAAAATCGGATCAAAAATAGCCACTTTACAGAGGTGTCCCGCTCTCAAATGGGCCACACTGTATATACTTCACACGTTCACAGCATAATAGTATTTTATTCCACCAACATATAATGGCCTATATTATTCACGAAGGTGAAAGTTTACGACGCGAGCCGAAGGCGAGTGTCGCAAATCACCCGAGCGAATAATAGCCAATATATGCAAGTGGAATACCCTATTTTATCCACGACTATTAAATATTTTTGACTAGGTAGGTATATGTATACATCTTTTACTGAAGAAATTTATAAGTACTTACACTTACCTACTATTTATTTTTACCATTTTTTATGAGAAGGCCGTGTGTCATAAATTAAATTTAAACGTCAACGTTGTTTATAATTAATTTCGTGCTTTGACTCACATGTCATGGCCACTTTAATGAAATTTTTAACAAATATATGATACGTTGTCATAGAAACCTTGTTCAATATACACTGTAGTGAATAATGAAATGATTATTCACTGCAGGGAATAATGAATAGCATTTATGCTTGAGGAAGTAGGTACGCATACATAATGCATACATTATACATTATTAATTAGTAGTCGTGGATAAATGACTTTTATCTACTCTTATTAGGTTATATATTAATTAATCAACTGGTTTTGAACAATTAATAGTATCCATAAACAAATAGCGTTGAGTTATAGTCTTAAAAAGTAACCGGTGGATCTTTGTTTACACCAACTTCATGTCTAGGCTGTCCAATAGAAATTCTTTTCCGATACGGTGAAATAGAATGGTCTATTATTATTGAGGGGGGGGGGGGTGATTTGACATTTGAATAATTTTGACATTTAATTAAGTTAAGTATCTAATAATTTTATTGTGCCAAAATAATGATGAATTCGGACTTGCAAAGGTTAGTATTTATTGTTATAATCGTAGAAAGTATACCTAGTATTCAACTCGTGGTAATAATACTCACTTGAGGAATTACAGCTCTCGCCTTCGGTTCGCGCTGCAAAATTCATCGGCGTGAGTTATTTAGTATGTTACGAGATATGTTACCACTTGTAGAATAATATACTATTATTGCGTCTCTGATAAAGCTAGTTATTTTAAAAATTGTCATACGAAATGTACTATGTACTGAAGGGTTTCCAAACAAATTTGTGTAGGTAAGTACGGGGGTAAGTACTATACAATAATAAATAATAACATAAAAACATATTCACTAGTTTATGAAATTATCAAATTATTTACTATTTACCGAGCTATTTGATTGATTTTTTTTAAAATTTTATAAAATACGCAGGTAACTATCCGGCTTTCTTTTAAATAAAAAAACCTCATTACGGTGCTGTCTCTTCTATAAAAAAATAACAGCTTTTAAATGTATATAGTACGATTAATTATGAGCCACCCCCGAGGCCACTCCTTAATAACTTAACATAAACCATTTACCATGCCATTCACACTTAATTTAAATTGGGGTAGGCTTTGGAAAATCTAAATTTTGTTGGTATGATAGTTTTAATTAGGACTTAGGACTGAGCTCGGGACTGAGGTTATGTTAAAAAATCAAAAATATAACCACAAATTCAAATTAGTTCTACATAGTTGCCATGTTTAGTCAAGATACACGAATATATACGAATACCGAGACGAGTACACAACATTTTCACTAGAATATTGTTACTTATAAAAATTTTCTCACAAATGTAATTCTTCAATATCTTTATAATTTCAACTTTCAATGTTATCAATAAAAAATCTGACAATTTAGCCAAAAGTAAGTGACAGTAACGAGGACAGTAACAATCAATTAAATCTGACACTTCCGAGGACACTTCAATATCTTACCAATTAGACAACCCCGAGGACAACCCCGACACAACTTAAGAAAAACATATCATAGGTAGCCTACCCCTCGGCCTACCCCAATTTAAATAAAGTGTGAATGGCATATTTTTACCTGGGCTGGCTTTTACAATCTTGCGGGCTGTAATCGGATCGGGACATGCCAAATAGATCAGATTTTTTAATAACTAAGAATTTATTGTAATCTAATTTTTCTTGCATATAACGAGGCATATAATAATCTACAAAATACCACAAGTAATACGTATATTTATTCACAGCCATGACAACAGGTTTTTCATATCTGTGTAACCCCCATGGACCAACTCTGGGCACGCCACTAAACTTCATAATCGATTGTCAAATACCTAAGTACTCGGTCGGTAAAATTTAACAATGCAGTGACAATCCCATACCTACGGGGTTTTTACTACCTATAGAATACGTGATATCAGGATAATACATACACAAAAAATTTGCTTAAAAATATTCATAAAAATCAGTGTAATATTACTCTTATTTAGACTGTGCCTCGGAGACAGCAAAATATAGGTAATAATTAATAATTATAGCTACCTACCAGGTCTTTGATAAATAATTTAAATACCACTGTTATTTATTCGTACAAGAACCCAACATGTATACATAAATTTAGCATTAAATGCACGTATACAACGTACCCAGGCAGGTATATTCCTTTTCTTTCTCATCGTATAACGGAAGAAAGTAATTATCAGATATTTCCCATCGAGTATTTTTTCTTACACCTACTGTAAGACTATTGTTTTTCCATACTAAGTCAATGGATTTTAAAGAGCAATGAGAAAGTTTGAGACAAGACAAAAATAAATTGTTCTGCTTTCTTTTACACTTACGAAATAAAAAAATACTGACCAAGCTATCGTCATCATTCATTTTTTTCTCGACATTTTGGTAGAAAACTATCTTGCTTCTTGACTTCCTTGTATCACAATTATTTTCGGCACCGTACAGTCGTAAGACATTTAAAATCAAAATCACAAAATCACACCCCTAAACTGGCATAAATTTAGAAATAGTTCACAGCCAAAGCGAAATTCCGAAAATATTTATGGCAAAAACAGTAAACATCTGTCAAATTTGACAACTATCACAAACACATAACGGGAGAAATTTAAAAGTTAACAGCACAAAACAATTAGCACAATTAAAGCGGGACGTTGTTCACTTACAAAATAACGTCAAAGTTTAACTAAATAAATAAAAAATAGAGGTAATGATGTGATGTCTTTCTCCGGCACGACAGCTTTCACCAGTGTGACGTCATTTTTCAAATGTTTTGTTGGAGTTGCCAACCACACGAACAAGAAAATCTCTGCCATTTGTCATCTGTCAGTTCAGCATGGCAGCCAGCTCTTTATTCAGTGTCATAAGTTAACATAATAGAAATTTAAGAAATTCTTGTTTGCTGATGTAAATTATTTATTAACTGGGGTAATGAACAATAATAATAATATCAATTGGTCCACTTGTTATTGCCGACTCGAATAAAACAGTTTAAATTTGAACACCATAGACGTCATAAGGTAAAGAATCGCGTCAATAAGCCAAAAATACAACTTGTTGAATGCATAAAGAATAGAACATTGTTTAGTGACCCACCTACTTGTCAAAAGGTATTAAAAAGTAAGTATCATGCGTACAACAAAAAATGTAAGTAATATATTATTACTGTTAATTTTTTCTTAGTTATACAAATAATGCGAAAGAGTCCAGTAACAGTCCAGCAGTGGGTAGATACTTTACCGCCTGCTCACACGTCACAAGCACCAAGTTCGAACGTATATAATTCTCTACCAAGAAGCCCTCGTCAATTTTTATCAAGAGATTTATCGTTACAATCGGACGACGGCTCTAGTCACTGTTCCAGCGTGGAGTCTGTACTGGAGCTAAGGAAACCTGATCCAGAAGCAATGTTGCTGGGTTTAGGATTTGGACCTCGAACCAATGCCAATAGTGCATCTCGTATTCCAGCCAGATTTTTGCATCCCTCTGAAGTAAGTAGTAAGATAGTTATGTTGTTACTAGCCAGACTACATTTGTAACTAAATTCCCAATGGCATGCAAATTTTGTCAAAACCAGAGTATATTATGTTGTAAAGAACGGGAAATTTCTGTGACAGTCGGGGAATTTTATGAAGTCAGACAAATTTTACTTTCATTATCAAGCCATGCATAGAGAAGCCATTCTATAAATAGTTGCGACCTATTATAAATTGATAACCCTTCAATTAAAGCTAAAATAGTGATAACTTTTTTAAGGCCTAGATTTTTTGGAACGTTAAATATATTACATAGTGTATATGTACTTATTAAACATTTCATTAATTTAATACTAAATGTTACCGTTATAGGCATTATGTTATGTTATGTCTTATTTTATATTTTATGTGGGACACTTATCTATAGGAGCATTTATATCAATCACTCTCATCTAATAACCATTAAAAAATAATATATGGTAATGGTATGGTTATGTTTGTATATTTTGTTTCAGATTCTACCTCAAATAGATTTTAATAAATTTTTGGAGCAGTATGGACAAAAGTTGCCAGAAAAACCGTAAGTTTAGTATATACGTTTCTATTCTATTGTTAGTACACACATAAAAAATTATTCATTTTCATAGTTTAAGAGTGATTTATAACTCGTAAATAGCTTATTTAAATTTAGATTTGCCATATTTTTAAAGTATACAGAGGGAAATACAACTGTTAATAATTCAAGAGTTAAAAAGAGATTAATTATAGTAACACAAGTCAATGTTTATATAAACTTAGAGTTTAATTTCAAAAATGATTGATTATGCTATTGTAAAGTAATAGATTTGCTGATGATCTAATTTGTATGCTTTATTTTTTAATGATGCGTAATTACCAACGAAATTTGCGCCAAGGTTGTACCTCTTTCACTGTGTAAAATTAATCTTTTTAAAGGAACTGTAATTGTAGTATTTATTTGAAATGTATTGCAGAAATCTAATTTATTTAATTTCAGATCCTGTCCAGCTTCTCCAGCGAAACCAAGACCCAAATCATATTGATATTGATCTCATTTAAGACATTCCAGATTATATTTACAAACAACAAAATTTAATGAGTTGACTGATGCCCTGTAAGTTCCTTAGTGTCGGTAACTCTTGCCCCATTATAATCCTTACAAATACAGTAATATTGAATTTGTAAGGAGAAAGTGAATGTTTTTCAGTCAACTTATTAAATCTATATCTCATGGCAACAGCAGGTAAGAATGTGATTTGAATATTGATATTAGTGCGGTCAATTCGCATGCCATAAAATATTAATAAATCTAGAACCCTAGTAATCAATATGTAAGTGTATGTGAAGCAAAATTAGAAATATCACTTAAAGACCAAATTCCAAAACTGTTGCTCCAGTAAATTTGGTAGACCTAAGCAATTCAACACTTATTATCTGGATACCGTTTTGGCTATTATCGTGAAAGTTGACTTAAGAATGGCTAAATTGTACCAAAAATTATGAATTACGTTGTGAGCTGGATTGCAGCTAGAGCTTAAATGATAAATCAAAATAATTTTAGAAATAACCTAAGAGAATATTTTAATGCAACTTTACACATCATTGAACCTCGTGTATACCCAATTTTAGTTGGTTTATTTAAAAAATGATAAATAAAAATATTAGTTCTTTTTATATTACTTTAAAGTGGTACATAGTTGTCCTGGTTTATTGCCACTGATAACTTGTTAGTCCAGTTTGTAATATAAGTCATCAAAATATTCTCTTACTTTCTTCAGAGCTTCTTTCTTAACACAGAAACTAATGAATGTTGCGATATTAGTGTTAAATATTTACAAACAATTTAAAAATTTTCTCTTAAATGTGATATGTCATGACTAACTGTGTCATGAATGTGAAAATTAATATATATGTATACTATATTATTTTTTAAGAATCTATCGGTCCTATATTTAATTTTTTTACAAACAACTTTACGGTCTTGCCTGTTTACAAATACATTTTATACTTATATATTTCATATGTGATTTTTATAAAAATTTATTATTCTATGTTTGTGACGTCTAAAATTTTTACGTACTTCGTTCCGGATGTATTTAAAATAGGGTAGGTCGTGAAATATTTTAATTTTGTTGGCATGAATAAGACATAATAGGCATTTACGATAATTGGAGCGGGTAATGTATCATGGTAAATTGCGGTAATCAGCTGTTTTATGTCAGTACGTCTACCTGATACATTGCGGTATGTAGCGCTCCAGTTATCGTAAATGCCTAGTAAGGTTATAACGAAAAATCAAATGTATAAATATTCCAGGTCAAATTTGACAATTCAACTTGACATAAGAAAGTGACGGTAACAAATTATACCTAAGAAGGCTAGAGAACAGTCTTGTTTAAACCTATCACAAGGACCTAATTTGTCACCACCTACTCTAGTTTAAAAACATTTGGCTTAGAATATACCTTGCATTAGGTATCTAGAAAATGACATAAATGTAAACGACAATCAAATCAGAAATCACCGAAAGTAAGACTGGTCATATTGCAAATTACTTAGGTACCATCGTATTAAATGCATAATATACTCAAAATAATTATTGTGTTTATATCGATTAGTAGTAAACACGTTTAAGTCATTATACTAGACCTTATTGCTCTTTACATAAGTAGATATTATGCGAGATCTGGCAAATAGGCAAAGTGGTTTTTGTAACTGCTTTTGAATGTGTCAGCTTTATAATGAAAAATTATGCTAATAGGTATAATTTTTATGTTACCGTTCTGAAACACTGCAGTTTGAGATATTTTCCTTGTTCTGAAAAAGGCAGGACAAAGTCCACTGATCTCGATGGACTCTAGGAGAAAAATACTTGCTCTCAACCACATTCTGATGGTCTATTTAAACTCCACATGAAATACCAATAGAGACTCAACTCCGTGACGTAATTGTTTACCGAATATAATAAGAATCATTATTGTTGCAGTTGTCAGACCTTGTAAATATGTAAATACTCTAAAAAGTTCTCTTCCTACTAGATCTTAGTTTGTACTGTCATTTTAAAATTCACATTCTACTCTTTTTGGAGGTTAAGTGTATTCCATTGGTCAATGGGGAATGCTACTTCTACTTAAATATTTCTTAGTGTTCTTTTTAGTTATTGGAATTTGTGGAAGCATTCTAAAATACTCGTTTTTTTTTTCTTTTGTCAAGTAGTTGTAAATCCAAATTGAGTGGTGTTCCCCATTGCAGTCGAATTCTACTCTTAGAACAATAATTGCTATTAATAATTCCATTCTAATAATTGTTATATTAATGAGTTTTCTTATTATTAATGTTTGTATATTTTACATATTATTGTTAAGTTTCCATAGATATTAGATTTTATGTATACCTCAGTTTACTGCATGATATTCTTATAATATATAATAAATATTTTAATATAGTAAGCAATAAAATGTTCAATTATATTATTGCTTAGATGTATACTCAGTAAGGAAATGTCTTAAACCCACTGCAATTTTTGTAACGAGTATATTCATCTGAAGCAGTGAAAGGGTTAATAATATTGATGTGTTACCTAAATCTAAAATTCTTATCTGACTGGTAATATACTCTATGCCATATGCCATTATTGCACTTTATATAAATAAGGCTGCGTTAATTTTCCGGTATCTAGAGCTCTTTCCAATTTTATATTGGCACACAGTTGAGTGTTCTTACAAATAACATATACCGTCCTTGACATTAACTCAACTTTAAAGAATGAATTGTCTGTATCAAAACTCTTTATGAGGTTAAGGGCCTAATATGTTTTGTATTGAAAAATAGAAATTGAAATAACGTTTACAAAAATAAAAATGAAGTTGGATAAAGAATAACTAATTCACGTAGTGAATAATGATTAACCCTCTATGGTCATGTGACATATCAGTGATATATTTCGGTTTTAATTCTCAATAGTCTTCCAGATAAATGTTAAATATGTGTGTGACCATTATTGGAGGGTTTGAAAAGGGGAATATTAATTTCATAGACTCGGCTAGTTTCTTGCCCATTTAAAATCTGAGGTCTTGCTTACCTCATTAGTTCGAAACAAAAAACACTTTCTTAATTTAAGCTAAAGAAGCAATTACTTCCACAATATTATAGAATTAGCGAATAAATGACGAATTATGAAATGACTTTAACGTGATATTTGATTCTACTCTGCTCATTGGCTAGATACAACACTTGATATCAGTTTTAAAAATTAATAGTCAGTCCAGTTCTTATCTTCAATTTGTGCCCCTACCTCACTTATATATAGATCCCTCTGTCTCATAGTTTTAATAGTATATTATTCAACTCTTTCGGATAGTTCGCGCCCCGACAGAATGAGAATGAGTAATGGCCATAACTTGCGAATAGCATACTATACTGTTTCCACGACTATTATATTTCGGGAAAATATTTTGAATAAATAATTAATAACACATTAAATTACTGAGAAACACGCGAAAAATTGTCAGAACTGTTAGAAGAAATTTATTTAATTTTAAAATGTCCTCGTTACTTAACTTACTTGTGACATGAAAATTTAAACCCGGTGATCATAAAAATTGTGGGTTTCTGATTGGCTAGAGGCCGGTGGTTATGAAAGATGGGAGTTCCTGATTGGTCAATAGTCGGTGGTTATGAGTTCATAAATCCCTGCAAAGGATAATGGCTACTATTACTGGCAAATTATCAAAGGCACAAGATATGCATTATTGTATACAGTCGTGGAAAAACGTTTTTATTAGATTGTGACTAGATAAGTTAACAACCCATAGTGTCAATGGCAAACATAACTATGATATTTGAGGTTATGAAATTCAGCTTATTTGAACAACAAA
Organism: Rhagium mordax; assembly: GCA_963680705.1. NCBI lineage: Eukaryota > Metazoa > Arthropoda > Insecta > Coleoptera > Cerambycidae > Rhagium > Rhagium mordax. The sequence goes on along the minus strand of OY796658.1, from coordinate 10,311,560 downwards.
TGTAATGAAAAATTTGCAGCATTTATTTACTAACTAGTATAAATATGATCACAAGATTATCTATATAAAATTTTATCGTTCATACACAAGTTCTCTTCCATTTCCCCTAATAAACAAAGGGATACCAGACGCGAGATCAAATATATGCAAATGATTTTAAATAAATAATCTAGCGAGGCGTCTCAAATATTTTATTTCTCTATAATACTTCCCTTCATACCTTGTAGTTCAATTCCATATTTATGAATGATAATAATTATGTACCAAAGTTTGTAAGTGTAATTTACAGGCGAAGAACACAGTTTGCAAGTGTTCGAGACCTGTAAATACACGATACAAGCCGAGGCGCATATGACCTGTTTTGTACTACTAGCAATATTACAATTTTTAGGAAAATTCATTTAAAATTATAAAATATTTCAAGATTTGTCAAACTTATTTTTTAGTTGGCCTAGACTGTTTGCTATGAATAATTTCTACATATAATCTAGTTCTAGCGTCTAATCAGTCTAGCGACATTTTCACAGCACTGACACGTTAAAAAATGCCAATTACAAAGCTAGTAGTACGAAAACTTCTATTTAGCCCACCATCTATGTGAAAATCTATAGCAATTAATACTATTTGATCAGAACTGATAATCTTATCTATTTTCCTTACTACCTATCTAACATATCACTAGAATATATATGTATATTATATAGCCTAGACCAAATATTTAAGGGCACATTCCAAGTATATAAATTTAGATTATAGGAACTATTGTAAAAATCTATTTTACTGAATTAAATCTGAAATCAAAATGATTATTTCTGTTAACGCTGTTCTATTTGTGGACCAAATTTGTTAATAAATATACGATTTAAACATGTTTGTTGTTCTTTGCTTCATATAGCAGAAACACCCTACTTTCCTAGCAATGTTCAAACAACTAAAGCATAAAATATCCAGAAGCACGAGAGCACGTTAAATCCTATAATGTCGTTTTATATCATCCTGAACTGTAAATACCACATGTAATTACGACCCCCTTTATCCCAGAAAGCTGAGCCTTGTGCGGGAGGGGGCTACACATTTAAAGACAAGGGACACACATCCAATATCCGTGTATAATGGAAAAATCCCTCTCACAGTATTCTCCATTGCCACGACCGGGATTCGAACCCGGGACTTTTGGGTGAGAGGCAGATACTCTACCATCTCGACCATCAGTCATACTCTACAATAATCACCCTTTATTGGTAAAAATGTTCATAACGGGCTAGCAGACTGGTAAAAACTTTTACCAATAATATAATTTGATTTTTATCGATACGTCTACTATTCCAATAATCACCACCAATGCAATTATACAGTAACCGGCATCCTAATACAGACACGACCGCTGGGTTTACATGCAAAACAAATGGACAACCAACTGGCAGTGCGATCTTACTGTAATACATTTTTATGCACTTGGTAATTTAATTTATTGAAAACTATTATGAATTACTCTAGTTGAAAAAAAACTGAATTACGTTAGCAGTTTTGAAAAAAAAATTTTGGATATATATTCAACATTAAATTATATGATGCACAGATTTAAAGATTCATTATCAGTAGATTTAAAAGGTTCATTCAGTTTTGAATATCTGCCATTGTTAAAGGAGGTATTTCTCTGAAGAATATTCCCAACGACGTGGTGAATAATGGATGTGTATATCCAAATGTGCAGCCTTCTTTATAAGACTTTGGATTTGGAGGTTCTAATTTGTGGTGGTTTATATTTATTAGTGGGAGGAAAAATCGGCAATGTAATTTTATTATGTCGCTCGTTTCCTATAATAACAAACGCTAAGATAACCTATCATTTATTTACTCCTCAGGTCCTCAGTAAACAACACTGCACTTTCAAATTAAAGCTAATTAACTGAATATCTTTGTTATAGAAAATTGTTTTGCCATTTTTCCCAAACTATGTAGTGAGCGGTAAAATTTGCTGTTATACAACATGATTGTTTGACTAAGGATAAAAAATTCGATGAAAATCAGATGAATAAAAACAATTTATAAAGAAATAGATATAGATATATTTATGGGAAAAAAAGAAGCTACGCTAAATTAACTTCATAACACATAGTAGTCAGAAACAAAATACATGCTTTCAATATCAACAGATATATCTTAAAAACGAACAACTGGTTTTTCTTACTCTTCCTATGCTACACAATGCATTAGTTTTAGTTTTTATGCAAAACAAAAACGCCAGTTTTAAAAACAACAAATTAAAATAAATTCATGACGACTCAAGAGTTTATAAAAATATAAAATTAAGCAATTTTTCGTTATGAGTGGGTTTCTCTTAAGATTCTTTAATCTTTATCATCACATTCCAATGGTGAGTGTGACCTAGAAAGGGCACCAGGCACAATCCTATCGTCATAACTAATTTTACCCGAACCACTACTCTGAGGTCGACTTTTTACTTCAACATCATCTCGTTTATCAAGCGCATTATTTATTAAATCTTTGAGAATGTGGGCTACCTCGGACCCTGATATTCCTTCAAGCTCATCTTTGGAATCATCTACAGATAAATTGTCATCTACTGGAGTATGTGGTCTCGATACAGCTCCCGGTAAAATACGATCGTCATGTCTTATTCTTCCAGAACAACTACTAGATGGCCTACTTTTTGTCTCTGCATTTATTTCATCTTTTGTGTTCAATGTTTTTTCAGTTTCTTCCTGGATACTTTCAGTTGTATCACCTGAAAGCCTGTTTTCTGTTTTCTTTGGAGAAGGTACAGTTTGCTCAATGGTGGTGACTTGGGTTATCTCTCCGTCCTCCACTTTCGATTTAATGCTCCCTTTTACTTGTGGCCCCTCGTCCGTTTCTGACTCCTGTGGCATTTCTAATACCTCTTTTGTTTTTAGCTCTTCTTCATTTGGTATTATACATTTTTCTGGTAATTTACCCTTTGCTATGTCCAATTCATTATTAGATACAGTAAGAGGTAATGAAGGTACATCAAGAATCTTCTTTGAGTCATTTGTATCCTTAAATCTACTTTCTGGAATCTCATTTGTGTTTTCAGATCCAATTTCTGAAGAGTCTTTGTTTAGAGACGTTTTTTCATCAACGGTACTAACTGATTCGCATTTATTATTCTCCTCCTGAGATTCTAAATTATTTTTCATTTCAATGGATGAATGTTCAGTTTTACTGTCAATATTTGAAGTTGATTCCGTTTCACTATCAACAGTTGGAGTCGATTCAGTTTTACTGCGGATATTTGAAATTGATTCAGCTTTATTTTCAACAGTTGGAGTTGCCTCAGTTTTTCTACTTTCTGGAATCTCATTTGTGTCTTCAGATCTAATTTCTAAAGAGTCTTTATTTAGAGAAATTTTTTCATCAACGGTACTGGCTGATTCGCATTTAGTATTTTCGCCCTGAGATTCTACTTGAGTTATTTCAATGGATGAATTTTCGGTTTTATTGTCAACATTTGAAGTTGAATCGGTTTTGCTATCAACAGTTGGAGCTGATTCAGTTTCTTTGTCAATAGGTGAAGTTGACACAATAATTATACTTTCAATAGTTGAAGTTGATTCAGTTTTAATGTCAACAGTTGGAGTCGGTTCAGTTTTACTGTGGATATTTGAAGCTGCTTCAGCTTTAATATCAACAGTTGAAGCTACCTCGATTTTTTTACTTTCTGGAATCTCATTTGTGTTTTTAAATTTATTTTCTGATGAGTCTTTGTTTTGACTAGTTTTTTCAACAGCGGTACTAGCTGCCTCACATTTATAATTTTCTTCCTGAGATTCAACATAATTTTTCATTCCAATGGATGAATCTTCAGTTTTACTGTCAACATTCGAAATTGATTCAGTTTCACTATCAACAGTTGGAGTTGATTCATTTTTGTCAACAGGTAAAGTTGACACAATTTCACTGTCAACGGTTGGATTCGATTCAGTTATACTGTGAATATTTGATGTTGATTCAGCTTTATTATCAACAGTAGGAGTTGCCTCAGTTTTTTCAACAATGGGAGAAGTTGAAACATTTTCATTGTCAAGGGTTGATTCGGTTTTACTTTGTCCCTTCGTATCAGGTTCTATATCTAATTCAGGTGACTTGACCTGATCCTCATTTATGTCAATTTCATCGGTAATAACTACATCACAAACATTATCCTCCAAGTTTGGTTTATTTGAATTATTTTCGCCAAAATCGATAGTTTCTTCATTGTCAATTTCGTTTTCCATATTATTTAAGTAGATGCTATCATCTACGTTATCAGTCTTATCATCTTGAACATCTGTTTTGGAAGCATTCAGTGAAGCTATTTTAATACCGCCCAAACTAAGTCTAATATCACTGTGATTGAGATACAGTCGTACTGTGTTTTCTGAAACAAACTCAATTTGGAAGAGTGTGACACCTAAAATAAAAAAAAACACGTTAATAAATTAATATATATAAAAGTTATAAATAGATATGCAAATATACCTTTAAGTACAAACAAATTAGTAGATGTTAAATAAAACAATTTTTATATTCTGTTCAAATGAATAAAGTTAAATGTAATGCAAAGTATACAGGGTGTTCTCGAAAGTAACATTTTGCTTTTAACAGTGGATTGTACTTATATTAAACTAGTTTGTCTGGCAATCACACTAAGGAAAGACTCATAATGTTGATATATATATTTAAAAATTTTTAAATTTTCAGTTAGGTCTTGTTAGGTTATTCTTTAATAAATATAAATAAGCAAGAGAGACGGCAATTGCCAAATGATACATAATTCTTATAATTTAAATTTTTTGATAAAATTTTTAAACATTCTATTTATTTCTTTAACAAATAAAAAAGGTTACTGGTAATTTAAGTTAGTAGCATTTCTATTTGCCAACGCACGACTCCCTGGAATTGACTACTAGATGCAAAGGTCAGGCAATACTCGTCACATTTGACAATCACCTTCTCTTCTACCTATCTAGCTATATTTATGCGTTATTATCTTATTTATTGTGGGGATACAAGTTACAATTTTTTCCTTAGCAATAATGACATAACGATAATGAATTAGTTAATGTATGAACTGAATCTCAGCAAGATGTTGCGACGACAAGAATGAAGAACACGTCCTTGAGATTTCAACCTGCTCCATGATAATTTGTTTACCTTGTTCAGTGGACATAATACCATCTACTACAAACCTGGTACTGGACCACACTTCATATTTTTTGTACATGGGTGAGTTTATAATATTTTTAAAGTTTTCCACTTTTATTGCTCTTAAATTGACATTTCAAAATTAATTATGTTACAATAGAATCCCTGTTTCTAGAACACCCTATATTCATTGAACTATATAAAAGAATTACAAGTATTTTGGCCAACACACTTCTTAAAATTCTATTAGTTTCAAATAAATAAAAAATTGTGTAATATTCGTTTACAAAAAAGCTCATATTAGTATTTTTAATAACCATAAAAAATATAACTTGCGTATTTTATTAAGTTAAAATTATCCTCCATGCACACATTTATCGCATTTATTTCAGTGTATTTATTTACCTGGTGAAGCTCATGCAACTCGGATCTTATATAAATGAAAAACACGATTGGACATTTACACTACAAAAATATCAACAATACATTTCTACGTGGTATTAAAGGGCCTTTTGAAAATAATAATTAAGATAATATTCGTTACTAAGATGTATTCGTTTAAAGAGGCAGTCTATTAAATTTATTTTTGGATACTGTAATTACTGTATCAACAGTTGGCTCCAGGGAACTCATTTTCAAATAGTTTTAAGGGGAGATGAAAAGATGGGCCCTTAATCTGAAAATGACAAAAATAATCCCTCTAAAGATATTTAGGTAAAAAATTGTTTTACTGGTTCCTTTCAAGGTAACCTTTTTCTTTTTATACAGTGAATCGTTTTTGTACACGCAATAATTTTAAAACAACAACCAGTGGCAGGCAAATTTATACGTAAAGAATTATTTTGTAGATTTTAATGGAAAGAATGTGCAAATACGATAAAAATATATACAAAAATTAAATGAATACATAAACAATGTGAATAATCAAAAAAAGAAGTGTCTGCAAAAAGTGGGGTTATGTATTCTGTATATGTAAATCTCAACTTAGCTGTATTATGTATATCAACTTATACCGTGCCTTCATTTCAAAACACTACATAAATGTAGATTTGATGTTTGACCGTAGCCTCATTTTTCATTTGTGTATTTAAAAAATCTATAGAACATCTGAAAGGAGTGTTTATAGACTAATAATCAATGTTTTGTTTTTAATTTAATGTTTTTTGTTTTGTAGATAAGGACTTAGTATATGTCGCAATGAAAATTTCATCGACTTTGGCTTTTTAGGTCCCTTGTTTCCAATATTTCATTATAAATGAACTCGGTATAACCGGTAGAATTATATACATTGTTATAGAGTAAATGGCCAGATTTAAAAATTGGTTCATTATATCTGGTGGTTCGCTTTATGCAGGGACTTTATGACCGAGGTCTACTGTATTATACGTACTACACATCACTGCTGCAACAAACGCCTTATGCAGAAAAATTTGCTTTTGCATATTTCATTGATAGACAATTTTAGTTTCGAAGGAACTGCTAAAAGGGATAAAAGCACAAACAGCCTTTTTGAATTCTCATATCTGCTAATTGTTTATAAAGAAATTTTTAACATCTTTTAATTCCTTGGAATTTATTACTTTATATCTGTTTGGTATTCACTAATTTTAGCAGAAAATATAAAATATAAAATTATAAAAATTAAAAAGACATCAATTTTAACATAAACAGATTTGATCCATGTTTTATAATCTAGTTGATATTCACTGCGAAACATTTTTGGATCGGATTTCTTTTTGTAGAATCGAAATTTCGAGAGTAAGAAACCATAATTTGTTTTGCCAGAATAAATATTTTAGGTTCAAAAAATGTGTATGAGAGGTGCACTATGTAGTTTTTTCCTGCAACTTCAAGAAAGAATACGTTTATTCAGGGTTTACCCCAACTTATTTACTTTTTAAGGGATAGTAGGTCCCTTGATGGTAAGTTATTCTGTGTGGTTTTCGAGAAAAAAATTCATGAAAACCGCGAAAACGTCAAAGAACTGACCTATTATACCTTTGCAATTTTAAAGAACCTAGATAAACAAAACATGTTGTTCATATCATAAATGACTCGCTAGAGATGTACAGGGATTCTCAAGAGTAAGGTTGGTCAGTTTTTCAACTTTCTTTTTTATATTTTTTTGTTCGTAATTCGTGTTAACAAATATCAACAGAAACCCCCCCTTAAAGGAAAGTAAATAAGTTGGGGTTCACCCTGTATAGCAGTACAAAAATGTATTTTGTACACATCTTCAATTGCTTTGAGGTTTAAATCATCTCTAGATGATGCCAACTTGGTTGGCGAAAGAAACGCGCGTCTGGTGCAGTGTTAGCGTTTTAGTGGAAATTAGCTTGAAATTATAAACAAAAAAACTGAAAAACCTATCCTAAACCTACCTATATTTTTTCTAATATCTCAAATTATCTTTTCCCCTTAAAACTACAATTCTACAACAAAAAATCATATTCTACAGCAAATTAGCCAATTTAGAAGAAAGCAACATTTACAAGCTACAATGCCTCATATATCTTTTTAAATAGCAACAACAGATTAATACAACTCACAAAATAAAAACGTTGATAACATGCAGGTTGTACAATTTATTATTATTATCATACATTATAAATATATTAAATATTAAATAAAAAATAAATAAATATTTATATGAAAATAGAGTTTAAAATTTTTTCATCTACTGGTAACACAACAAATATAATAATAACAATTAAAGTAAATATAACTTTATTTAAATACCTTGAGGATTCAACTCCTTAAATTTATCGGTCGATTCTTCGTTCCATGTCATACCAGGCATAGCCTCTAACTTGTAATTATCTGGTAAGACCGCCCCATCCTTTTCTATATGGAAATTTTCCAAACTTTCTACATCCTTAACATAACCATCTTCTGTAACTGGAAGCAACATAGAAGTCACATCCTCTCCATCCAATAATAATTGAACCACGGAAGTCTCGCCGGTGCTTATCTTACGGACTGTGAAAATAGTTTGGCCACCAGCCGATATGTCGTTAAATTTATTTACAGCTTGTAGTGACCAATACAGGACTTCATCTGGCTTTTGCAAACTACATTTCTGTGCTAGCGGTGGTGTGACAACCAGATCCTCAGGCAACTGCCTCAAACTGTTACTCGTACAAGAATTACCATAGTCAATGAAAAGCAGCTCTAAACCGGCAACGGTGTTGGATAAAATACGTGCCCTATACCACATTTCATCGTCGGGGAAAAGTGCTGCGCACAAAGTCCCAGGAGTTAAATCTTCTAATTCAGAAAATTTCTCTGCTCCAGATAGTTGTTCAGCTATCCATTCCAACTCGTCTATACAATTCTCTAGTTGAATCCAGAACTCTGAAGGGGAATTTAAATGGCTAACGAAACAAGTCGATTTGCTCTCCAAGGACAGCTCAACAGGAACACCCAGATTTTCCTGAATTAAAACATCTTTAACGTTTTGGCCATCTGCATACAGCTCAACATAATTGGTTTTTTCATCCTGATCGATAAACTCCGCTGATAATTCACCGGCATTGACAAGTGTATCAAACCTTTCGATCACGTTGGTGCTCCATTCTTCATCTGTCGCTGTAATTTTTAAGCTAGATCTTGTAGCATAGACGGCAAGGGACAATAAATTTGGAGGCAAAGTCTTAATTTCTGTCGTCTTATTGTCTATAACATCTGTATTTCCATAGTCGACAAATCTAACTGTAGTTATGTCATCATCGGCATCTAGTACCTCGGCTCTATACCACTGTTGATCTCCAGAGTAGGGAGCAGCACAGAGTATTCCGGCTGTCGGAGTTTCTAATACCGGCATATTTGTTACTTCTTCTTGCAGATGTGACTGAAGTTCATTGATGGCACTTATCGACTCCGCTAGTTGCAGATAAAATTCATTGGGGGTATCGACATGACTCACTACCACCTAAAAGCAAATCACATACTGAAAATGGAATTATTTAAAGTAACTTGCTGAAAACAGTTTATTATTCTATTATAGTATATCCCATTGGAGATCAGGTTGAATATATAATTCAGCAAAAATCACTTTATAGTAAGTTAATAGTAGTATAGTTTATAGTAGTAATAATAAGTTGTAAATAAAGTAAACTTATTATTAATAAAATGTAATTGTGATTAGTGCTTCCAAAATGAAGTTTCTGAGGGATGTGTGTTTATCCATTAACCAGCCTAAAAATAATCAGCCAATAGATAAACGAATTAATCTCTTATACCACTTCGATGAAATTTGGTAAATTCATAGATTCAGAAAGTAGTATTCGTATACTACTACTACTAACATTTTAATACTAAAAATAGATAATTAACAGCATTTATTAACATTTTTTACCTGGATGCCTTTCAATGGAGCAATATATTCTACAGGTGCGTCTTGAATAATTTCTGCAGAAGCAGTATCTTGAGTTAAATCAATAATTTCTTCAGCCTCCGCAGTCACTTGGACATTATCAATTTTCTGTACAACTTCTTCGATAATTCCAGTTCCTTCCACATCAATTATTTCTTTAGTCGACTCTTCTAGCATTTGGGGAGTTGTTTCTTGTGCAGAGTTCTCTTTTTCTGCAAATTCGGATTCAGTGGCTGATGATTCACCTGGCACCTGTATTTCGACGGAACCTTCCCAGCCTTTTTCCCCACATGATATTGTAGCTACAACGTCCTTGTCAATGAAGTTTCCAGTATCGGCATTTACGTTAACCTACAAAAAATTATTTAAAAAATCTATAGTGAAAAGAAAAAGATTTTATTCCTCATAGGGTAATTATTTAGCATAGCGTTTTTATTTAAAAATTTCATAGATAAGGATATACTGATTTACAGCTCAGTAAATAAAACTGCCATTTAGTGGGTATGTTTTATGTTTTATACAAACTGGATTTAGATTTTTATGGAAACATTTAGGACGAAGTTATTATTAAAATAAAATATTGTCTGGCACTAAAAAAAATTTTGGGAGGGGTCAAATAAAATTGTCCCTCCTCAATAAAAACATTTTCTTTTAAATTTTCACGCCAAAAAACTCATTTTTTTTTTCAAAAAATATTCAAAACTTTAAAAATCACAAATTTTTGTTCAATGGACTCCCAAAGAAATAATTTTTTTTTAGACATTTTTTTCCTAAATAACGAAATTCCAAAATGAGTAACTTAATTTTTAATTCCCCCCTAAAAATTCCGAGACACATTTTATTGTCTTGTGTGTCATTTTTTGGGGACTTTTTTTTTTGTTTTGTTTTCGATCCCCCATAAAAATTTTCAAAACAAGTCCTACGATCTCTGATACGCTGCTACTATTACACTCTAGTAATGATGTATTTTCTCGTGAGACTTGCAAAAGTAAAAATATTAATATATAATAATATTTAAAGTTTCACTTGTCAAATTCATCCCCCCTATCAAGTCGACTTACCTCTACACAAAGCGTACACGTTTCCAAAAACGTATCGGCTAATTCTCGTAATGCACTGAAATCAACACTTTCAGAATTGCCATAATCAACATATGTCACAGTGGCTTGCTCATCATCAAAAGTTACCACTTTGGCCCTGTACCAATTGCCGTCTTGACCATGAACCGCATATAGGAGACCCTCCTCGGGAATGATTGGCAAATCTAGTGCTTGCTCTTCGTAGAAGTCAAACATTTGCTGGAGTAGGTAGGGTATGATTTCTGCATAATCGGTAGGTTGGATAAAGACCGAAGTAGCATTTACATGTGAGACATAGCCTGTTAAGGTGGGACGTAAAATGAGTGGTGGACATAGAGCCTCTACTGAATCATATGCTCCCTCATCAGGGTTAACTATAACTAGCTTAGAGCCTTCGGTATCATATAGAGTAACTTCTAACCTGGAAAACAAACATGGAAACAGTCATTTTCCAAAAAATTTGAAATGACAATTTTGTGACAAAATAAACGGTCAGTGGTAGATGACTGCCCTTAATGTTTTTGTATTTTAATTTAAAAATATAAAATTACACAGCAATTTTTATTTACTTAAATAATTAAAGAAAAAACGATGATGAAATAGTTTTACTTAAAGTTTCTTCACATTCTCCATAATATTAAATTAAGGAAAAGGGTGGAGATTCATTTCGACCATTTAATTTTACCATAAAATGTTCCATAAAGATTCTATAAAAAGTTCCTCTTGTAGTTTTGCGATTTTTCATATCACTTCGATACTTTTACCAAAAATAATATTTCTTCGATTTTTTTTATATTTCTATTTTCTATTAATATTTTCAAAACCATAGTGAATTTTAAGGAATTTTTTAGAGAGCTTGAATTGTGAAACAACTTTGTTCTTGAACTTTTTTCTGTATCATTCATAATTTAAAAAAACTGTTTGATCACTATTTTAGTATTTTGATTATTTTGAAATTTTCTAAATTTATTTATGGATTTTGAAAGAGACCGATAAACCCATCAGAATCTAAAAATTATAGTTAAATTAGTTAATTACTTCAAAAATGACAAAACTCTACTACAATGGTTTTCATTTGAACAGACTTGTGCACTAAAGCAGAATATGATGTCTTATCCAAGATAAGTTTTATTATTTACGTTTTAATTTGAGATAAATTATTGGCCTTGTTGATAAATTCAATTGAGTTGGCAAGTTTCAAGTCAGATTCAGATATTCTCAGGTGATGTAACATTTTTAGTCAAAGATTTATCTTTTATTTTAGAGAAAATATAAGATTAATTCTTTGTGTAAATCAGTTTTTATGAATCATTTTTAGCTGTTCTATCTAATGGCACTTTTTTAAAAATTAGCGAAAAAGCCTACTGCTTCAATTTAATTATTTTTTTAAAACAATCCAAAATAGCTATTTTTGCTACAAGTTGCGAAATAGTGGTGTTTTAGGCACGCGACGTGAGATTGTCAAACGAGGCCGTAGGCCAAGTTTGACAACACGTCGAGTGCGTACAACACTATTTCGCGACATGTAACGAATGTCGTAAAATCGTCATTATACTTATTTATTTTAGTACAAGAAATAAATAATAAATTAAATCGTGTCGAAAAGGATCTTTTCGACACGCTTTTTAAAAAGCATATCGAAAAGATTTGTTCGATATGCTTAAATCGTGTCGAAAAGAATCTTTTCAATATGATTTTAAAAAGCAGTCTTTTCGATGTCAAAATCACAATCGAAAAGTCACTATTACAAAACGATTTTACGAAAAAATTATTTTTATGCGACACTCGCCATAAATCCAAACAAATTATTATTATTCATAATGTATTTACTCACTTATCATCTATCACATTATCAACATAAACGATCACAGTCTGTTCCAAAAGGCCTTTCAAAGTCTCCTCGTAGGTCTCGGTGGCAGTTTCCAGGTTATGCATCTGGCAACTAATCGCTACCCCGCATTCTATTGCTATTATTATATCGCTGAGATTATTTATACTCTTAATAACAGCTCTAAATTGTTGTCCAAACAGGAGTGGAATTTCAATATCTGGAATGGTAGGTTGAATTGATACTGCTAAACCATTTTGAATTAAAAGTGGTGTAATATCATCGTCGCCAAACAAAAGGTTTACGTAAGTCCTACAAAAATAAAAACCCAAATTATTATATCCATAACCTATAAATATGTCATACTCACTTTTCTTCATCTCTGTCGATAAATCTACAGGTAAATGTATCTTTATCAAAATATTTGCTATACTTATCCGGATCAGGCCATTTATCCCCTGGAGGTGCTACTCCACTCAAACTACAAACAATAGCTTGCGCCGGGAGACTCATAAATTTCTTTTCAATTGGCCATACTTTACTAATCGTTGACACGTTCCCAAAGTCTACATAGTACACTTTGAATTGATTACCTATAGTCTCTAAAACTTGAGCCCGATAAAGAACATTGTCCTCTGGGAAAAGGCCAATGACGGGTGCTCCAGCAACGGTTATTTCCGGCTTACGAGTTTTATAAAACTGTTGAATTTCATCCATCATGGTCTTAAACTGGCTCTATGGAAAAATAGATAATACAGTTCAGTTGCTATATGAAACATTAATTTCGCAGTCAGACAAATTTACGATGAACCTAGCAGCGTTCGTCTAATTCTCCATGTGAACTTCTTACCTGAATATCTGCCAACTGACAATAGAAATGACCAGGATTATGGAACCAACTGATGATAACTTTGGATTCTGTGCCAACCACATCGTAGGGTACAAACGTTGCAGTGGCTGGGGCAGCGTCAATTGGAGGAGTTACTACACTTACATTCCATGAATCCCCTCCGCCACCAGTACTATTAAAAGAGGCATTCCTAGGTTTATCAAACTTGTTTGGGTATTTTGGCCTATCATTTCTGTCGTTTCGTGAACTTGTCCTAGGACCTTTGTGAAAACTTTTCTCTGAGCCACTTGAGCTGACTTCACTCCCATCTCTAAAAGTATCAAAACAATAATAATTATATAAAAATGTAAATTTCAAATAGATAAAAAAAATTATAGCAAATTAAGTTAAAAAGGGCTAGATATTTGTAGGTTGCGATAAATAATTTTCTATCAAAATGGTAATTGATAACTTTAAAACAAGTGCATCACTAAGTAGAAAAACTAACAAAACAAAAAAAGGAGAATACTGGAATTTTCTTATGAAAAAATAAAAAAAAAATTCTAATTTCCTTATTTCTACTTAGACTGATTTTTTTTGTCAATTCTATGATGAATATTTTCTGGGTTTATATTAAAAAAAATCACAATCAGTATTTAGGCAACTCATTAAAATATCTTTAAACACTAATTACATATTATTTTTCTGTAAAGAGTATTTGAAAATGTTAAAAAATAGAAATTCACAAGTTCTAACAGAGAAAGTTTGTAGACCATGCCAAATAAATTTCGTCAATAGGTTTTTTTGTATTTCGTTCTGCACTAATACCTTTGCAAATATATTAGTATAACGCTCAGCATAACAAACGCATTTAATCCCTATATTTATTTAAAAAAATTTTCTACCCACTCTATATGATTTATCAATTTAAAAAAAAATAACAATAATCTTTCAATTTAAATTCACGTTTTTGTATTTGTAAGCTTTAAAGACCTATAATTTTATGAAATTAATACCAAAAACTAACGATGATTAATTTCCTACATTGAAGTATCCCGATATTTGTTGATATACTATTACTACTGTTTAAAATTCAAAAAAATAACTCTTTGTACATATGGCAACAGGGCAGATACTTTTTTATTCCTCTGTGTAAAATAAATAGAGTGAAAATGAAACAGAATGACAAAAACAATTTTATAATGTAGTTTCAACAACTGTAGAAGAATGTGACTTCTTGATAAAATAATGATTTGTACTGTTTATAGGTAGATAATACTCATGTAAAGTTTGCAGACCATAAATAAAAAAACACTCAAGATTATGAACTATCTCTGACAAAATTGACAAGAATTAAATAGAATGATTATGATCGGTTTCCTATAACTGATCTTAAACCTGAATAAAATATACATGCCATTTCGTAAAAAAATGAAAAATTCTAAAATACAACCATAATAATATTTTAATTTATTTTGTCGAATAGTGGTACAATCCACATTGAATAGTATTCCCCATTATTGATTTAAATTTAATTAAAAAAAAGTTAATAACTTACTTTCTAAAGTCATTCCGTTTCTTAAATCCTCCACCTTTGGGTGCTCCAGAATTCCAGCTACCTTTGTCATTATCAAACCTATAAATATCAAAATGTGAACGTAAGAAACCCATACTCAGATATTAGACTTGCCTGCCCTTATTACGACCAAAGTCATTTTCCCTGGAATTATTTTGGGAACCTACGTTATTAGATGGGGTGCTCCAGTCGTCGTTACTTGCCTGCGGCTTATCATTAGTAGTATCCCAGTTTGAATTGTTATTTGGGGAGCTACGAGTTTTATCCCTATTATATCTTTCATTATTAGGGCTAGAAGGAAGAAATGCGTCATCAATTATTATACATTAAAAACTGTATTTAAGTGTAAATATAGGAATCAGCGGAAGACATTTACGTTTGCCAGCTATTTGTAACAAATGTAACGATGATTTACTTAATATTTCATTTTACTTAGAACAATTTATCACTAGATCTTGCCCCTGATATGAGTAATAATAAGACGCTCACCACGCCTGTCGCCTACTCTCGACAAACCACCCTTCCACTGATGCCTATACTCGCACCTTCGGGTTTTTGCTATATATTAACAGTATCTAAAATTGTTTACCTAAACCCTCTGTTATTTTGGCGCCAGGAACTTTTTTCATTAACACTTTCGTTCGAATTTTTATCGTGACTTCTGTAAAATTTTTAAAACTTTAGAGACCTCGATATGCATACAAAAAAACTACGGCTACAAATTTTAAATTTTTCAGAAATATGCATGCAAGAATGCTAAAATTGTTGTTTTTGATACAACAAAAGAAAATTACCTTCTGGAAATCCGTTGGAAACTGCTATGAGAAATAGTTATTAAATGACCAGATTAAAGAAATGAGATGACATTCAATATCAAATCAGCCAATAAATGCCAAATAAGTATTTTGTAAATTAATTTTTCCCTGATTTGATATAAGATAATGATACCATCAATTTTTTGAGTTAACTAAACCTACCCCTACTTTAAAACAATCAGAATATTTGACAAAAAATAACTTACCGAAAATCTTTATTTTCCTGTCTCCAAGGTTTATCGTTTCTATCGTTCGTTCTATCGTAAGTTTTGTTGTCACTAAAAAATTGTAACATTTTTTATTTTTTAACAAATTCCCTTTATGTATTATTGTCTTACCGTCCAGGTTTACGGTCATTTCTAAAATTCTGATCTCTCGGTCCATTTTGATGTGAAACTGACTTTCTATGTTCAATTTTGTTTCCTGCTTGGACTAGCATGGGGCTGACTTGTGACTTAGCAGTCGCTAATTTATCCAACAGGAGGGAGGCTATATTGTAATTGGAGTTATCAAATAACTCTACTAGTGCTTTCTTATTTGTCATTTCCACAACTTTCATCGTAAACTGCCCTTCCAAAATTAATTCTTCGAGAAACCCATCTCGCTCTTGGTCCTCTTCCATGTTTTGGTAGCCATTTAAGCAACATTCTATAGCTTGAGGTCTAAGAACTGTTAAATGTTCTCCGTCTATTATTTTAAGTTGTGAGCCTGGTACTTCCTCTTCATTCCCGTAATCAATATATCGAACTTTTACATTATCGCCTAACACCTCGACTATCTGACTTCTGTACCATTGTTGATCTGATATAAACAAGGCGCAGCAGGGGAGGCCCACTTTAATATTACTTAGATCCATAGGGTCATTTGTTTGGCAAGATGCTTGTAGATCTAGCATAAGCTTTAAAAGTTCATTTTCCTTATTTACGAGTTGCACATAGAATCTGCTGCAACTGTACACATAGCTGACTTTAACTGGTTGACTGAATCCTCTATTTAGTGATACTGGTTCTGGGTAAGCATTTTGTGCCGCCCGTTTCACCACATCCAAAGCACTAGTTTTGGTTTCTGGGTCCCATAGTTCACATTTAGGAATTGCCATTCTTGTGGGTGCCGGTAGAACTTTCATGTGTAACAATCGATTGTCGACAAATTGTTTAAAGGCGCACTGCATTTCAATGGTAACTGCAGATTTTTCTACCCCAGCCAGTGCGAACCTTATTGCCATTACTTTAGGTAAAACATACTTAAACGGAATCTGGTACAGAGCATCTAAGGGAACTACTTCATAATTACCGAAATCTACGTAGAACACCTGTTGAGAAAAACGTTAAAATTGTAACTATCCATAATATGTAGCCCTCCAATTTATATTTGGATACACGATTTGAAAGTTCCGTTTAACGTAACTTTCTATCTATTAAGAGGTTCAATTTAGACAAATATTTATATAAATTATTATAATTTTTGTTCGAAGGAAACTATCCGAGTTTTATAACTGCTTTCATCTTATTCAAGATTAAATCTATTAAGTTTGTTAAAATTTTTGTTCGGGTCAGTTTTATCCTCGGAGGGAACCCTAATTTTCTTTGCACATCATAACACGACCACAAGATTCGAAACAATTATTTTTATCACTAATGAATCAAAACAGTTATTTCATTTAAGTCATAAAAATACTAGGATAAATATTAGGTTATATTTCTCGTAACAAGTATCTAATATGACTAATAATTTGCCCCCATTGGAAACTAGAAGGTATTAAAAGCAAACGAGTCTATTAGAAAAACTATATTCTTACCTTAAATTGATTGTCAACCTCATTTGTAACAACAGCCCGACAGATATTTCCATCCTCTTGACACCGAGCAAGGCATATGGTACCAGGAATCGGAATATCTTCTAGAAGTCTTAAAGTTATTAGATTAATGTCATTCATGAGCATTACTAGCACTTCTTCACTTTGTTTTAACTGTACCGAAAAGTGACAAGGTCCATCATTTACATACGACACGTAAACAGGGTACAGACAACCAGGCTCTAGTGTACAGGCTTTATACGTGTTAATTCCTGTAGACGTCAGAGCTGTGGACTGTAACGGTAGCGCACTTTGTCGCTGCATACTCATGCTTAATAGTACAGCCTGTTGTGCTTGTAAGGAAATCGGTTGCATAAGACCACGGTTGATTAGAAGACCGCATAAGTCATTACCAGCAATAAATAATTTTACCAGAAAGTACTGTGTGGCTTGAATTAGCAGCGTACATTGAACTTCTCTGTATTTGACTTCTTTAGAAATGTTCTCGAAAATTGTTTCGTTCCATTCACCTCCGCCTGGACAATGTGCCTCTGCGAATATAAAGCCTGTAGCTAGTGGGGGTATAGAAATAAAGGATGTTGGAAAATTTTGTAAACTTCTAACGTTCCCACATGGCACTAAGTCTTTGTTGCCATAATCTAAAAAACTAACCTCAACAAAACCTTCACGTACAAATGAAACGTTTGTAATTCTCGCTCTATAATATTTGTTGTCTTTAAATTTGGCGCATACCAAAGTACCCGCTTGCAAATTCTCTACTGATACTTTTCCAACGCCTAGGTCAAATTGATGAGCAGTCCCCAGAAGAAACTGTTCTACATAAATTGAGTTGCTCTTTTCAGTCTGCCCCCACACTTTCAGAAAGGGACCCTCTTTTTCGACGAATGTAATATACAAATTTACTGTTTGAGAAACCTCCATCATATTATTAATTGTTCACGCATTTATTTAGACCATTCCACTTAAACCGGCATGAAAAACTGATTTTTTTAAAACAGTAATACGCAAATGCCAAAGACAAATGCGAATATTGCTCCCCCTGTCAATGAAAAATGGCACGTGTTATTAAAAACGCGGCAAAATTTAAAAGAGACATTAATAACCCAGAAAATAAGTCATGCGAGACACGATGTAAAAAATTATAATAAAGACCATGACTCATCACCAAATCATGCTTGTAATACTTAATAACTTCCGAAAGTATCACGAAAAGTATGTTACCTTTTACATGCTTTTACTTTACAACCAAACTGCGGTTGCCTTTTCCTTTAAAAGTAAATGAATTAATATATTATATTGTGGAATAAGTTTAAATATTTTTTTAAATACTGTACTAGTGCTGCAAAATTTAATAAAATATTATACCATACTGTAGTGTATTTAAAAATATGTTTATGCTTACCACTTCAACTTCAAAGGAGCCCGGACAACGCACACAATTTATTTTATGTCGAAATGAGGTAATTGAGGTTGAGGCACGGCGAAGGAAGCTGGATTGTTTTGTTATGCTGGTTGCATAGTAATGAATGTACCTAGTTAATTAACCCACAAGAATATTTTTCCAAAACACCACAATACCACAGAATTAATTATTAATTCTGTGGCAATACCTAGGTAGGTATATCTTGTAGGTGCCGCAGGAGCGTATTAAATATATGTCTTTAATATAATATATTAATATATACAAGTTACCTCTTTGCTGTTGTCTATAAAAACGTTAATTTTTTTTTACCTATATACCTACTATAGGTATAGTAGGACATACAATCAACAATAATTATTAACAACAAATAAATGCAGTCCCTTTAAAACACGTTTAATATAACAATATAGGTATATAACAATAAAAATAAAGCAAAAGTCGGCAAAATTCAACATTAGACAAGAAATATTCGCTTTATCAGCTATTATAGGAAAAGCACAGCGAGTAAATGCATAGGTACCTACTTATTATAAGGTACTTATACGAATATACCTACCTATATTCTATATCATTCTGAATATTCTGAACTGAACACCTTTATTTCATTATTTCTATTAGGTATCTCTGATGCATGCAGCATAAGCATATTAAGCATACCTTATACCTATACTATATTAAAAAATAAAACATTGAAATAAGTAAGATATAAATCGTTTCACATACCTACTTACACAATTAACTCACTACTCACTACTCAGTACTCTAGTACTCAGTGGCGTCGCGTTACGCGTTTTCCCTGTCGGGTGTGGGGTGCAGCTAGTTAATGAATTCATTTACCTATATTTTTGTTGCGCCCTTATATATAGGTATACTATCATATACTATACAGGGTGTTTATTAAAGAATGGGCCAAGCTGTAGGGAGTAGGTTCCTTGAATGGAAATAAGAAATAAAACATTTTAGCTGCAATACTATTTTGCTTCCTTAAAAAGTTATATGGACCATTAAAAGCAATTTTTTTATTTAAATTTTTTGTTATATCTCTATTACTATATTAACACGATTTCATCCAAATTTGGTATATGGGGATTTTTTGGGCCGCTGAGAAAAGTAGTAATTGTGGCGAATAACGTAGAGAGCGCTGCGAACGCCTAATTATTTCTTTTGTTTTAGTCGTTAATCTTTTGAGCATCAACTTTTTATTTAAAAAAGTAGTATTTGTTTTTAATGCAGCATTCAATTCTACGTGTGTAAAATTGGAATACTTATTTTATGTCGGTAAAATGCACCGTTTTCGAGAAAAATGCATTTAAACTTCCTGCTACTAATATCAAAAATTCATTCCCTTGCCCTCTTTTAATTCCAAACCAAAAATAATTTTAGTCTGTTTTTTTCTATTTGTCAATAAAGTTTTACTAAGTTGGTAGAAATGTTGCTTGCCATAGGAAATTTCGGTATTTACTGTTGGAAGACCTATAAATTTTATAGGTTGGAATTTCAAATTTTATTTTCACTTATTTAAATTCAAATTCAATAACATAAATAAGGTATTGTGCCGGAACATTTAACCTTCCGGACTATTGTTTTGTATATTTTGATTCTTAATTTAGAAATGTAATATTTTAAAAATAAACAATATTGGACATTGACTGCATTTTAAGTATTGTTTTGACAAGAATATTTATCTATATATACCTAGTAACCAAAAATTCCCTGTGCCAACATATAATTTCAGGGACTTCCAAGAATCCAACTTTTCCCTTAAAAATTTGACCTTGAAGAGCATTTGTAGAAAAAACGGACCATAGGTAGGTGTAGGTACTTAATATATACTACATGACGAGGCAACTGCATAAACGCAGACATCCAGCACTTGAACGCAGGTTCTGCAGATGACGAAAATCCTCCACACTAATTATGTGTCTACTTACAGAAGACCTTTATTATTATATTAATGTCCTACTAACTACTACAAGGCTGGTAAACTCTAAAGGTTACCCAATCTGAACCTGACCTATCTCAATATATCATACGTCACTAGGCGACCGTCGGTATATCCATCTCTGTTCTACAACAGCAGAGCAGTGTTTAGTGTCTCTTTTTAGTATGTAAAATAAATGACAGACCGAGTTCGCCAGCCCTGCCGCAACCCGCATTTTCCTCACCCTAATGCTGCTCATCGAGGCAACCTGTACAAAGTCTATAAGCCTTGCTACTACTACGGTTATTTTGCAATAATGGCCGTATTTTGACATACATTATATGAGAAATAACGCCCTAGGGAATTATGAAATGAAAAATAACGCCCTATAGGGTATTATATGAACTCATTACCATGGAAATTATAATCATTTCTACAATAGAAATTACAAATCGCCTTTATTCAAGGCTTCTAGACTTTGTACAGGCTACATCAATGAGCAGCATTAGGGCGAGGAAAATACGGGGTGAGGCAGAGCTGGCGACCGTGGTCTGTCATTTATTCTACATACTAAAAAGAGACACTAAACGCTGCTCTGCTGTTGTAGACAGAGAAGGATGAACCCGGTGGTCGCCAAGTGACGTATGATATATCGAGTTAGGTCAGGTCGAGATGGACTTTTAGGAGTTTACCAGCCTTGCCCTTTATTAACGTCAATATAAATTAAATGTCAAACAAATGTCATATATCAGCTATTTTGACATATATGCTATTCACATTTTATTTACATGAGGGGAAGCTTTGGAAAATCTGAATTCTGTTGGTATGAATGACTGTTTTAATTACTGAGGTTATGTTGAAAAGTCAAAAACATAACCACAAATTCGAATTGGTTCTACATAGTTGCCAGAGTGATACCCTAAAGAAAGCACAGCAATGTTGTCAATAAAAAATTTGGCAATTCAGCCAAAAATAAATGACAGTGACAATCAATTAAATCTGACACTTCAATAATTTGTCAATAGTAGACAACCCTGAGACAACCTAAGAAAAACATATCATAGCCTCCCCTCATGTAAATAAAATGTGAATGGCATATAATTTCAAAAATTTTCGAATTAAATAACAGAGTAGTAGGACTTTAAACGTTGAGGGCAGTAAACAGCCGACCTAGCGCATTGTTATCCTTATAACTCCCTTGATACCTTAATAACTATTATAGTACTTTTTTACAGAAACCTCTGTCTACTCATCAGGTGCAAAAAAAAACGAAATACAAATTACAAATTTTATTATCATTAGTGGCAGTATAATATAATAGTAACAAATATCATCGAATAATATCTATATTAAAAACTAACATTGAATTTATAAAATAAACATTGCACAAGAATCATAAACGATATAATAAATTAATACATAATTGTAAATTTATAAAATACTGCGACACTGAACACAGTATGATTTTTTTTATGAGTACTTCGATTACATCAAAGATATTTGCTATTATATAAACTTATATATTTTTCTCTGTACATTGGAACTAATAAACTATTTGAATATAAAAGACGTAATATACAAATATGTACAAAATACAAAAAAAAAACCAATTTCTTTAAACTAGTTAGTTAGCTTCTTATAATATAGAAAGAAAGTGTGATATTCTACACCACCAGCTTTAGATCAACGTCAACAGTCTTAAAAAATGAGATAAATATTTATGTACAATAAGCTTCACTTTACACTAGACTATTTAATTTTGTTTGGGTGGTTCTTTATCTATTCGCATGTCATCTATTTTTGCTACAATTTTCAATGCAGGTCCCAATTTCATTGCCATGGCAGTCATTAAATGATCTTCCTTTAACAACATAAGAGCCTGGCCATCGATCTCTTGAATCAGAAAATCTTCAGCATAATCAGAACACCCAGGAAGGTTTTTGATAAAGTCAAACACTTCTTGAACCTAAAAAATGTTATCGATTAATATCTCACTCTACGACATGAAAAAATACTGATAATATTTTTGAAAAATGTGTTTTTTGTGTTTTTGAAAAATGTGTTTCAATGTGTTCTCAACAAGATATATCGAGTTGACATTAACATTAACAATACAAGTGATATTTGTATTAAAATCATAGATTGAAAAAAGTTGATGGATTATAAAGAATAAAAATGTTCACAAAATTACAAAAATAAACCATTACATCCAACTGATATGATGAATTAGTCTAAAAATTGTAACTATATGGTGGGTGTTTTTAACCCTCTGGTGAATCACATTGTCTGTTGACATCGTTTTGGTGGATGATTAAAGATATAGTTGGATGAAAAACTTACGCTCCATTTGATGGGATCAACCTTGGGTGTATCATCCTCAATGGCATTTGGACTAAGACTACTCTCAGCTCCTGAAGCTCCTGATTCAACATCAACTTCCATACCTTCCGTTTTATCCCATTTTTTCTTGTCATCGGATTTGTATTTTCCACTGAAATAAAACAAACATATTAGATGGTTTACCAAATAGGTATACACATAAAAGAAGATCCCAAACTAAAGCGCATTTACCTCTTTGAACAAGCAATTGAACAAAATCTTTTATTTTTCTTAAATTTGGCCCTAAGGTCTACAATACCGCAAGCCTCGCACTTTGCCATATCACTTTTTCCGTTTAATCCAATTCCATAGGTCGACGGTGATGTAGCCTGTTTCTTACCTAGAAGTAATGATAATCAGTTAGAAAAATATAGAAATCAATAGCAAAGGTCAATCAATAAGTAATGAATTTTTTAATAGGTGTAAAAAGTAGGTAGTGGTAACACAACTTTATTTATTTACACATTTGTCGATCGCAATTGACCTTTTACAGCTATGAAATTATTAAAAACTTGGACTAAGCTCTCCTGTATGCTTCGTCGCCTCCTCAATCAAGTTGTGTTTGCCTTAAGGTGTCTGACCTAGACCTTTTCAAGTATCATTGGTTTACAGCGAAATTTATATCGAAAGGAAATATGCTTCCTTTTTATTATCAAAAATCAATATTGAAGTAGAGAAAACTAATTTATGTATCGAGAATTGAAAAATATATATTTTTGTACCAAAATAATATAATAAATAAAAAACAGGAACATTTTTTATTTCACTAGAAAAAAATATAATTTTTAACATGTTGCTCGATTAAGCCTAATTATTTTTTTGTTATTATAGAAAATAAGTAATAAAAAAATGCATATGATTCACATTGTTAGTACAATTTAAAAAAAAGTACATGATGGCGATTATACGGTGGTCCAAAAATAAAACCGGAATTTTTTATTTCTCTAATAATTTTTAACCGATTTTAATTATTCAAAAACTAATTATAACTAAAAGATCACGTTATGAGGTAATATAAATATATTTTAATTATTATTAAAATTGTAGATGGCGTTAGTCATCAAACTTGGGCCTTCTTTAAAATCGGCTGGAACTTTTTTTGCTAAATAAACAATGAAAAGATTGAAGAAGTATAATAGAATAAAAACATTGGTGACTATTTTAAGACATCAAACACTAAAATCGACCAGTTGGTTCCGAAGATATAGTCCGTAACATAAAACCGTTTTATCACAATTTTGTTGATATATTCTACGCCACTCGTCTAAACACCAATATTTATTTTAGTCAAAACGGCATTCAAATATATTTATATTACCTGATAACGTGATCTTTTAGTTATAATTTAGTTTTTGAATAATTAAAATCGCAAAACTATTAGACAAATAAAAAATTCCGGTTTTTTTCGGACCACCCGGTATATACTCAAGTACTAAATATTGATAGGAGGTCTTACTGCCGATTTTGCAATTTTACTGCTTCAAAAATTGCAACAATACTATCAGAAGACAAAGTCGTAATAACTTATCATCTTATTTAGTCGTAAACTTACGTGGTGGCTCATCTGAATCCTTATCATGAGAAGATTGAGTAGGTTTTATATCTCCTAGCAAACTACTCCTTGTTACCGGAAATGGTTCAGAAGATTCCTGTATAACAAAATCTTCAATGACATGTGTAAGCACCTGAGGTTTAACCATGGCTTTTGGAGGACACCTCTCTTTTACTTCCTCAGCAGTAGCAGCTATAGGTAGACCATTTTCTTGAGTGATATTAGTAGGTAGAGATGGAACGGTGCCAGGAATCGGTGCTGGCTGAACACCAGTCGATTCGATTCCGTTATGAAATGGTTTATTTTCTGTAGTTTGTGGAAGATCTTTAGTTTCCGGCTGGGAAGACGTAGCTGCAAAAAAAACATTATTAATTATGAAATTAATAAGAAACTCAAGGATTTATAATACTGTAATAATCATCACAATCACAGCACTTGACTTTTCTACAAGGGTTACGATATCTAAGTTTCATTTCCATATTATAAAAGTAGTTGTTTTATTCTTAAGTAAATGACAACAGGTTTCACATGTTTTTGACTTAATGTTTTTCAAATGCAAAGTGATTAAATTATATTTTAAATAAAATGAATGCTTACATTTTATATAATAATAGTTAAATAGTAAGTAATATAATACATCATTATATACACTGACTTAAAGTGTTTATCTTGTTTTATACTTACTAAACTTCTGCATACAGATATTATTTAAATTATATTTTAATATAACTATTATAGTTCACATAAATGTTACTTTAGTATTCAATTCTGCATTGAAACTTTAAAACACTTCGTAATTCCCAGAAAATCATAATAAAATCCAAACATCGAGTGACGCATTTTCACATTTCATAGAATGTTACCAACCTCTCATCTAGGTTTATTTATTCTGAATTTAAAATTCTCCCGCGCTACTGTATTAAAAGTTGCATACGCATTGAGTAAGCACTCTCTAACTGCGTTCACTAATAATTAATATGCCTGCAAAGTATTTTTGAATTCAAGATTCAAAAAATGCATACCAAGTTCATGCACTCGCGATTTGCGATTTTCAGTATTTAATTTGACTGGCTAGTTTTTGTTTTTATTTTTGACAGAACTATTTGCAATTCAATTTGTTGCGAGAATCGTTAAATTTAAATATGGGGGGCGGGAAAATAGAAATTGTTTCTATTTTTGCGATTATCGCAAAATTTTTATTTATATGAATTATATTTTTTGTGCATTTAAGTATTTAAGCCCTGATCTTTTCTTTTCATAAAAATCTCTCTCACTGCACATTGCACAATAATACAATAATTGTATTTTATTTTATTTTCTGATTAAATACAAAGTTATAAAATAAATATTCTTCTACCTACGTTGTATTGCGTCAACCAATGAGTAAATATTTACTCATTGGCGTCAACACGTACATAAGCACTATTCAGGGTACGTATTTACTTGTTCAAGTAGTTTTCGTTTTTTGTTGTATATGTATAATTTTTTGGTTAACAGCAACAACAGCAAGTCTGACAAAGCGAGTCTGTTTAAAATTCAAAAGTAACTAGTTTAAAGTTTTCGACTTTTTTCGCGTTTGTGCATTGTTTTTCGTTATAAAATCGCATATCGCGAGTGCATAAAACCAACGACATAAGAATTACTAGACAAGTAATGAAATGGACTCGTCCACGTACTCAGCGTCTCATTGGTTACAAACACGTGGCGGACCAATGAGACGCTGAGTACGTTGGACGAATGCAAACAAATCGGGATCATTACTTGTCTAGTAATTCTTATGTCGTTGGCATAAACTATTACCTTTAGACATATATATTGCACATACAATTGGTGGGAATTGGGATTGATTCCCGGCAATTAGATCCGATGCTAGCATTGTCAATGAGTAGTGGATTGGATGTGCTTTTGAGTTTTTCTAACGTGTAAACCCTCACCACAGTAAACAAACAGTAAACCGACTTCGCGTTTGGCGCCAATCCAGTTCTTATGTATCTCTGTCTCTCTCTCTATTTTACTACTACACTACGACGTAGTAGATAAACTTGTCAGTGTCAAAATTATCATTATTTGTATTCTAGGTTATGTTTGCGATTTGTCCAGTGGCGTCTCTAAATTAGAATTTTTTTAAAATTATTATTGAAAGTTCTTTAGACTATTTGAAGGTTTGTTGAATACTTCTTGCTTATTTATATGAAGATACGGATGCTTAAGTTAGTGAATTAGGAAATTTTATCTGAAGTTTTAAATATATTTTAATTTGAAAATATTTCATTTTTATCCTTTAATTTATCTACTTGCACGCCACTGACTTGTCACCTGTTCTCTTTAATAATAGTGTAATAATAAAATTTCAAATTTATGTGAAAATTATTTTACCCGTTAAAATCAGAAAAAATGTTTCCCATCTGTGGTAATATCGGTCTGTCGAATGACTAATAATTAAATAAATAATAAAAAAAAATAGATCTGCCTTGCATCCTGCATCAACAACAACCAACAACGGTGTAGAAATTGTAGAATCTTTACATATTCTGTGATGTGTGATGTAGATATTCTACAGCAGAATATAGATATCTGTGAATTTCGGTTACCGGTTACTGGTATGGACATGGTCACAGAATTAATAACAATTTAATTCTGCGTCACAGAATTAATAACAATTTAATTCTGTGACATGGTATGTTCTGTGGTTACTTGTAAGTAGATATTCTGTGGGTTACTGGTTAGAAATGTTTTAGAAGTTAGAATGAATTTATAACCTTTATGTTCTGTGGAATTTATCAACACAACATCAACATATCAAAACAAAATATCAACGCAACTACGACCTGACCTGGGATCTGGGATCTAGCATCTAGCATCTTGCTGATAAAAAAGCAGAAGTTTGTATCTATTTTGTGTTGGAACTGTGTTTCTTAAAGAATAAATTGCCAGCCTAATATCTTGAGCCTGGGGTAAGTTTTATTTTTTTTAAACTAATGTAGATACCTACCTAGGTGGTACATACCTATAGATTTTAGTCAACCAAATTGTTTTATAAAAAAAAATGGGTACCTATCTCCGTACCTATAGATATTACTGCGATACACTCACGTATGATAATTTTACTTAGGGGCCGGTCTTTTGACCTCCAGTTAACTTTATCTGGCAGTTATTTACCTAGGATACAATTGTTACAACAACTAAAATCAACAATTAGGTAACTGCCGAATAAAGTTAACGGGAAGTTGAAAATACCGGGCCTTAGAAAAATAAGTTTATTCTGTTTATTACAAATGAGCACAGGTATTTGGCAAAAGTACTGCAATAATTTTATGTAATTATTAAAGCTTATAACAATGATTTTAATATTGGATATCACTGAGAATGAGAGAATGTCTTTGTTACCGCCTACTAAAATGAATGATCTAGTCTACGTTTATAAAGTATTGTATTTCTACTTAAAACTACGAAGGCGTATAGGGGCCAACAACTTTATTTTTTTACAAACATATGGAATTGCCAATTCAAAGTGACAATTGTCACATCGAAGTGACAATTGTCACTTCAAAGTGACAATTGTCACTTCAAAGTGACAATTGTCACATCAAAGTGACAATTGTCACTTCAAAGTGACAATTGTCACATCAAAGTGACAATTGTCACATCAAAGTGACAATTGTCACATCAAAGTGACAATTGTCACTTCAAAGTGACAATTGTCACTTCAAAGTGACAATTGTCACATCGAAGTGACAATTGTCACATCGAAGTGACAATTGTCACATCGAAGTGACAATTGTCACATCGAAGTGACAATTGTCACATCGAAGTGACAATTGTCACTTCAAAGTGACAATTGTCACTTCAAAGTGACAATTGTCACTTCAAAGTGACAATTGTCACATCGAAGTGACAATTGTCACTTCAAAGTGACAATTCAAACTGATCATAGGGTGTGCGCATAATATGCTAGATTTTTAAGCAACATTGGTTATAAAAGATAGTTAATGCTGTAAAAAAATGAATAACAATAAAATTTTATCAATAATATACCCTAAATTTATGTATTTGTTAATTAAGGTAGTTGCCTCATGAATCGAACTCCATAAGATATCAATGAAATTTTGCCTATATCTTTTGGAAGTGTTCCTTGAACTAAATCTGGAATTTCAATGCATTTTACCGTCCTGAATGAAAGTTACAGAGCTCCGAAGTTGATCTATTTAACATGGAGGGCATAGGAGAAGGTACTTTGAATTGAAACCTTGCCTTGAATTGACTCCCGAAGCTTGAAAATCCATCAGATTTCAACAAAAAAACTGTGGAAATGTTAATGAAGTCACGAGAAAAATAATGCGTCGAAGAAAACCATGCTTGCCCATTTAGTTTTCGAGTTACAGCGTAAAAAGCTCGGAAATCTCATGGCCAGAGAGACTTGAAACCGAGCTTGAAACTAAGGCTGGGAATTTTATGGATTTCAAAATTCGAATATTCTTTCCAATTTCAGTTCGAATATTCGAATAGTTCGAATATTCGAATTATTCGAATTATTCGAATATTCGAATATTCGAATTATTCGAATTATTCGAATTATTCGAATATTCGAAATATTCGAATTATTCGAATATTCGAATTATTCGAATTATTCGAATTATTCGAATATTCGAATTATTCGAATATTCGAATTATTCGAATTATTCGAATATTCGAATTAAGTATTCGAATTATTCGAATATTCGACTATTCAAATATTCGACTATTCGAATATTCGACTCTTCGAATATTCGACTATTCGATTGTTCGAATTATTGAATAGACTAATATTCGAATATTCGAATAGTCGAATAAGTATTCAAATTTTTTTATTTTAAATTTATCGAAGAAGTCATACTTTAATAACAGAAGTTTAGTTTATTCTGAAACTTCTATAACCGCAGTCAAATATGCGCAAAAATTACAAGGAGTGGTTGAAATTTGAAATGTTGAAAACTTAAAAAAAAACTTATCTCCTGGCGTCGCGTCGGTGATTGGACCCGACTGTTCTAATAAAATAAGCTTTCTTTTCCCCTAAGTTCAATATTAGATCATTGAAAATATTAATTTACTCAATTTATTATTAGTCGATTACTTATTCAGATTCTTACTCGTATATTCGAATTGTCGAATATTCGAATAGTCGAATATTCGAATATTCGAATATTCGAATATCGAAAATTCGAATAGTCGAATAATCGAATAGTCGAGTATTCGAATATATGAATAATTTAGTTTTAAACTTATTCGAATTTTGAATATTCGAATATTCGACTATTCGAATTATTCGAATTCAATTCCCAGCCTTACTTGAAACCTGCAGTTGGTAGTGCTACCGCTCACGTGACTTATGCGCGTAATACAAATTTGAAGAAAGTCAGAGCAGTGCTGACAATATTTTTTTGTCTACGTGTTATCTACAGGAGTCAATAGATGGCTCTCGCCTCATGAGGCAACTACCTTAAAATTTATATTATTTTTAAGTTTACGACCACTGACCGAGAACAAACGATGAAATTCGCATCTCACCGTGCTGGGCGTGACGTCAATCACTGTTTTTTTTTTGACAGAACTTTAGAATCTTTTATGTTCGCCGTTGTGCATATATCATACTATTTAGGTGTAGATTCAATGTGCGATTTCGGTGTTAAATATTAACATTTTTCACGGAAAAGTGAGTGGAACAGATTTTGTAAAGGCCCAGATAGTTAATTTGGCCAATGTTGCTCTCCTTGTTGCTGTACTACGTTTAGGTGGAAGGCGCCTTTTTCTACCAGCTTGACAATCAAAATACATGAACTTTTAAATGTATGTAACTACCGATTAATTTAAACATCATACAGTTTTCTAAATCTTCCTCGAATTGAAAAAAAAGTAAAATACATAACCTAAAATTGTATGATTTTAAAAAGATACATAATCGCACTTACGTTGAAATGATCCCAAAGTACAACCCCTTTAGTGTTTTCTGATATATCAATTTCACTTCTTCTCATGGTACGTAACCATAATTTTCTTTTTTTCTTTAAGCGCTTGATCGTACTTATATTGGTAATGAGACAAATCTTTTTTCTGGTGTTTTTCTTGTGGACGACTGGCACTGAGGTATTTACACAAAATCAAACATCAGACATTAAATGAAAATGCCAGTGTCTGACGTCACAACACGACAGCAGCCATTTGCATAACGTCACCGTCATTTTTGCGACTCATTAAAATAATCATTTTTTGTTAATTTTTTTTGGATAATGGGTTACATTTTAGCCGTTTTTTATTATTGCGATAGCCATTTATAATCTCTCTCACCAACAGATGCAAATAGACTCCTCCCCAAAAATGCCCGCTAAATTTGAATGGAATTTCTCTATTGGTCGTATTTATAGAACCCGAATTACAAAGCAACCGCTAGATTTGACCGAGTACTCGCGTGCGCATTAAACTTTGACACATTTTGCATTTTTGCAACAGACCAATCAGAATGCATAAAGGCGAAACGTATGAAAAACGCGAATAAATGGGGAGCCGGTGTCAGACACGTGACTGTCAACTGTGTTATTAGTTTTTGTGACATTTCATCTGGGAGTTAAACAAGGTACTATCAATGACAGATGTAAACTATAAAGACATGGAACGGCATTGTTGTAATTGAAGCAAGAAAATGTACAAAATGTGGTTGGACACTGCCAGAGGGCGATACTGTTCTTTCTCTGTTTCTTTACTGATACTACTGGTTTTTAGCTATTAACATATGTAGGAATGTTATGACTATCATAACTGCCGCAGATGTCGGTTTGAAATCCGAGCTCGTAGAGCGAGGATTTTAAGACATCTAAGGCTGTTATGATTCATAACATCCGTGATTTGTTCAATAGTTTATCGGTTTCAGAAAATAAAGACATTATTAATAGATATTACCTTTTGATATTCTCTTATTAATAACGTTTTCATTTCATTAGTTGGTCAAGTCTGTATGGGTTGATTTGTCGCCATGGTTACAGTTATATTTTGTTTGTTTTTATTTGTTACCTTTTTTCATATTACATAAATGTTTACATTTTTAGTGTCACAACGGCTACATAAAAATGGACCTTGGATTGCCTGAAAATACATTTCAGTTGGATTTCAGTACTTAATTATTATTGTTTGGAGTTTTCAGTCTCTTTGTATTAATAAATAGCCATATATTATAGTTTCATTATTTATTATTTCATCTGTTGACGGTTGTTGACAGATCTGTATTTGTAATATTATTACCGTACAAGTTTTAAATATAACTGTACAACTTTAGTTATGACTTGTTTACCAGCCTACTTTAGCATATTATGTAAGCAAAGGATTAATATCCTGAAACCGATAAATATATTTAATACGTTTTTTTGAAATAACTTTAAAGCAATATTGTAATATTTGTAATATATGTTTTATGGATACTATTAACAGAGTAAGAAGAAAAATTTAATGTCGCCCTCTGGCAGTGTCCAACCGCATTTTATACATTTTCTTGCTTCAATTACAACAATGTCGTTCCATGTCTTTATAGTTTACATTTGTCATTGGTACTTACGTAAATGCAAACGATAATCCAGACATTTTTCGGTGGAAGATAAGGAAAAGGTGCTGAACATTTTTAAGGCCTACGATAGGGCGAATCCGGAGAAACCAAAGATGGAATGCATGGAGTTTACTGCAAAGGCAGCAGGTGTGAGTGTTCGAAGTGTTTCTAATATTCTTCATGAATACAAACAAGCACACCAACTTCAGCCACCAACAGTGTGTCACCGACAAAGGGCAGTTTTGGACAATATCGATGAAGGAACTAAAAGCTTTAAAGAACCTATCATTTGCTAGAAGGCGAGAACTTAACTACTTATAAGTTTTGACATGTCCAAATAAATAAAACAACACATACCTACCTATTTCTTCTTAATTTTCACAAGGTTCTATATATTACAGCTCGTGGGTATAAGAAAGTTAAGAGAGATATCAATATAATATAATAATAGAATGCTTTATTCATCATTACAATACATTTGGTACTTAAGTCAATAGAAAAAAATAGACTTTAAAAGCCCTACATATATATAAATGTAATAAAAGATAAACGTATATAATATAATTGGAAAAATAATATCACTTTTATTTTTTACACTGAACACTACTGAGCTGTCAGAACCGGCGAGCAGTTCCTATTTCTCCATTGAAAAACACGACTGGCCAGACATTCTTCGGTGATGGGTAAGGAAAAGGCGCTGAACATCTTCCTACGATGGGGAGCATCCGTAGAATCCAAAGATGGAATGCATGGAGTTCACTGCAAAGGCAGCAGGTGTGAGTGTTCCAAGTGCTTGTAATATTCTTCGTGAATACAAACAAGCACACCAACTTCAGTCACCAAAAGTGTACCATCGACAAAGGGTAGTTTTCTTTGATTCGAAGCATAACAAACCATTCTCAACGAAACCGTCCTCGGATCCTATGTGTAGGACTACAAGATGACTTCCCTTGCTCGATGGATCTTTTAAACGTCCTTCCATACTTTACTTACAGCATGGCCAGCGTTCACACAAATCTCATCTAAAAAGTGCAACTTCTTATGTTCTTCCCGGCATTTCCTGATGTCTCGCAGGAATCTTCGCCTCCAAACAATAAACTCATTTTTTTCCCTTAGGGCACTATTACGTGACCTTTTTGAGAACCTATAAAGTCAAATACAATAATTACATTACAACACGAAGAAATAGAGTCCGTTCACTCGCCGAAAGCCAATTTTTCTTATTAATCGCCACAAAGTACTCCGTTTAAGATGATGTAAATAATCACCTTCATGCACCGCTGCTAAAATTTTGTTTACAGTTGGTGGTTCATTTCTTTCAAAAAAGGAATGGATTATACGCTTGAAAAAACTTTTAGTTCCTTCATCGATATTGTCCAAAACTGCCCTTTGTCGGTGGTACACTGTTGGTGGCTGAAGTTGTATTGCTTGTTTGTATTCATGAAGAATATTAGAAACACTTCGAACACTCACACCTGCTGTCTTTGCAGTGAAATCCATGCATTCCATCTTTGATTTCTCCGGATCCTCCCTATCGTAGGCCTTACAAATGTTCAGCACCTTTTCCTTATCTTCCACCGAAAAATGTCTGGATAATCGTTTTCTGGGTGAAGAAATTATACCTTCTTCAGCCATCATAAACCTTAAGAAAAACCGTTTTAACATTTAATCCATATTAATCGTTTGCATTTACGTACCTTATTTAACTCCCAGATGAAATGTCACAAAAACTAATAACACAGTTGAGAGTCACGCCGTCTGACGCCGGCTTCCCATTTATTCGCGTTTTTCATACGTTTCGCCTTTATGCGTTCTAATTGGTCTGTTGCAAAATGTATAAAAGTTTAATGCTTTGCGCGAGTACTTGTAGAGTCGGTCTTAGTCGGTCAAATCTAGCGATTGCTTTGTAATTCGTGTTCTATAAATACGACTAATAGAGAAATTCCATTCAAATTTAGCGGGCATTTTTGGGGAGGAGTCTATTTGCATCTGTTGGTGAGACAGATTATAAATGGCTATCGCAATAATAAAAAACGGCTAAAATGTAACCCATTATCCAAAAAAATTAACAAAAAATGATTATTTTAAAGAGTCGCAAAAATGACGGTGACGTTATGCAAATGATTGCTGTCGTGGTGTGACGTCAGACACTGGCATTTTCATTTAATGTTTGATGTCGTGTAAAACTCGTTAAAATAGCATTTAATGCAGTATTTTGCAGTGGAAAAGAAGGATATTATTGATATTAAGCATCCAAGGTACTGTTAAATAAATCAATGCCAGTCGTCCACGAGAAAAACACCAGAAAAATGATTTGTCTCATTACCAATATACGATCAAGCGCTAAAAACGAAAATTATGGTTACGTACCATGAGAAGGAGTGAAATTGATATATCAGAAAACACTAAAGGGGTTGTACGTGGGGATCATTTCAACGTAAGTGCGATTTTGTACCTTTTTAAAATCGTACAATTTTAGGTTATGTATTTTACTTTTTTTTCAATTAAAAGAAGATTTAGAAAACTATATGATGTTTAAATGAATGGGTAGTTACATACATTTAAAAGTTCATGTATTTTGATTGTCAAGCTGGTAGAAAAAGGCGCCTTCCACCTAAACGTAGTACAGCAACAAGGAGAGCAACATTGGCCAAATTAACTATCTGGGCCTTTACAAAATCTGTTCCACTCACTTTTCCGTGAAAAATGTTAATATTTAACACCGAAATCGCACATTGAATCTACACCTAAATAGTATGATATATGCACAACGGCGAACATAAAAGATTCTAAAGTTCTGTCAAAAAAAAAAACAGTGATTGACGTCACGCCCAGCACGGTGAGATGCGAATTTCATCGTTTGTTCTCGGTCAGTGGTCGTAAACTTAAAAATAATATAAATTTTAAGGTAGTTGCCTCATGAGGCGAGAGCCATCTATTGACTCCTGTAGATAACACGTAGACAAAAAAATATTGTCAGCACTGCTCTGACTTTCTTCAAATTTGTATTACGCGCATAAGTCACGTGAGCGGTAGCACTACCAACTGCAGGTTTCAAGTAAGGCTGGGAATTGAATTCGAATAATTCGAATAGTCGAATATTCGAATATTCAAAATTCGAATAAGTTTAAAACTAAATTATTCATATATTCGAATACTCGACTATTCGATTATTCGACTATTCGAATTTTCGATATTCGAATATTCGAATATTCGACTATTCGACTATTCGAATATTCGACAATTCGAATATACGAGTAAGAATCTGAATAAGTAATCGACTAATAATAAATTGAGTAAATTAATATTTTCAATGATCTAATATTGAACTTAGGGGAAAAGAAAGCTTATTTATTAGAACAGTCGGGTCCAATCACCGACGCGACGCCAGGAGATAAGTTTTTTTTTAAGTTTTCAACATTTCAAATTTCAACCACTCCTTGTAATTTTTGCGCATATTTGACTGCGGTTATAGAAGTTTCAGAATAAACTAAACTTCTGTTATTAAAGTATGACTTCTTCGATAAATTTAAAATAAAAAAATTTGAATACTTATTCGACTATTCGAATATTCGAATATTAGTCTATTCAATAATTCGAACAATCGAATAGTCGAATATTCGAAGAGTCGAATATTCGAATAGTCGAATATTTGAATAGTCGAATATTCGAATAATTCGAATACTTAATTCGAATAATTCGAATAATTCGAATATTCGAATAATTCGAATATTCGAATAATTCGAATATTTCGAATATTCGAATAATTCGAATAATTCGAATATTCGAATATTCGAATAATTCGAATATTCGAACTATTCGAATATTCGAACTGAAATTGGAAAGAATATTCGAATTTTGAAATCCATAAAATTCCCAGCCTTAGTTTCAAGCTCGGTTTCAAGTCTCTCTGGCCATGAGATTTCCGAGCTTTTTACGCTGTAACTCAAAAACTAAATGGGCAAGCATGGTTTTCTTCGACGCATTATTTTTCTCGTGACTTCATTAACATTTCCACAGTTTTTTGTTGAAATCTGATGGATTTTCAAGCTTCGGGAGTCAATTCAAGGCAAGGTTTCAATTCAAAGTACCTTCTCCTATGCCCTCCATGTTAAATAGATCAACTTCGAAGCTCTGTAACTTTCATTCAGGACGGTAAAATGCATTGAAATTCCATATTTAGTTCAAGGAACACTTCCAAAAGATATAGGCAAAATTTCATTGATATCTTATGGAGTTCGATTCATGAGGCAACTACCTTAATTAACAAATACATAAATTTAGGGTATATTATTGATAAAATTTTATTGTTATTCATTTTTTTACAGCATTAACTATCTTTTATAACCAATGTTGCTTAAAAATCTAGCATATTATGCGCATACCCTATGATCAGTTTGAATTGTCACTTTGAAGTGACAATTGTCACTTCGATGTGACAATTGTCACTTTGATGTGACAATTGTCACTTTGAAGTGACAATTGTCACTTCGATGTGACAATTGTCACTTCGATGTGACAATTGTCACTTTGAAGTGACAATTGTCACTTCGAAGTGACAATTGTCACTTCGATGTGACAATTGTCACTTTGAAGTGACAATTGTCACTTCGATGTGACAATTGTCACTTTGAATTGGCAATTCCATATGTTTGTAAAAAAATAAAGTTGTTGGCCCCTATACGCCTTCGTATAAAACAGTCAAGATCTTTCATCTTTTTCTCGTAATATTAATGGAGCGTATTTCCTTCTCTTACTCAAATTGAGCCAATTTTACCTCTTATAAACTACTGCAAAGGCTCCATACCTCTTAGAACAATGATTAATCTAAATTCTAAAGTGTTGTGCAAGAACCTTACACTCTAAACTAAACTAGCTTAATAATGCTTACACTTTTACTGCAGATAGAGAGATAGTTTTATGTGGGCATTTTGTGGTGTGTTCTGAAGCTTGTGGTAAATTCCGAGTGTTTTCTCGTTTCCTTTCGTATTTGCATCTCGATTTTTTACTGTATAAGGAGCGATTCAAAAGTAAACTGTATGCTTACAAAGGCAAAATAAAACAAAAAGTTCATATTAATTTGGATTCAATAATCTTTGTAAGCCTTTGGAAGCAGATACCAGAAATTCCAAAAAAGTGCTTTTTCGGCAACTAAGTACAAAAAAATTAGATGGAAAAATTTTGTAAATAGGTACTCGCACTATTCGCTAAACTAATACTTTAATAACTAATATTTTGCTACCCTTGAAGATGGTAAATATATTTTGTCAATAATGCGAAATGTTTTACAATTTTTATATTACACTACGAGAGGTTATTTCAAACAAAACATGCAACTTTCAGCAATATTGACACTTACCATCTGCTATGTTTTCTTTAGTCGTCTCCACTGTACCATTAATACTTTGTGCGGCACTGTCAGCAGCACTAGCCTCATTGGTGTTATCTTTGGGAGGGGGTATTGTTGGTGGTAGAGTCACCTGTTGAGGCTGTGTTATAGCTATGGTCTGCTGTGTACCCTGTTGCATTTGCTGCAATTGTGTAGGGCTTGTTGCAACTTGTGGTATCGAGCTAGGCTGTGCCGGAGTGGCCTGAATTTGGCTGATAATAGTTCCGGGGGCAGCCATTTGTTGTAGCTGGAAGAAACGTCAATATTAGTCATTGTTTTATTTGTTTACATTCCGTGATATTGTATTTTATTATATTTATTATTTAATAATTGATAAGGTTGGTGAGTAAGGCAATGCTGAATTTTTGCTGTGTTTACATTGCAGATTTATTCTTGGAATTATATGACTAAGTATTATTTTACATAATATTGAATGTGTTTTTATCTTTTTAATCACTATGGGTTAATCGAGGGGTTAATAGCCTGTTAGATTAAATACCCTTTGCTATTTTGGAATGTGTTAATTAAAAAAAATAATTTGGAATCTAGCATTCAATAACCTTCATTTAATTATGAGAAATAATTTGATATTTTCAACTTTTGGTTCATTTTGATCATTTTAGGATAAAGTATATTTGTGTTTTTTTCACTTAAATATTTCTACCTGTTGTAATTGCTGCATGTTCATCTGCATAGGTTGCTGGGTTACGGCCAGGTTAGATTGCAAAGGTAGGCCCTGTTGTATTGTACTTAGATTTTGTTGCTGCATTTGTTGTTGCACCTGCTGAGCATTTGCCTGAGCTGACATTGAAACGACAGGCATTATAGGCCTATCACCGGCCATTTGCAGTTGTTGGCCAGGGATGGCAGGAATCGTTTGAACTAAACAAATAAATCGCCATTATTAACAAAATCACAACTGACTGAATTTTAAAAGTAACGAAGTTAATAAACTTTTTCGATACTTACTCATCATTGGCTTTGATTGCATATGTTGTTGTCCTTGTTGTTGCAATTGATACTGTTGGATGGCTTGTTGCTGCTGCTGCTGTTGTTGCTGCTGCTGCTGTTGCTGTTGTTGCATTTGTTGTTGCATGACTACAGCCTGTTGTTGCTGCTGCTGCTGCTGTTGCTGAGCTTGCTGTTGCTGTTGTTGTTGAGTTTTATTTTGATTAGCAAGTTGCTGAGCTTTTTCAGCAGTCATCGGAGATCCTGGTGTCATTGTTGCCATGCCATTCGAATTCATCACCAACATTCTTAAAATATACATTCAGAGTTAAAAACGTGTTAAATCTTAAATATTATAACAATTTTAGGAGTAATCACTTTGTAGTACTCCATTTTTTTTTTTTAATTACCAAGAGACAGTGAAACTTGAAATATACAATTTTATGAAATGGTATAACTTTTTCTTTCTTTTTTCTTAGTAATCTAAGGTAACGTAACTGAACCTCCCTTGCTTTTGATTCTCTTGGATATGCACTTTTAATTCTTTTTGTAGTCATATTGTAGCGAGGTGAACGAAGTTTTAATTATCACTTCACATTAAAACTCAGAGATCTCACTTTTATATAGGAAATTAATTGATCTTAAGTCAAATATTATTAGTACCTCAAAAGAAGTAAAATATTTGACAAAGCTAATTTCCATATTATCTTGTGTAAAAAAAAACAGTTATAAACTAATAATAAACATTAAACATTATACTACCTACTCTTCTCAGGCAGTCGATTTATTGTAATTTTAATAATAATTATGCACATTTTCTCTAGGATACTCAGAGGTGGTTCAAGACTAATTTTGACACAAGTTCAAGAGTTTCCACGTCCCTCAAATATAATATTTATATGATTTATTTTCAAGGCAAAACGCTCTCGCACCAAACATTTTACATTTTTTCTTTTTGCGCCTCTCATAGTGTCTTAAGCAGACACTAGAATCGAACGGGCAGACAGAATTTTAGATTCTCTTTATGAACACATTGGTGTAAACATTTTTGTCTTATAGCCGTTATACCGAATTTAGAAATGTGTATAAATCTCGGTATAAATAAAATAGAGTGTATAAATATTTAACTTACTTATTTCCAACTATATGATGCTGAAGATTCGAGTACGGTTTGATGTGGGTCTGATTGGCAGCGTCAGCCTTTGGAGCAGGCGGAGTTCGTATTTGGGGTGCTTTTGTTCTTATTTTTGCGCCCGGTTTACTGCCCATTGAGGCCTGTAAATAATACGTCTATCACCAAATGGTAATGATTATTACATTTAAACAAAAATACAAAATAAATAATGTAGAATAATTGTTAAAATGATACTTACAGGGGTTTGGGCACCGATTGTTTGTGTAGAAACTGAACTAGCTGGACGAATATTGGCTGCATTGGAAGGTAATATATTTAATGGACGATTTGTTGGCTGTTTCGGCTGAATGTTTTCATTTGATGGCCTCGGCTTGGAAATTTGCTGGACTGTTCCCTGGGTTGCTATCGTTTCTGCAATAAAAAAGGGTTGTCATATTTGCCTCATAAACCGCCGATACAAATTGATCATATATTTCTTTTTATTAGGCTTAAATCTTGATTGAAGCATTAGATTTGGTTTACGCATTCTTTATATACTCGAGTAAACTTTAACTTGGCGTGTGGATGAGTTGATATTGTGCGTATTATTGTATTTTCTCTTGCACACAAAAATGAAGCAATAGCCCAAAACCATTGTTTACGTATAAACATACGTGAACAATGTTTTTGGGTTATTGCTTTAACTTTCTGTGCAAGAGAAAATGAAATAGTATGCACAATAACAACTTATCCACACGCCAAGTTAAAGTTTACTCGACTATACCACTAGGAAACATTTAGCAAGGATACCCAAAAAAAAAATTGTTTTCCCCTAAAGAATTATTGAATTATTTTCATTTTCAGTAAATAAGATACATATTTAACTTTTTTTTTATGGCCTCAATGAAGTTGTACAAGAGTCCCTATAGCACTTTGTATTTTTGAAAATTTGTCAAAAACACTATTTTGAACGTTGTTTCCGAAACAGTGGCTTAACTAGAAACCATTGGACCGTGTGCAGATTGTTATTTGTCCCCCTCCCTCCACCATTCATGAAATAATAAAAAAAACGCCTCAACACAAAAATTAAATATTGATTTAAAAAAAATTTATTAAACAATTCACATAACAAAAACGTAATTCTTTATAATAATAAATAAATCTTAATACATCGCCCCTCACATCCTTGATGCCCTCCCTATATTTCCGCCACTGTTCCGAAAGTATATAAAATATTGAAATTACTTACAAAATTTGGTTAAAAAATTGAGCATTTTAAAAAAATTTTCTAGTATAACAGTTTAGGGATAAATATTGCTAGATACTTTTTTTTTATAATGCAAACATTTTTTAATGTAAAGCAACCTTTTGTGTCCACTAGTACTTACGATTCTGTTGTGTTTGAATAGTAGCTGCCTGAGGATTTTGTTGGATAAACATTCCCGGCCCAGGGGTGCCATCAGCTTGAGTACCCCTAATAAAAATGGGATTGGGTGCTAACTGTAGAGCTTGGGACTGAAGTCCATTCGTGGTCCACACTTGCTGCAACCCATTAGCAGCAAATTGCCATGGAGCAAACTGCATTGGTTGTCCTCCAGGCTATAAAGAAAAAATCATGGTGTTATTTTTATCAGGGAAAGATGTTTGCTCTAATTCAATGTGAAAACTGCGAAGCAAGAATTGTGGTTGCTGTAAAAGTATATGGTGTGGTCTGAGTGCAATGTATGAAAAATGTTTTATGCAAGGAGTTTTTGTAAATGTAGGGAGGGGAACGAAGAGTACGTCTTCTATCTTCTCAAGTACTCTCAGAGATCTCCCACATTTTTATAGGAAACAATAAGTACTACTGATAATACTTTGGTACACTTCAATCCATGGTTATAGGAGAAGAGAAGTAACCATATTTCCACAGAGATAATCTTGTAGATAGTTCTGTTAAACTCTACTGAATTTAATATTGATAATTAAATATTTCATAAAAAATGCTTCCCCTCAGATTTTGTTAATCTATTTCAAAACTACTGAAGTATTATTTTAAAAAAGACATGCCAAGTTTTATGGTAATGTTTCTAACTACTTCAACTTCTACGAAAGACTTTGTTCTTACTTGTATCGGACTGATAATTTGGGCAGTCGGCTGTGTGCCGAGCATAGCTTGGGAAACTTGTACACATTGTCCTTGTTGTTGTGTTTGAGCAACTGCGCCTGTACTACTTGCAACTTTTTGCATTTGAACTTTTTGGCCACCCATAACCTAAGTAGGACAAATTTTAGCACAAGGGTAATATTTTATGGGATTTGTGTGTTAAAAAATAGTACAATGCGCATATGCTTCTGTATCCAGTGTAAGTGTAGGTAGAAAAACTAGAAACAATGTCTCTCATCTATCTCCCAAAGAAACTAGAAAACTATTGCGTGAACCCTCCAGTGGTCATGGGTTTAAAATGAATTCTGTAGCCAGTGAATGAGAGCGATGGCTGAGAATTGGGGTAAAATAAGATCGAATACCTCTTACTTACCGTGTTGCCCATCTCACCCACTACCTCAGTCTTCGTCAACATTAGGCTACAAGCCTTGTTTTAAACGCGGTGTCCACGTACAAAGTACAAGGAGACCTCAGTTTTAAATTGCAAACGTACAGACTGTAAATATAGGAATCCCACATATAACTTAAACGGTCCACAACCACTGGGAGGTTAACGAACAACATATAACTTTTGGCAACAAAATATATTTGTGAATGTGTTGAAATAAATAAAAAGTCTCACCATATAAACAAGTATATATACACGTCTAACGGTTATAAATCATTATATTGTAACTAATTCATGCACAATTTAGAAAAACAAATAAAAAATAATCGGCAGGATATATTATAGTCATCATTTATTTTTTGGTATAAAGTTCACCCATCTATACAAAGCATTTTTGAGCCACTCCTTAACTGTCTTATTTTCAATTTTGGAAGAAAAACGAATATAGTGTATTTTACCCAAATATACAGGGTTATTCGTAATTGACCCGACACAGAACTGGTGCTTACAGGGGGACTTAAAATATGATTTAACGCACATAAAAAAAATTTGATAAAGTGAATTTCAACATAACTTTGCAGTGACTCAGTTAGACATAGACAATAGACGGTCTACTCCTGGCATAGACAATCATTATATAACATTTAAAATAAAATTCACGTTTTTTGAAAATGAAAATCTACTTAAAAATCAATTTATCCATTGATGCAAATGCAGTCTAGAGGATGGAATTATTAAGGCAATTAAAATAGAATACTATGCCAATGAATACTATGATCTCGAAGACCACAAAAATGAAACCGATTCTACGTAACATTTAACTAATATCAAGATCCGTCTCATCAGTATTGACATCGTTATTAAAAAATAAACCTGATACATAGAAAAATTAAGGCATGCATGTGATAATTAAAATTGTAAATAAGTTATATTACTAAAAAAATTTATTGTAGCCATTACAAGTTGTATTAATTTAAAAACTCACCGGACTTTCACAATTTATTATTTTTGGTTAAGTGATATGTAGACAGTAGTGTATCCCAACGTCCGGGCGAACTCAAATATTTGGTATAAAGGAAAAAGTATGAAATAAAAAACTAAATACTTCCCTATATAGTGTTTTGAAATGAATCCACGGTATGCCAAAAAGCAAACTTGTCGAAATACATTACGAGTAAATATTATTATAGTAATCTTAAATAAAATAACACTTTATCAGAATGTGCTTTAAGTTGGGATTAATTTGTGATATAAGTAGAACTAAACTGCAATAACTTTGCCAGAATACCTATTTTTTAAGTTTTCGCAAGAAAGGGCGGATTTGGCCTTTTCAATAAATTTTCAACTTCTAGTTTATTTGATGATGTGCCCTTTGTGCCCTTCTATCATTCCCGAAGCTCCATACTATATTTTTATATTAACAAAAAAAATTAAGTATGTACTAAACGTACTATTTCATGTTTCTTTTCCATTGCTTAAATGCCGTGCAAATTTTGTCTGTTCCCTTTCCTAACATTTTTGAATTGCTATATACCCTTAGCTCCTACATTTCCATTTTGTATTTGTATTTTACGAGGTTTTTTATAGGTACTCATTGCATTTATTTTAGAGTATGAATAGTTATACATTTGGTTAATTTGGTAACATGACATTTTCTGGCTTTTTTCAAGTTTGTCAAAAATATAATATTTTACTTCTGTACAGTACAGTCATTGCTTCTCTAACAAAAATTTCTAG
The DNA here is from genome assembly GCA_963680705.1 of Rhagium mordax. Lineage (NCBI taxonomy): Eukaryota > Metazoa > Arthropoda > Insecta > Coleoptera > Cerambycidae > Rhagium > Rhagium mordax. The sequence continues at coordinate 10,267,512 of OY796658.1, read as the reverse complement.
CCTCAAAATAATATGCAAAAATTAAGGAATCTAATATTTATTGTGTCACTATTTTCAAACTGTCATCTTTCGCATTACATAACCTAGCTTTTCAGTTGTTTTAATAATTGTAATTAGATTACTGCAAAATTATGTTAGGTACAACTCACTATGGATGCTTTTCTAATACATAAAAATTTCAAATCATCATAAATACTAAAAAGAAAAGGAGATTTTTCAAAAATTATTTGCCGATGCATTTGGAGGACTACTTATTACCTAACTCAGGTACTGAAGAAGCACGTACGTATGTTTCCATCGACATATCACATAATGAAATTTTTGTTAATAATATTTCTTGTGTTACTCCCAATTGATACTCGACTGCGTTTCTTCAATAACTGAGATACTTGTATAAGTTTATTATTATTATTGTGTTATTATGAATCTTTCCCATACTACTAAGGATAGCTAATAATTATTAATTTCTTCAGATAATTACTTTATGCATTTCCTGCGGCTTTTGTTGAGTGACTTGTCCATTTCCTTGCGAATGATTTGGTAGAATGTTCGGTTGCGAGCTGATAACTCCAAGTTGGCTAAACACTAAGGTTTGCTGATTTTGCGTAGTAGGTATTGTAGGAATTGTAGTATATCCTGGGAATGTCGCGGCTTGGCTTCCTTGTAAAACTTGCTTCCCTTGGGCTGTCGTTAACATATGGGGACCAAGCTGGTTCCCTTGGTAAGGTTTGGTAATCACCTAAAGTCAAAGAAAAGAAATATTAAGCATATAATTAATCCACATTCATTCGGTCATAAACCACTCGTGCTTTTGTTTTTCAGAAACAACACATTTATATTGCTTTGAATGTTTTTCGGTGTTATAAAAAAATACTGTTACTGTTGTTGGATTATTAAAAATACAGTATGGTTATTTATGAATTAAAAAAGAAAATGTGTAGATATTTAAATAAAATAAGGAATGTAAAGTATGGGGCAAATAATACTTATTCCATAAGTTAAATATTCTATATTTCAGTTATTTCACTGACGTTTATTACCTGAATTTGTGATGGGTTGATGCTCGGATGTAGAGCAATATTGCTGATGTTTCCTGGCATTAGCAGTTGCCCCTGAGTGTTATACAGCTGTGACAAATACGCTGGGTTCTGTATGGGCTGCTGTATAACCTGGACAGCCCTCCCATGACTCCAGTCCGTACTGATTTGTTGTTGGTGAGCCGCTTGGCTCTGCTGTAGGGGAGACATTGTCGTTATCGTTGTACTTCCCGTTTGGGCAGCAGCGAGAACCTGACCTGCTTGAGCTTGAAGGACTTGGCCTTGTTGGGCTACTTGTTGGTGGATGGATACGGTGTGCTGCGGTGGTCCCATCGATGTTGCCACGCATTGAGCACCTAAAATGGAAATATGTATTATTAAATTGAATATAGATTTTTTTTACAGATTACATAGTGGTAAGGAAGGCTAGACTCCAAAAAAACAGTACCTGCCAAAAGGAATGCAGGAATTGGTAGACAACTGAAGGCGCACCTAGTACAAATTGTATGCCTGTAGTGTTGTGGTGGTATCTATCATTTAAGACGTGTTAGGTACAATTCACTATGGATGGATTCTCATTTCGTAAGTAGATGAATATTTTTGAAATAGGTATATTTTTATAAATAATGATCACATGAAAATATAATTAGAAATTTTTGTAACTTTGTAATTTGTATATAATACTTTCTTTGTGCTAGGTACATCGTCTTTGGTACTACCTACTTACACGGGAATATTCAGATAAAAATAATTTCCAGCTTGTTTAGAGATGGCTGAAGCTAAATATACACACTTCATTACTTTTAGTATGTTAATTAAGAAAGAACGCTAGATCTACACCAATTTTCACCTTAATGGAGGTACTATAAGATGAAATTTATATCGATACATTGTTTACCAAGATAAAACTATGGGAATCTCAACCAAAAAGTAGTTATTATTCTTTAACTTATACAAAATCACATGTAGGTACCTATTTCCGAGCATATTTCTTTTTAACGACTTTCCAGGTTATGTACCATGATGAATATTGTGTATGTGTGCACAGAGTAAGTGTCGCAATAATGTACTTTTAACTTAACTTCCCTGTTCCGTAAAACTAAAAACAAATGAAACAGAAATCCTTACCAATATGGACGCTGCGTTAAAACTTTACATTCACAGCCATATGGACATTTTTGTCCTTTTAATACTAGGTACTCCTTTCGAGGCTTTAAATAAAATGGGAATTTTAATAAATATCTCTGCAATAAATATTATCAATGCCTTCTTTGAATAGGACAATTAAAATTAGATTAGGCATTCCTCCTACAAACAAAATTAGATTGGGATAATACAAATTCTATTTATTCCTTATATAAATGTTCTATATTATAATTGAATAGAATGCATTTTTTATAAATGACTTTATTTAGGCTTTATACAAGAATAATAATAACAAACATATCCAATTTGATATACTTATATTGATGTTTCATCTCTAAACATATTTTTTTGATTTATTTTTGACGTCCATGTCAATGTCAGATTGACATTAGATTTAGGTTATATCTATTGATACGTCAATGTCAATTTGACATTAAAAAGAGGTTATATTGGTTATTGAACGTCAATGTCAGAATCAAATTAAAACTTGGGAATTTTTAACATCGTGTCAATGTCATGCAGAGTATTTTGTTTTTGCATTATTCGACAATAACAACGTTCTAAGGTGTTGTCAACGATTTTCTTTGAATTCAACATACTTAATTTATATTTGCATGTTCAGAAGTGGAACATCAATAAATATATTAGATTTTTTTTGTTATTATTGTTACAAAGTCGAGGTTGCCATTCCAATTGTTTTGGATTTATTCCATAGCCTCCTATGATCTACCATATTCTTGAATGATAAGGAAAAGCTTGAGAGAGACGCTCAAGAAGCATTTATAGTTATAAAATTCCATATAACACCCTGTATCTTCCAAACGAATGATGCAAACATACAGCATGTAAAATATATCGTTGCAATAAGAAAAATATGTAGATTTCAAAAAACTGAAAATATATACGGTGTTCTATTTAAAAATATGCAAGTTTGCTATGTCCCGCTTTTATGAAACACCCTATATATTCAAAGAGATCTCTCCATAAAAAAATTAATAAAATTCCATACAACTTTTATTTGAAACATTTTTTTTAACTTGAAAAATTATAAAGTTATAGGGGGGGGGGGGTCAATTCTCGTGTGATACCCCTGTACATCGTCTTGGGGACATCGTTTTTTAATTGGTGGCCATAATGAATGAATTTTGTGGTGAGTTAAAAAATTTATTTCAATAATTTATTTTTTAACGTTTTGAATTTTGTAATTTTTATTCCAATTTTCATCATGTATTAAAAAAATGTCCGTTATTATTATGCCTGTATAGAGCCTAAAAATAAAGTCATTTATAAATAACGCATATCAAGCAAAGAAAGAGAATTGTAAAAAAAACATTATTTTTACCATTAAACAATACCAGTGATTATTTTAACTTAATAAAAAATCAGAAAAGATTGTAGTTTATTACTTCATTACATATATTAGAAGTATGAGTATGCGAACATGTGAGAAAAAATGAGGATAATTTACCCGCGACCAATTCCACAATACCCCCTCACAGGCTCAACCAAAGCTGGCTTGTTTCTGTTGCTCGACTGTTCGATGCGAAATGAAATAACGAAAATGCCTCTAAGGTCTCTACTAACAACAGGCAAAAGTAAATTATTGCAGAGGTATTTTCGATTTGAATCTCATGAAGCTCTGGCGAGTTATGTATTATCATTATCATAATTAATAGTATATTATTCTACAAGTGGTATTATACTAAATAACTCGCGCCGATGAATTTTGCAGTACGAGCCGAAGGCGAGTACTGTAATTCATCAAGTGAGTTATTTAGTATTACTACAAGTTGAATACTATTATACTTTATTTACGATTATAACAATAAATAGTATAAATACTATCCTTTGCAAGTCCGAATCCATCATTTTTGGCACAATTATTATTACGAATATTTGTTTATGAATACTATTAATTCAAAACCAGTTGATTAATTAATATATAACATAATAAGAGTAGATAAACATTAATTACCTGATGCCCCAACAGTAACTTGTTGCAGGTGAGGACTCTGAGCAGGCACGAGGGCCTGTTGTTGTTCCTGTTGTTGCTGTAGCGCAACTTGTTGCATTTGTTGCTGTTGCACTGCTTGCGCCTGCGCCTGTGCTTGAGCCTGAGCCTGTGCCTGAGCTTGGGCATTGGCATCCATTTGTTGTTGTTGTTGTTTGTTTATATCACTCATATTCGACATTTCAACACTTTGTTTAATGAAATCGTGACCGCGATCCAAATTTAACAACGTGTTTGCGATATCATATTTACAATCGTCCGCCGTAATATCGGGTATACCCGCCTTTTGAGCTAAAGTCTCTAAACACTGCAACGAACGGCTGCCCTGCTGTTGTTGATTGTTATTGTTGTTGCTGGGTTCGTTCGTGTCTTGTTGCGTCGATTCTGGCTCTTGGTTACTGCTGTCTTCGTTGTTGTTTAGCTTTTGTTGCTTTGGGGGTGTGCTCGTATTTGTGGTGTCTTTTAACGGTTGCTTATGTTGTTGCTGCTGCTGTTGCTGCTGGCTATCGGCCTGCTGGAGGTTGTCGTAGTGCTGAGATCTGAAACGATAAAAAGTAAAAATAAAAATTTGGAAATATGTACTAAAAACAAAGTTTCACTTTGTTGCTGTAAATCCAGTTCAAGGACGGCCCCTACAATCCGCGCATGGTAATAATTCCTTTAATGAGTAAGCATTAATTGGTTCTCAGTTCTTCGCATATAAGTACGTGTACACGCTGTTTATGTTGAATGGTACTATACTTTAATTACCGAAGAAACAAAGTAAGTAAATTTTAACCTGACGAATATTAGATCTAACCAATTGCAAAGAATATTAAGTATTGTTCATTTCGTTAGATAATAAAAATATTATCACAGGAAGTTAATCGTTATAGTTTCTTTATCGAAATATATTTTATGTTTAAACCACCCTCCCTGTATTTTCAAAGTGAAATTTGATACGAGGGAATTGTCATAAAGAAACTGGTGTAAGATTTTGATTTTTTTTCTTTATCGGCCGCGCCTACAAAATATTTCCTCTTAGTATTCAGATAGTATACATCTCATTTTAGTGAGCTAGATGGCCCAATGCAATTACATCTCGCCTTGGGGACTGTCGTAGTCAGGCTTTTTCCATTTTTACTATACCCCTGCACTGTTGTAGATACAGATAGGGTCCAGACTTAGTTAAATCTTTATTAGATTTGTGGCCGCGCCGCATCTATATAGCCTATTTATTTTAAATCTCGCCTGGGATGCTCACTGCATTTGTATTTGGAAGAAAGTAAATTTCGATAAGAAATAATTAAAATATATGGGATGGTTGCCCTATTTTAGATTTGTTTATAAAGTATACAGGAAAAAATAAAATTATCTTTGTATATTGTTTGCAGTTTTCTCCAGGGCGAGGTTGTAATAATAATTATCGATAAACGTAAAATTTTAAGAGAAAACAAAAAGGATCTTCCTTTTCTAATTTCTAGTACGTCTCGTTTAGTGCGTGGGTGTTTAAGAAGTGCATGTTAACTAATCCACTTTTCGTTTTTTCGCCCATAAAAAATTAAACCTTTTGTCTTTTGTAGAAGTATTAATGAGGGGTCTTTTTTATTGAGTGTATTGTATAATAAAAGAAATGTAAGTTTGGAATTTACTTTATCACAGGTGTGTTTTATGACGTCCTTATCTCGATAAATAACATAAAATTAAAAAACGAGTTCTTTGTTTATACGTACATCCCATAAAACTATGTTAATTACGCTGGTCATGCTGCATAATTAGTAATGATATTAAAAGTCCAAGATATTTTCGCAATTAAAAAAGAGAAACGGTGTTAATCTCATGCAGTTTTTTTAATCTTTTCAAGACTCAACAAGCGGGTCCTCAACATAAAACATCCGCTTTACTTCAAGAACAATTTATATTCTTCCGTGGGTAAGTTCATGAATAATATACCAGTAGGTGCTGATCAAATTTAGGCAGGAAGTTCTTAGATTACACGAAAAGGGTACCAGCCTATTATCAATGGACATTTTGGGTCTAAAATTACTCTTATTTGGTGTTTGTATAAAGGGTGTATAGTGTTTTTTTAAGATATATACAATAATTTGTTATTTAAGAAGTATCAAGAAAATATTTATTTAATGTAGGTAACTAGACAGCTGTAACGCGTTTAGTTTTGATAAAACACTCAAAAAAGTGTATCTACCTATATTTTTAAATGATTCAGTTTAGGCAAAAACATATTGCATTGTATAAAAACGATAATTTTTTCGACGTTTTTTTGTTTAAAAATTTTTTTTTTTCCCAGAAATGGATAACAAATTCTTCGAATTTTCTCTTTTCGAAAATAATCATGAGGTTAAATATTATTCTTGTTTTATTGTGAATTAAACTTCAAAAAACAATATTTTTAAATGTCTGTAGCTCCAAATATGAACTCTAGACCCAAGTCTTTGAAATCAGCTTTTCATAGAAATTCTAAAAATGAAAAAATGTACAGGGTTTAAAAAAGTAGATGACGTCATAACCGAAAAAGCAATGACGTCATAGCTGAAAAAATCAAAGCCGAAGATGCGCAAATCAAAATAAAAATTGACGTGTGCAAGGATTTTTCCAAAATATATATTTTCGTATTCAGAAATAATGAATTTATTACATACTTTGAACTTATTGGAGAAAACTAGTCATAAATTCTGACTTTTTCCTGTAATAATTTTATAAACCTAATGACATGATATTATGAGGTGATACTACTCGTTTTGTGTTGTACTTGCAGAATTACTGTAACCACAAGATATGTATAGTATTATTAAAACTAAATCAAACCTGGGGTCAGCTTTTACCTAAATATTTTTTCAGGTAAGAACTTACTGCAGTTTAGTACCATTAAGAAAAGTTTTCCTTTGAAGTTGTGCGGAAAACTTTCCGAAAAGTTTTTTAAATGTCTAAGCGATGGTGAGAATTCTTAAGATAAAAGAGGGATTGTCTTAATGACTATGGGAGTTTATATTTGTTTCACGTGTAACTGTACTGGATGTATAATACTTTAAACCTGACGAAGAAAACGTGCCTGAATTAAAAGAATTGCTAGTACAAGGACGTTTTTATTTTAACATTAATTATCTTTAAAAGTAAATACAACTGTAGAGCCTTTTTGAACTAAACAATGTTTTTATAAGGACGTTTTTATTTGGACAGTAATTATCTCTAAAATTAAATACAACTTTAGAGCGTTTTCCAAAAGTACAAAAAATGAGGATTATTGTGCTAGCTATACCGGGTGTAAATGAAATTAGGCCCACCCCTATACCTTTTTTGTTTTTTCAGATATCATTTTGAAATTTTAGCAGTTGCAATAACACGTAAATTTGAATTAACGCATGTTAATAAAATGATTCTAGCATTTCCGGTTTCACCGGAAATGACCGTAACGTCTATTTTTTAAATGGAACACCCTGTATATTTTTACATTTTTGGAGTCAGGGATTCATTCTGCATACGATGGTATCAACTTCGAGGAAAACATAACTTCAAACATTTTTTTAGGATAATTTAAATTGGCAGCCATGACTGCTGAAAAACTTTCTTTCTGAGTCATTGAGTATTAGAAAAATAAAACCAGGATATTAAGTGAGCTAACTTTGCTTTTATAGCCATTTAAACATCTCGGAAATGGTTTTTTCGATATAAGTTTTTTTTTTTTAAGGCAAAACGAGTGGCATCATTATGCTATTTTAATAGAGATTTTCTTTACCTACATTTCGATACCAAACACTTCACCATTAGTCGAGTCATTAGTTCATAAATAACTTACAAAAGATACTTTATGACCTTAGTTCAAATTTATTTTAGTGAGCTCTGACCAAGTTAAACATTTGATATGAAATTAATCGGGAATGCTTTGAAAAAAAAAACAAATTTATTAAACTAAAATAAATTTGAACCAAGGTAAAGTATCTTTTGTAAGTTATTTATGAACTAATGGTGAAGTGTTTGTTATCGAAATGTAGGTAAAGAAAATCTCTATTAAAATAGCATAATGAGGTATAATGGTTTCATTTAAAAAAAAATTCTTAAATCGAAAAAACCATTTGCGAGATGTTTAAATGGCTATAAAAGCAAAGTTAGCTCACTTAATATCACGATTTTATTTTTCCAATACTCAATGGCTCAGAAAGAAAAGTTTTTAAGCAGTCATGGCTCCCTAGATGCCAACTTAAATTATCCTAAAAAAATATTTGAGGTTATGTTTCTTCCTCAAAGTTCATACCATCGTATGCAGAATAAATCCCTGAATCCAAAAATGTAAAAATATACAGGGTGTTCCATTTAAAAAACAGATGTTACGGTCATTTCCGGTGAAACCGGAAGCGCCAGAATTATTTTATTAACATGCATTAATTCAAATTTACTTGTTATTGCAACTACCAAAATTTCAAAATGATATCTGAAAAAACAAAAAAGTTATAGGGGTGAACCTAATTTCATTTACACCCGGTATAGGATGTTGCCCTATGTCTCCGAGTTAAAGTAAAAATGGTAAAAAAAATTTAATTTTATAATAACTATTGAGTCGGTTCTGATTTTTTACAAAATAAATTAAGAATTCTTAAATCAGCAGCAAACGTTGCGTCCTCGGTTGCGTCCATTACAAAACATATTTCACACTTCTATGGATTCCGTACTTGTGAGCAATGACACGTGTCTTATTCCACAGTTCATTACACTATTAAACTTATTTATTGCCAAATCAGCTTAAAGAAGGTCGAAATGTTTTACCTGTGAAGATTGACAAGTATGTATAGTCGTCGAAAGAATCATCCAATTTTCAGATAAAAAAATAGTAGGTACATTTCGGGAGTGTTTATTTCATTATTTGCTTCAGTTAGCAGGTTTACTTTCGAATTTTTAAACTTCCGAAAGAAAATTCGGGATACGGACCTGTCTATACAGGGTGTCCCTCTTAGCGTGCTCACCATGGGTATCTTGGAAACATTAAGGAATACAAGGTATGTTTGTGTAGAGCTTATCAAGGCTTACTATTGTGTGGAAAAATATTTTAGGAAAATCAACTTGTTTTTGTTTCATAAACAAAAAGCTGATTTTTGTCATTTTAATTTTTTCTTTATAGGTCCTTTATTAGATATTAACACCAATTTTCATTTTTGAAATCAAAGTTAGCTGACTATGGCTTAGGTAAAACCCAATTTGATTCTCTTTAAAATGATATTCTATAACAATGGTTTATGAAATAAAACAAAAAACACTCAAAACGTATTTTGATATGTTGAATAAAAACTTATTAGGTGCCTATTACGTGTCATTCAAATAATATTGTGCTTTTAAAAAACTAAGAAATTAAGAATTCTTTTAGTTTTCAAGTAAGCCATGTAAAAAAAATGTTTCAGATAGAAACAAAACTTTGACAGATATGTATTTGAAACAATTTTTTACATTTTACATATTTGAATATTAAAAGAATTTTTAATTTCTTAGTTTTTTAAAAGCCAAACCCTATTTGAATGATATGTAGGCACTTAACAAGTTTCTAATCAACAAATCAAAATATGTTTTGAGTGTTTTTTGTTTTATTTCATAAAAATTAGAGAAAAAATAAAAGAAATCAAATAATGATCGCCATTATTTGATTTCTTTTATTTTGCAACTCCACTATTTCTAAAAATAAAGTATTGTTGTGATATATATACCTAATTTTAAAGAGAATAAAAATTGTATTTTAATTTACCTAAGCCATATATATATTTAAATATTTATATATTTAAAAAATTAAACTTGATGGTAATATCTCAAAATCTAAAACAGTAAAAATATTATAACTTTTTCTTTTTCAAAATCTGCATTAAAAAGTGCTCTAAGAATGAAAAAACCAAATTAAAATATGATGCAAATAAAGAAGCAATAATGAAAAAATTAAAATGACAAAAATCAGTTTTCTGCCTATAAAACAGTAAAATATTTTTACGCATAATATAGTAAGCCTTGATAAGATCTACAATTTTTTGTTAACCTACCTTGTAACTTTTACCGCTTCCAAGATCACGATAAGTGGGACACCATGTATATGAAGTATTTAGAATTAAAAAACAAGCGTTATTAGTTGCCATTTAATTTACTAGAAACATATGTAGGTACAATAATTGTGTTCCTCGTCGATTTACCAAAACCGTTAAGTATTTATGATATTGCTGATTTCTCTGCTTCGACAACAAGGCAATTAAAGTTACATGTAATTATTTATCATAAAGTATATAAAACATCTTTAATCTTGCTGTGCTGCTAATTTTAACAATGCATGCGAAGCCGAATTACCTCTGCTAGAAAAACTTAATCCTGATGGTCTTCCAGCCATTTAATTATAAAATAATCGGCGCAATTAACGATATTTCTTTCTAATACCTACCATAAGTGGGAGGGCTATTAAAACCTGACATGCGGCTAACAAACAGGTTACAATAATTAAAAGTCAGATGTAGCTTTAAGGAAGTTGTAATGGTTGTATGTGTACATTTTCCCGAAGCCGTAAGTAGTTCCTCATTACAACGAGCAGACAAATGAAAAACGACACCAACTTATCAATGTTGTTCCTGTAAAAAATGTGAACCGGAATTCTTAATCAGCTGGTTGGGTACAGACAAGACGGGAATGCATAATATCATTAGAGAGGATTGCTATATTTGCCAGCGTTATATCGCGATTCTGCTTTAAAATCTTAAGTCTGTAATCTGCGAAATGAAATATGTTAAAGCCATGGGCGTGCAAGAGGAATCGGGAACGCCAGGCGATGAAGGAAAAGCGGAAAAGGATATCCTCAATTAGGAGCAAGCAGAATCGATTCTTATTTCATTCAGATTATGCCCAATCCAATTTTTTTGTAGTAAAATGCTGTCGCGTTTTTTATGCCAACTGAAAATATAATAAATGAGTATATAAATCAAGTAAATTGCGTAACATTTGTAAAATTTCCAATATTTACTAGACGCTTTAGCAACGGGTTCTAAATCCAGACGGCAATATTTGTAACTAAGTAGAAATATTACAAAATTAGCGCAGCAAATAATTAAATCAGGCAAATCGTTTTAACGATGTGTGTTAATATTAATGACATTACTATTTCTTACAGCTAATTGACTGAGAAAATGCTCATCTATGTTATTGTCGGTAATACACTTTTCTCATGGTTGCATTTAAGATTTATTAGACGCTTGACTACACAACACATAATACCCATTTTTTTTCCTATTGGCCACTTCAATTATCGCGATTGTAAACAAATATGGAGGAAAGCGAGTAAAGCGTTCCGTATCCGTTATGTTTTTTATTTTATTGTAAAATATTACAGCAAAACGAGATTTATTTAATTTCATAAAATTTTCAAATGTCTAGATTGTGAATTTAAATATATTACCTATATTCGTTAATTTATAAATAATAAAAATTTTGCTTTTATATTTTCAGTAGAAAACTTGGCCTCTACGTCAATGGCCAAGAGGTCTTAGGCACTTTCGAGTTAATTATTATCGAAATAAGAGTAAAAGGAACAAAACTGTTGAAAGTTTGCATTTTAGATGCTGTAATTTTGAATTCCTTTTTAGTTCGCTTTCAAGTGAAACAACAGATGTGCGAAATTAGCTCCGAAATATATGAGCAGAATGGAGACACACTAAATTATTGATGTCGCTTTCGGCCACTTTTATTAGAAAACTTCTCCAATTTCTGGTAAAGGCAGTAATTTATAAAAACGCCGCACCAATTGCATTAAGAAAATAAAAGTGGATAAGTACACATGGCGTTTATAGTGCAATAGAAGTAATAAAACGCAAGCAAAATGGATTGCATAAAAAACTTTGAAAAATCATTATATCGAAAGGGGAACCACTGTTTTATTTAGCGATTTACGAGGAAAATTTTATCTCCAAAATATATGCTGCTTTTCCAAAAATTTGTTTGTTTAGCTCTTTATTAAAAATTCTACATTTCTTAAAGCCTCTACCTAATATCTACAATTTGAACTTTTCTACAGTATTTATGGATATTCATCTGAATTCTAAAATTTTTTATTTTTCGAAGGATTTTTGAAGAAATCTAATTATCGTCTCATTTGAGGGACTTGATGTCATTTGTTTCTATCACTTTGTGCTGATACATTGCGAGATGTACAAAAAAGTGATTTTCGAAAAAAAATTAATTTCCCATCTTGTATATTTGTGAGTTTGTCAAGATTGTGTGTTGCCTCAAGATAATATGAAGAAATGCTAGTTTGAACAACTATAAAAAAATTTCGAAATGTTACCAACCGATCCATCAAACATATTTTTATTGTAATCTGCCACGTCCAAATTCCACCTCGTTTAATAAAATGAATCTCAAAATTGTCAGATCTCCAAGACATAAAAAGTGTAAAATAATATTTTACGGGGTCCAGGTAGAAATATCCCTGTATGGGATTTTATTAAAATTCCTGGAAGATAATGAAGCAGATATATTTATCTTATTTGAAAACGTCCCATCCGATATTTCTTAAGTTGTGTTTCGATAACATAATGTTATCGGAACAAAGCAATCAGGTTTATTATAAATGAGATCTGCTATTTATAGAATAGAAGTCATTTCCTGGAAGAGGATAATTATTATTTATCCATTATTGTTATTGGTATTATCTTTGCCAAGCGATCAGGATTATAATTTATAATTAACACTCATACAAAATACATTCCTCAGATTTTTCATATTATAAATAGGCGTTAATTGCCTATTACAATTTTTTATATAAAGCAAAATTGCATGTGTTAATAATTGTCACACAGGTAATACACCTTTTGAATGTTACAATTGTACATTAGCAAGTAAGACTAAAATTAGGGCTATTAAGTAAGAATCAGATTATTAGATAGTTTTGTTTTGGTGTTAAAAATTAAACAAGAACAATAATTTTGTAACATTTATCTGGTAATAAATATTTAGACGTCAAAATGCAAATCACCATACGAAGATTAAGGACTGCGTAAAGCCGCATGGTCTTAACGTTGTGTTTTAGAGAACGTACATCTTCAGTCACATAACTTGGCGAGAGGGTTGGATGCGCAGACGGCTCATTTCTCTCCGTAGCCGCCCATTATCGTCTCTTTATTGCTCACTATAGGAGGCGGGACCAATCGATACATTTTGTCTGCTCTGCCAATAATAAGATTCGAACTGTTGAAATGTGTACTTGTAAGTTGGTTTGCGTAATGAACGTATTTTGTTTCGAGGAGTCTATCGCAAATGTAAAGGGCCTGGGAGTCGGTAGATCTAAAACCACGCCCCCAACCATACCGCAAGGACCCTTGACATTTAATGAATTAGAAATACTTAATAGTAGTCGAAATTTGATTGGAAAATGAACTAAACACAACAGAAAAGGAACAGTGACTAGTATAGTGGTTAAAAGTAGTACCTAATGTAATAGTCTAAGTGAATAATTATTGTAAGTAATTAGCGAGTTAATAAATCAGTGGTTTAGTGTTAGTCTTGTTGCAATTATTGAATCCATGCTTGGGGTGTTTACTAAAGGGTGTAAACATGTAACATTATAAATAACATTTCTTAGACAAAAAATGTAGCTCTTTTATTGCCTACAATATTGATAATTAATTTTAGGTGGAAAAAGTAAATAAAAAAAAATTGTAATGAAAAAAATAATGAACGTTTAAATCCCCTGTTCAATATTTACAAAAAAATGTCTTTCCGGAAGTATTTATTATAGAGTACCCACACATTTTTTATTTTTGCTTGACAGACTGCGACTGTGGTAAAACGGACGAATTTTAATTTTTTTGTTAAAAGTTGAAAGAAAGTTTGTTTTTTATTTTTATTAAAATCTAAACTAATATTTACATTTGCTAATGGACATGCAGATTATATCACTACGTAAAGTAAATGTTTACTCATATTTACAACTAATACTATACTTATTACTATAATGAATGAAATATAGCACATAATGTGTACTTACTTGTAGGCAAGTACAAAAACGATGTTGGGACCGTAATTAAATTATTGTTAAAATTAGTTTCAGAATGTTTCATTAATTAATTTCAAAACCAGGACCGGACAACTAACATTCGACGAACTATTTTCATAAAAGTAGAAGAATTTCCTCAACTATCCAAAATTCTCAATGTTGTTTGTTTGCCATAATCCCATAATTTGCCGTGTTGATAGATCGAGTGATTGTCAAACTACCAAGTCAGAAAGGTCTACTTATTGGGATAGATATTAGTATATTATTCGACAAGTGGTAATGTACTAAATAACTCACGCTGATGAATTTTGCAGCGCGAGCCGAAGGCGAGTGCTGTAATTCATCAAGTGAATTATTTAGCATTACCACGATTATAACAATAAATACTAACCTTTGCAAGTCCGAATTCATCATTTTTGGCATAATTATTACTTAGCTTAATTAAAAGTCAAAACTATTCAAATGTCAAATCACTTTCCTTTCCTCAATAATAATGGACCATTCTATTTCATCGTATCGGAAAAGAATTTCTATTGGACAGGCTAGGCGTGAAGTAAAGGAGGTTTGTGTAAAGTGTAAACAAATATCCACCCGGAAGTGCGGAAGTGCTTTTGGGCAACTTTTACAGGCCATTTTTTACAAAAAAAAACTTAAAATACATTTCGGTATTCAGTCAAGTGACAGTTCTTGTGAAAATTGACGTTTTTTACGGTTTATATTAGTGCGTGGAAAGCTCGGTGGAAAGTATATAGAACGTTTGATTGAAATAAATTCCTACAGATGTTATTCTCTGATAAAATAAATATAGGATGAAGTTATTTGTTGAGGGTTATATTTTAAAAAGGAGATGGAACAAAATAATTTCCATTGTGACTGTATGTGTCAAAAGAACGGCCTGTCATAAATTAAATTTATACGTCAACGTTATTTACAATTAATTTCGTGCTTTGACTTACATGGCATGGCCACTTTAATGAAATTTTTAACAAATATCCGATACGTTGTCATGGAAACTATGTTCATTATTCACTATAATGAGTCATTATTCACTGCAGTGAATAATGAAGTCATTATTCACTGCAGGGAATAATGAATAGCATTATGCTTGAGGAAATACATACATAATGCATACATTATCGTGGATAATAGTATATTATTCAACGACCGTATAATGATGGGTATTAATCACAGGCTTAAACAAAAAGTAATTTTTAGCGTAACCGTCATCTCCCTTACTGAAGGAGATAGGTACACATCTTAAGTGCGTAATATAAACTAAATATTTCAAACTCGATTTCAAATAAGAAATGTTAGATAACAATAATGCGTAGAATTATAAATATTGACAAAACTTGTTATTGCTTTGTATTTATTTGTTGACATTTACTCTTTTTTTTCAAACAAAATTTAACACTAAATTTATAGATCGATTCATTCCAAGAGCCATATCAAGTTGTAACTTCAAAGTCAGTTATCGCAGAAAAATTGACAACGTATCAAAAAGTTGCCAAAAGATAAAAGATGTCAGTGGTGTAGTGCAAAAAACTGTAAAGATTCAGTTAGGTGAGTCTAAAAAATTTCATCCCGTAAAGCCTATTTTATGACAATGTTATAAGATATTCAACAAAAATTCAGTATCAGACATTACAGAATTATTTTCATGGTGAAATTGATTTTTTAGACGTTCATTTGTTTTGTATATAATAAACAAAAATATTGACATTTTTGGGCTTGACCTTGGTATTTTTATGTATTCTGGTTGAGGGGATGAAATTTGCAACAAAAAGGGACACTTGCATTTTCTTCTGATGAACACTGAATTGTTGAAATTGAAGGTGAACAGGATGGACAACACTACCTAGTTTTAAATAAAAAAAATTATTGAAGTTAAGTGATTTTTCGCTTCATTAGTGATGCATAAAATATTGCAAATCCGTTACCGACACGTCTTTTCATGTTTATATTAGGTATACCTGTTAACTTAACAAATTGTTTAATTAGGACTATGTACTTGGAAAGCCTGAAAGCCACAAATGAACCTATGAAAATTGAAAAGCAGTTTTTAATTTTTTTTTTTTAATTTCAATTCTATTATAAATGAACGAACAAATCAGCACAGAAACGTAGGAAAATAGGCCTCGAAATCGAGCGTTGTTTGTTATTTTTGGAAAAAGAAAAAAGTGTAAGGACAGGAGTTTTAGTTATTTTAGCGTGGATTTTAAACACGATATCAGAAAAACAATTGGGTAACGCTAAAAACACATAGTCTTTACACTTTTTTTCCTTTTCCAAAAATAACGAAGTTAAGGGGGGGGGGGTGTAAAATATAAATGATCACCCTGTACATACACTTTTTTATATAAGTTAAGTAATTATTTGACTTTTGTTACGTAATCATGATAGTTGATAGTAAATCTGACAGTCAGTTTGATATTAAACATATTTTTGTAAAAATACATACGTAAACACCCTTTCTACATAATAATTATGAACAAAAATAATTATTCTTGAATTTGTAATATGTTTTTAGTCCAATTGAGAGTAAATTAAATTGGATTACGTGCATTTACATGTCAAGAATAGCTAGGTGAAAATAACCAATTATTTTTGCAAAATAATCACTTATTTAAACAAGTCACGTGGTACAATGTCATGTTTCTTATTGGTTAGATTAGGTAAGGGAAATAATCAAGTTAAATCCCCAAATTCGTCCAATATGACTGATCCAATTTTATTGTTAATTTCTTGGGATTCGAAATACTGTCCAATGTCAACTTGACATGCCATCGAAGATTTACTTCACTTTAAACACTCCTCCAACTTTCTTTTCTGCACATTCACTTCGCCCTTATTTAAAACTTACTTGCGCAACCGAGAATCAGCGGTGACAATTTTAAAACTGATACAGTACTGACTACTGAGACAAACCCACCCTGATTCTACAAGACCAGGTGATAAAATATTATAAACATTTTATTTTTATATTAAGCATTACATAATTAAAACTTTTAAGCTCATTTCGCCGATCGCCGATCTTAGAGCCCTGCTTTTAGAAACACGTTATAAGTATTGCTCTAAATACAAAAACATATATCACACTCCTATATCTATCGTGTATTTTATTACTTTTCAACAAAAACGCATGCACAATTTTTTACACACATTTCTTACATTGTCAACACCTCTTCGTCGTTAATAAACAAAACTTCATCCTCAGAGTCGCGCAGAATGATTTTCCTTCTTTGCAGAGCAGTTTTCTCCTTGATGCTGTTATATTCCCTTAACGTTTTAACACTGACCGGTTTTTTGTACTTCACTTTAAACATTCCTCTAACGTTCCCCGATAGCATTATCATCACAAAATCAAGCACGATTTTCGACAATTTTACAACGTCCGAACTGTGAATGAGCACTGATTACAAAAATAATGGTTTCGCTGGTTTTTAACACCATTGTCGAAAAAATACGCGCACTTTTTAGCCACTGTTTTCATGTCTGTACAACTAAAAGGAATTCGAAGCCGTAGGTGACTAGAAGATTTTATAACACAAAGCAACCTATCTGGAGGCCTACGGGGTCATAACTGAGCACCACAATTCTTCTTTTCTGACCATCAGCAGGTCAAAGTGTTTTATGGTTTAATGGGGTTTTCTGAAAATAGGGCTGGCTTAGTTTCATTTTAGAATATGGAAGTGGGTTCGGTTTTGGTTTATGCAAGGTTGATAAATGGTACTTGTCACTATGCCATTGAAACTTATTTGTTCTGTATGTAGGTATATCTTCGGCAGGCTGAGTTTGACCCCCGATGTTTATTTGCATCATACAGGGGGATATTGTTATTACGCTATAAATAATTATTATAAGCTTGATGGACATGGTTGTCTTGTGCGTACAGCATTTGATCTGTCCTTTTTATTTATACGGGGTGGTCACGAAAGTATTGACAACCATAACTTCCAGTCTAACTAGAAAATACGGCAACTTTTTTATTTTAAATGGAACAACCCGAGGAACAACCTGTATAAATTAAATTTTCTTCTCTTGTAACTCTGATTTCAACCATAATATCACAAGTTGGCATTTGTTTAAAAATGGCGACGAAAATCTAAGTTGCTTTATTTTTGAGTCTTATAGGAAATAGGCGTTGGATTTGACGCATGGACTTGTTGCTTGTCACTCCATCATTTTGTTTGGTACACATTTTAATCAGAATTTGTGAGTTTATTGTAGAAATTAGAAAACATTTTTTATCTAAAAGTTGCAGAGTATTTAATAAATTTTTATTTGGCAGTAATAAAAAACAAATGAATGTCAATTTTTTCAGATATGGACATAACCTATGTTTTTTTCGAGTTTTTTTTTAATGGAACACCCTATATGGACCTATATATCCAGTTGGATTTGTTTTTTTTTCTGATTATATTGATATAGCATGTGCTTGATAGAATTATACAGGATGTTTTGAATTATTAATCAAAAATAAAAAGATTGTAGGTAAATATTCCCACTAGAGTTGCGTTCGCAAAGAGGGCCGTGGATGAAAACAATAGAAACTGTTTTTGTTTTGATATTGTTTTCATCCACGGCCCTCTTTGCGAACGCAAAAAGTTTGAACTCTAGTAGGAATATTTACAAGTACCTACCTAAAAATCTTTTTATTTTTGATTATTAATTCAAAACATCCTGTATAAAACTATCAAGTATAAAAAAACCAAATCTAACTGGATGCTCCATTAAAAAAAACATAGGTTATGTCCATATTTGAAAAAATCGGCATTCAATTGTTTTTTATTGCTGCCAAATAAAAATTTAGTGAATGCCCTGCCTGCAACTTTTGTAATACCTAAAGACATTTTTTTCTAATCTCCACAATAAACTCGCAAATTCTAACTAAAGTGTACCAAACAAAATGATAACACTGTACATAAAGTTATTAATTAAAGAGCACGTTTTCCCTGCAGATTTTGCGTCTTTAAAAATATATGGCAAACAATAAAATTTTAAGAACGAATTTTAAATGGGAACATATTTTTTTTAGAGCATAAGGAAGAAGGGGGAAGGGGCATACTTTCAGGTCTTATTTAATATGAATTATGTCTGGATTCCTTAAGCCCAAGTGTCCAAAAATAAAATCCCGCGGGGCCTTTTTGTTATTTTCGACAGAATTTGCGAACAGGACCGGCCTTAAAAGTTGAAATAAATTTTTCGATTATCTAAACCGATGGCTTTTTAATTTATTTTATGTCTAATTGTATTGCACACTATTTGCTAACAATAAAGTCCCACTTTCTCGAACACCCTATATGTATGATTTTATTGAACCTAAAATCGTATTACGAGTTAAATTAATATAATTTATTTTGGGGTGTATTATGTTGGGGCCAAATAAAAGTATTTTATTTTCTTTTACACTCCGATGTACTTAGTTTAATGATACCCTAGGGAAAATTTATGATTTTATTACGTTTGCTGTGTGATGGTCGACGGCAGGCTTTACGTTTAAATATGAAATTATGGTTAAGGAATGGATGTTTGGTATTTATATATTTTGGCATTGCCTAGGGGTGGTGAGGTGTAGACAAAAGGGCAAGTGAAAGCTGCCTTGCAGTAAGACTGGTTTTTTATTTTCGGTGCACCTGCTTGTTTTATTTCGTTTCTACAATTTTCTAGCTGTACTTACAGCGAAGATTGGATTTTTAAAAAATTACGAATTGCTGCTACTAAAATTAATTAAGCAGGCATGTGTTTGTAGGTAACAGCAAGGCTAGCGCAGCGGTGAAATTTTTTTAATAAAAACAAAGATAAGAACGAAAATAGTAGACAATTTTTGTAAATATCAGACTCAAAAATTTTTTTATTTTTAAAATATAGGGTACAGGGTTATCCAACGAAAAGGCCCACCCCTATATTTTGTTTATTTTTCGAGTGAGGAAAAATGTTTCAAATAAAAGTTGTAGTGAATCAAATGAACTCATTTAAAACCTCTGCAAAGAATAAACAGGGTGTTCCATAAAAGCGGAACAAACCTAACTTACATTTTTTTAAATGGAACACCCTATATTTTTTTACATTTTTGTGATTTCAAATTGTATATATATGTTGTATCTTATCTTTTACTGTTTTTTATTTATTGCAAATTTCGTGAACAATATTATTTATACCAGCAGCATCTGTAATCTGCATGGTTATCAATCAGGTTAGCCATGAATGAAAAACAATTAATTTGACACTTATGCCTTATAGAGTAATTGAATAAATTCAAAAAGCAAACTTTTCATCCATGGCTAACCTGATTGATACGCATGCAGATGCTGGTGGTATAAATAATATTGTTCACGAAATTTGCAAAATAAATAAAAAACAGTAATGATAAGATATAACATATATATACAATTTGAAATCACAAAAAAACACAGATTTGAAAAATGTAAAAAAATATAGGGTATTCCATTTAAAAAAATGTAAGTTAGGTTTGTCCCGCTTTTATGGAACACCCTGTATATTCTTTGCAGGGGTTCTAAATGAGTTCATTTGATTCACTACAACTTTTATTTGAAACATTTTTTCCTAACTCGAAAAATAAACAAAATATAGGGGTGGGCCTTTTCGTTGGATAACCCTGTACATATAAAGGCATAACGATAATACAATCGGGGCGACGATGGTTGGGGTCGATTCCTGTACCAAAAAGAATCGAACATTGTGTATACAAGGCGCGCGAAGGGTAGTTGCAAGTTTAGTAGATAAAAAGCATATAAAATAAGCAAACTGTTTTTTTTAACATTTAGAAAGTTTTTAGTCATAAAGAAGTTAATAAATAGTTCAGCGAATTAATCTGCGCAGTTACTTGCGCAGGGAAGTTATTATGAGCGTTACACATTTCTCGAAATTAAAAAGGCAACTTTGACACCTCAAAAAGGGGAAAATGTAGTCTTTTAAAAATGAGCAAAAATAACTTTTCCTTAAATCAAATAAAAATGCATTCTAGTTGATCCAAAAAACAAAAATTAATATTCGTGTAAAAGAAAAAAAAATTTTACCCGCTTACTGCTTAACTTAAAGCAGATATGGATTTCTTAGCTGATGAAATCCATTTGAGGCCAAAAACTCCAAAAGAAAAAGAATTATTGAATTCGATTGCAGCAAGCAGGTGCGCGGTTGTCTCCTTTTATATTACAACGAAGGAATGGGAATTATATCTAATGTATTACATGCAAATTGCAATTTTGTTAAGTACACGAAAAATAATAGAAATATCGAGTGGCCACGAGAACCAGCCCAGGCTTGCAGCTCTTTTGTTTATGAGCCAATTATTTTGAAATTTGGAACGTGTATTTAAGACTTAGGTATTTTTCAATTTGGTGACGTGTACACAGGGTTATCACGTGAAAGTTCCCACCCCAATTTTGTGGTATCTAGGTTACAATTTTTTTTTATATATACCGGGTGTAACCGAATAGTGGGCCACCCCTGTAACTTCCTTGTTTTTAAAGATATCAGGATAAAATTTTGTATGGTGAAATTAGATAAGATTTCCAACTTTATGAGACGTATCCGCCATATTTGTCACTTCCGGTTTCACCGGAAATAGCCCCAATAGTCTTTTCTAAATGGACCACGTTGTATGTTTTTACATTTTTGAATTAAAGATCACATTTTGGATACATTTATACTATTTTGAACAATTTATACAAGGTTGCACGAAAAATTATTCGAATTTTAGTTGTCAATCTAGATGGCTGCGAATATGTTAAAATTATTTTTGTTCCAATGTAATTCATATACAAAATACGAAAACGTTAATATATCCAATAATACATCATACAGGGTGCTCTAAACTCATTAAAATCACACTTTTTAAAATAACTCTTTTCTTTTAAACATTATGATATGGGCCACCCGGATATTCAGAAAGCTTTATTTAGTAGGGGTTAAACGGTAACGAAAGTTCCGTAATCGTTACCGGCAGGAATGACAATTTTTCTTAAGAAATTTATGATTTATATCGAAGTTCAATTAAATTTTGATCAACCCTGTATATTTGTGTTAATCAGAATGGGCCTCTGGCTCATTCTTATTGCATATCATAAAATATTAACACAAATATACAGGGTTGTTCAAAATTTAATTATTGAACTTCGATATAAATCATAAAATTCTTAAGAAAAATTGTCATTCCTGCCGGTAACGATTACACATTACGGAACTTTTGGTACCGTTTAACCCCTACTAAATAGAGCTTTCTGAATATCATAATATTTTTAAAAAAAGAGTTATTTTGAAAAATGTGATATTAACGAGTTTAGAGCACCCTGTAAAATGTATTATTGGACATATTGAAGTTTTCGTATTTTGTTGATGAATTACATTGGAACAAAAATAATTTTAACATATTCACAGCCATTTAGATTGACAACTAAAATTCGAATTATTTTCGTGCAACCCTGTATAAATTGTTCAAAATAGTATAAATGTATCCAAAATGTGATCTTTATTTCAAAAATGTAAAAATATACATGGTGGTCCATTTAGAAAAGATTATTGGGGCCATTTCCGGTGAAACCGGAAGCAACAAATATGGCGGATAGGTCTCAAAAAGTTGGAAATCTTACCTAATTTCACCATACAAAATTTTATCCTGATATCTTCAAAAACAAGGAAGTTATAGGGGTGGCCCACTATTCGTTTACATCCGGTATATAATTCGTGTGAATTTTTATGACGATTCTAACTATGAAAAAGGAAAAAAACAATTGAATGCCAATTTAAAAAGTTATGAACCTAACTTACATTTTTTTAAATGGGAACACCCTATCAATTTTTGAATTTTTTTAAAGATCCTTTTATTCTGATTCTAAATTATATATACTCGGGCCAAAAAGAGTAGTCAGTAGAGCCAGGGGCGTACGGATTTACGAATTTCATAAATTCCATAATTCGAACAAATGAAAGCGGATTGTGTTAATTATGCATGAGTATGAGTTACCATGTCTTAAATATTAAATAATATGCTTACATCTGGCAACATTATCTCCACGAATTAGGTATAGCAACGCAGTTGAACAATGCACATCCTTTGCGTTGCAGCATATGTGACGCCACTGAATGCGCTATCTAAGCCCTCTCGACGACCTTTATAATAGTCGAACAAATTATTGGGTATAAGGGCGGCACGTTCAAGCATGTACTTTATTTGGTTGACTATACCAATTAAACATAATGACCTAGTTGTGGTTTTCATCTCTGGTAGGCGGAGAAAACTGGATATATTTCTCTGAATTATATGGGATTATATGGTAAAACGAGCTGCCGCTTCTGTATTCCATAACAGCTAAATCCTTTGAAGAATTGCCGGTAAGTTTTTTGCTCTACTGACTACTCTTTTTGGCCCGAGTATAGGTGTAGTTTAATACATTTATTTTTGAAAATTTTTGAATTACATATTTAAAAATGTACTTAGTTTTTTTTAAGAAAATAAATGCAGTCTCTTAAATCAATATTGGACTCATAGATTTAAGAATGGCCATGCTAAAAAACAAAAGCTCGCGTAATTATTTATTTTGACATTTGTTATTCCTCCTGTCATTACTTAAATGTAAAAATATACAGGGCTTTTCATTTAAAAAAATGCAAGTTAGGTTCATAAATTGGCAAATTGGCATTTAATTGTTTTTCTTTTTTCATAATTAGAATCGTCATTAAAATTTACGCAAATTATATAAAAAAAATGTTTGTAACTTAGAAACAATCCTTAAAATTGGGGTGGGAACTTTCGCGTGATAACCCTGTAAAGTAAAGTTCATATTTATACGGCACATAAAAAGAGCCGGCTTGTTTGAAGTTTTTATCGGCATCAAACACGCCGCTGGTTTTTTATGTGTCTTATAAATATGAAGTCAACTATACACTGAAAATGGCTTCGTCGGAAATAACATCAAATTTGATTTTTTAAATGGAACACCCTGTATATTTTATCATTTGTGGAATCTGCGAACCAAATTGTATCTGATCACGTTGCATTTTTTAAAAATAATTAAAAAAATTTTAAATTTAATTTTTCAATCCAGAAGGCTGTGACTTGGGAAAAATTTATGTATCTCCCCATTCTGTCTTTCATACAAATAATAGGTAGTAAGTTCATATTGGATGTATTGTGGGCCGATAAATTTGAAAGTGTTTGTTTTTAATAAAAAAATCGATTTTTTTAAGTAAAACTTCTATGGACCATCTGCAACATTAGATATAACATTTTATTTCGAATACGACGACATGATATGTCTAGTTTTATTTCCACTTAACACTAAAAAATTAAATAAAAAAAAATTAAATTATTTTTGAAAAAAATTAAAATTTTGCAACGGGATCAGATAGAATTTGGTCTGTAGATTCCAAAAATAATAAGATATGCAGTGTTCTATTTAAAAAATCATTTGATGTCATATCCGTCGAAATTGGAAGTCGGCCGTTTTGAATGTTCCTCACTAAATTGGAAAATTTCAAAATAATTGGTTCATAAACAAAGGAGCTATTCCTGGCTTTGCCGGTTCTCGTGGCCACCCGGTATATATTACACTACCTCTATTCGTAGTCACTGACGAACTGTGAGTTTATTTAATCGGGCTAATTCAGTTTTTGTGGATTGCAATAACTTTTCTGGTGAAAAGTAACGAGTCCACCGTGGCCACACCCTATCTGTACATTACCATAAATAGAATTATTGCTTTGAAATGTGCCCGACGACCAATAACAATGCACACTAACCCTGAATGTGGCGCACATGTTATGGCTCATAGAAAAAATTTAGCAAGCAATAATGGAAATAATAAACATTTTTACCTGATGCCATGCTGCAAAACTCGAACAGGCTTGACGAGGGCCGTTATAATGGCATCCACGACGAGGTTGCCGGCTCATAGAGATTTAACTGCATAATATGGTGATTTTCTACGAGGTTAGAAAGTGATAACGTCAAATCGTTTATTTACGAGGAGAAAATTCAACATTGCACACTGATTTAAAATTTAAATTTAGTTTTAGGTAGATATAAAAAAAATGTAGAAATAGGGAGCAAACGAAAAAAACGCTTAGAGCTCATGCATGCATTGTCTTACAATAGTATTGCTAGTTTCAATTTTGACAATCAGAACAAAATGTTCATTTGCAATCGCCAACGCCCAAATGCGGCAATTTTATAAATGTAAAGTTACCAACTAACTGTCAATTTTTTTTGCGTTTCAGATGGCCATTGTTCGCAGAATGGAACAGGACGAGAACTCACTGCGGAGATGAATGTGCATATTTGCAAATCTCAAGTCGGCCGTACGGGCAGCGGGCAGGTTAGCAGATTTGCTGGCAGGGCACCTCAAAGTGTTGGCCCGGGGGGCGGAGCGCCGTCACGAGACATTGAAATATGCAAAATGAAAGGACGGCCCTTGCAGATCTCAGATTGTATGGAAATTGGACAAGTTCGCCAGTGGTCTCTGGTTGACAATGTTAGCGTTGAAATGCAATAGGGCATATTGGAGGAAATGGGGACGCAGCAGTCGGCAATCGCGGACTAGCAAAGAGATACGTAGGTATAAGCAAACTAGATTTTTATCGCCAGTTCAATTTCTTATTCGTATAGTAATTGAATTTAGGTATATAATAGTATATTATTCGACAAGTGGTAATGTACTAAATAACTCACGCCGATGAATTTTGCAGCACGGCCAGGCGAGTGCTGTAATTCATCAAGCCATTTGTTTGCATAAGCACATCAAATGTCATCAAACGCGCTATCTTTATTAGCGGCTTTTTTGTGAAGTTTTTTTGGATAATTTATAGTTCGAAGTACAGGGTGTTTCCTATAAAACTATACCCCCCCCCCCTTATTTCGGTCAATTACCACCGATTTTAATTTGTCAAAAACCGGTCTAACACAGAATTTTCCGTAGATTTTGAATATGCTATTACTTTTTTTCCTACTTCAACCGTATACGAGGGGCAGAAAACAGTTTGGTTTTTTTAAATGGAACACCCTATATATTTTTACATATTTGGATTCGCCTCGTCCTTCTGATTACAAGTATATATGACACTTATATATTTGCTGTAAAAATGGCGTAAATAATTGAATTTACACTTAGGGCGTTTCCTTCAAAACTATACCCCCCCTTATTTCGGTCAATTATTAACGATTCAAAATTTTCAAAACCTACACATAGAATTTTTCGTAGATTTCATATATGCTATTACTTTCTTTCTCCCTTCAACGGTATAAGTACGAAGGGTGGAAAAAGTATGGTTTTTTATGGAACGCCCTGTATTTTTTACATATTTAGATCCGCCCTACCTTTCTGATTATAAATATAATATAATATTTATATATGTAAAAAATACAGGGCATTCCATAAAAAAAACCATACTTTTTTCCACCCCTCGTATACCGTTGAAATGAGAAAAAAAGTAATAGCATAAGTATATGAAATCTACGAAAAATTCTATGTGTAGGTTTTGAAAATTTTGAATCGTTAATAATTGACCGAAATAAGGGGGGTATAGTTTTGAAGGAAACGCCCCAAGTTTAAATTCAATTATTTACGCAATTTTTATAGCAAATATATAAGTGTCATATATATTTGTAATCAAAAGGACGAGGCGAATCCAAATATGTAAAAATATATAGGGTGTTCCATTTAAAAAAACCAAACTGTTTTCTGCCCCTCGTATACGGTTGAAATAGGAAAAAAAATTAATAGTAGCATATTCAAAATCTACGGAAAATTCTGTGTTAGACCGGTTTTTGAAAAATTAAAATCGGTGGTAATTGACCGAAATAAGGGGGGGGTATAGTTTTATAGGAACACCCTGTACAGGGTCATCACGTGGAAATGTTAGATTCTACTGTGACTGTTGCTTTTGAATTTATCGAAAAAGTAAAAATTATTTTTTTGCCAGGAATTCAAATTTTATATATAAAAAAAACCATTGAGCATCACATTACAGAGATATACTTTGTTTTTTCTTATGTAATAGGTACCCTATTATTGTATCTTTTTACTCTTAGTTTTTTTCCTTATTTCATCGATATAAACATGTAAGCTACTATCTTTTATTTTTTACTAGATACAGATAATTTGAAAAAAAGATATAGGTTATGTGTAGAAAGGCAAGAAAGGCCGTTTCAACAATATCTAATAAAAAATAATTATATATTAATCGTTGTAATTTAAATTATGTAAAAACATGATGACATACATAAGAAATATAACAACACAACTTGTAGTCCCGAGACAACATTGTCGGTGAATTTATGGTGTGTTTTTATATCTTTGGAATTTGTAATTTCGATAAACAAAGCATGCTGTTCACTTCATATGTGGATCGGTAGAGATATGCAGTGGTCCTGAAATGTTTAATAGATTTTTACGTAAGGTAGGTCAGTTTTTGAACTTTCTTTTTCATATTTTTTTACTCGTAATTCGTGTTACAAATTTCAACAGAGATCTCCCCTTAAAAGAAATTAAATAAGTTGGGATTCACCCTGTAGCTACTTACTATTCTTACCGAAGTTGTAAGTTCAATACTGAAAAGAAAAACCAAAAATTGTTCAACATTGCAAAGAAGCAATTTTGCTGCTTGGCAGCCCCGCCAGTAAGACTGCTAGATTATTACCTACCTTATTAAATAAATTTGCTAAATATTTACGAACATTTTTCGCTTTATAACATTATTACGCAAGAATTATTTAAGTAATTAGTGGTCAATTATGATAACTTCATAATGGTTCTGGGTTCAAATACGCTGTGTTGGAATTCGTGTGTTTGATCATTACAGTAGGTACCTACTCCTGTCCTAAGCTGTTACGACTAATAAAAATTATCTGGACTGCTCATTAGACTGAAAGTTGAATTCGTTACGCAAACATTTGTTTTACTTCGTTTATTCCTTTCTCGTACAGAAAATACGCTTAATCGACGATAATTGAACAAGTAAATAATTAAAATTTTCACGTTGAATTAAACAATTTTTTCGGCGAACTTCGCCATTGATTTCTCGGAAATCAATTTACAATTCCATTGTCACAATCAAAGCTTGTGTATACTGTACACACAATGTGGCTGATTTCCGAGAAGTCTGTACAATTCGAGGGGACATCCTGAATTTTATATTGATTTATCCTCTGTTTTCTCCGTTTCTTTCTAAAACCACATACATTATTTATATGATATATCAGATGTAATGTAGGATCGGATCTTATCCGCGCGGCAAGTTATGTACGTATAAGGAAGAAGGAATTTTTACCTTTTAAAAAGGGACATATTTCGTCTTGTTATGCTTTTGACAGCTGGATAGCCAAGTTTAGATTAGATTTAGGTGAGAGAAAACATACAATACAAGTGTGCAGGGGTTTCAAATCTGTTTTTGTTATCGCGAAAAATTTTCTATGGTCGGTAATTCCGTTACAACATGTAATGAGGGCCTTCATTAATTTGACAATAACGTCCCAGAGAAACATTTTATTCCGACTCCTACAAATTTTTGATATAAATAATATTTAAGCTGGCCTGATTAAAATTCTTATATATGGTTGTAGAATTTAATAGATAGGTACCTATTGTTTTTATAACTTCTTAAAGCTTCCTTTTTTAACGTTTTTTTTTCTAAAATGCCTATTCTAATTTTAATCTCCGTTGTTCATTACGCTTAATTGCGATTTACGAGTCAGTACTCAGGAAGGCAAATTGTGAATACTCCTGACTTAATTAAGAAAGTTAAATTAGTATTCGAATAGGCTTACGTCTTGATCCTCTATAAAGACAGCGATATACGGGAGCATCCTTATTTCAAGACACCAGATTAAACAATGCAAGTTCACTTGTTCCCAATCTTCCCCAGCATGTTCATCTGGAAGGTCTTGTACCTACTTACAACTACTAGGCTTCAAGCATGAACAATTTTTGGAAATTATTCAGACGGTAGCATGTTAAACTTTCAAATTTAACGATATACTTTAGATATGTTAAATATTGCGGGTAATACGATCTTGTGTGGAGGGGATGGGGCACAAAAAATTCAAAATGCCACGACCCAGAATCGGGAACTCCTAATTTAACCATGTAGGTATTAATGTTTTTGTGACAAAAACTGCATTTTTTAAATCTAAAAAGCTTATTAATTTTATTAATATATTATTAATAACGTTTGGTTCAAGGGGATAGGGTCGTCCTCATAAGAAACGGTATAGATTTGAAATATCATAATAAATAATAAACGTTATTTACTGCAATCCCAAGTTGTAAGTATACAATTTGCCGGTATCTATGGAAAATCTCTATAACCAGTTTTAAAATGATTAGAGCAACAAAGTTAATAAAGATATTGGATCACAAAAGTAATTTAGACTTTAATGTAAAAAACGACGTAGTCATTCTAAAAGCTGTACGATAAATATTCCAAGTAAGTACATAATGTAATTTAAACTGGTGAAAATTTTAACTTTGTGCAAAACGCTATTGAAGAATTTGTAATTTTTTCACACAAAAACTCTCAAAAAACACTCTCCCACCTTTTTATTAACTCTACAAAGATAGATACGGTTTATACAGATTTTTCTAAATCCCTGAATAGACTATCCTATGGCATTTTCTTTGAAAACTTGAGAAGACCGGCCTATTGTCAACGAATATTACAAGTAACAACTTCTAAAGTTATTTCCAGAGTCCCGTCTTCTGGAGTGCCCCAAGGGTCCATCCTTGGCCTCTCCTTTTTTTTACTGTTTATCAATGACACTTTCGAAGATCTTGTACATTACTTATTTTACGCCGGCCGACATTCAAATTTGCCGTTCCATTAATGTTACCTTAAATAACCGAATCCGGTTACAGATCAACTTTTTTCCTAGCCATCAATCATATTTTTTTATTCGGTAGGGACGAAAAATAAGAGTTTTTTTTGTGGTAAGTTAAATATTTTATTTCAATATTTCTTTGCTTTGTTATTTAATTCAATGTTTTATAACATGTAATTATGAAAAATAGTTGTTTTGCAGATGATTCGACAATAATTGCATTCTAAAGTGGTTTTAACGATTTTTATGCAACAGATTTTTTATTTATATCACATTGGATATTTTTATTATTATGCTTGTATAAAGCCAAAAAAAGAAGAGTTGTTAATAACACTTTTGAAACGGTTGATATAGGGTATTCTGACACGCGTAATTGGAACTGACAATTTGTCAAAATGGACTTTAAAACCGTTATAAATGAAAATAATAAAAACGCAATTAGAGTCAACGTTTTTGAAGTTCCATTTACTGGTTAAAACGAAGAATCCACGCTTAATTAGAATAATCACTTATTTTACCAATATAGGTACTTAGAACAATTATCTTCCGTCGAATAAATTAAACTTTTACACACTCATTTTAGTCCATACTTTATCGCACTAGTGCTATAATGGAAGTTTGTAGCACGTTGTCATTCACGTAATTTTATTTATAATAATAATAATAAACTGCCTTTATTGAATAGCATTGTATATACAATACTATGGTTACAACTAATGGCGAAGTCTAGCCGAAGCTACTCTACTTAAAACCCTTCGCACAAATTAAACCGTCATTCAAGTATATTGTTTGTATTTTTGCCATCGCAGGGAAAATAGTGTACGTAAGCAATGTTTGAAAAGTGAATCTTTGTTTACACAAATCTCCTTTAACTTCATGCCTATAACCTGTCCAATAGAAAAATTATTTTACGGTGAAATAGAATGGTCCATTTTTATTGAGGGGAGGAAGGTGATGTGACATTTGAATAGTTTGAAATTGTGCCAAAAATGATTAAATCGAACTTGCAAAGGTTAGTATTTATTGCAAAATTCAGCAGCGTGAGTTATTTACCTGATTACCACGCCATACCATAATATACTATTATCGAATTCATAGGCTCGTTTTGAAGTATGTCTACCAGTTCAATAATGTAAAACCATTAAGCTTATAGTCAATGAAATAATGCCTATTTATGTAACAAGTACAGGGTGATTCCTATAACGTTCTCACCCCAATTTTTTTGTTTGTCTTTGGAAATAAAATCAAAATATTTATTTACTCTTTTTAGGTTATACACCATACAGGGTCCTGCAACAGTGCGTCGGGCTTCCATAGCTCCTATACCATACAAGTTGGGAAATTCATTCGAGTACAGTTCTTAACTAAATGTGAAGGAGCACCGCAGGAAAATATTTTCGAACGTCCAGGGTGTCACAAAAAATTGTGACGCCTGTCGGGCAAGTTTTTTTTAAATGAAACACCCTATATATTTTACCATACTTCAGGCGGCTTTAATGTTCCTCATTCACACCTAAAATATGAGAACATTCTAATGCTTCACTTGGAAGTAAAAAATTAGAAATGAAATATAAAGCAATTTACATCGCTAAAGAAAAACGCTCTCCATTTTTCCGAACGGAGATTTGAAAACAAAACAAGGTTCAAAACTTTTTTAAAAAGGTCGTAGGATACCGTATCTAAAATTGTTTGTGTTCCATCATGTACAGGGCACCCGAAAATAAATTCAAATTCCGAGTATTTTAAATTGATTTATCTCAGTTTTTTCAAATGGAACACCATGTATATTTTTACGTAGTAATATGCAGAATTTGAATGAAAACATTTTTTGTATAGGTGTTACTATTGGAATTTCTATACGTTTTTGATATAATTGGCAAATATTAAACATGGGCTGATAGAACGACTTTCATTTAAAGAAAATTTTAATAAAACAACAGTACATTAAACTACAACTACATTAAATGTTCAAAGTGTCTTCCGTTTTGCTGTAAACATAAATTTATTCGTTCTCGAAAAGACCTATCTACTTCCGTTAATATTCGAGGTGAAATATTTTCAAACGCATGTATTATTCTCTCCCGCATATTTATCTCGGTTGTCGGCGGCTCGTTGTATACGATGTCCTTGATATAATCCCATAAGAAAAAAACAGTTTTAAAAAAAATTAATATCGCACCAAAAAATCCATTAAAATCTGTCTCTATTTTCTCAATTTCTCCATTTTCGAAGACAACCCAAGTCTGATTATGTACGAGTAACATTTTTGTCTAAAAAAAAATTGTGACAAAAAATATGAAAATAAGACGTGTGCTTTTTTGTTTCTACAACCAAATTCTTTATTAACTGAACGTTGAGTGTTAGAATTATAAAAAGGCGCAACGTTTTAACATTGCTGGTTGCGAGATTTGGATGGCGTTTCCGCAACATTGTTTCAGAGATTGTCAGTGTTGTTAAAATTGTCACACTCATATGACTAACAACAGTGTGATTTGAAACGGCGTGGAAGTAAAAAGGTTCTCCGTACGTGTGTGATAAATTTAACGCACTCATCAGTCTCTGAACCGATGCTGCAAAAGCGCCATCTATATGTCGCTGCCAGCAATATTACGGCGTTGCGTTGCTTTATAATTCTTTCACTCAAGAAGTGTACTAAATATCAACAATATTGCGTAATTAATATTACTTAAGTGCTATAAATGAGCTGTTCTACCTATCTGTCTTAAAAATTAACATTTTTTTTATATAATGCAATCGAAAATATCGACCTTAATGAATCCAAAAACTGTCTCAAAAAATAACTCGTCTATCAACTGGAGTGGCCTCAATGATTTATCGACAAAATTGTAGGTGTTCAAGACATCACAGGCCAAGTTTACTCGTACTTGACCAATACCGATGAACAAATCTGGTAGCAGTCGAGAGTGGAGGTGGGGGAAAAAATTAAAAAGGACCAAAAAAATAAAAAAATTTAATCTTTTAAAAAATATATCCGTCAGTCTGTCTGTCTGTCTGTCGAGATAAGCACGTTTTGAGATAATGAAAACATTAGGGCGGTAGTCAGCGAAATTTAAATGAAAAAAATTGAAAAAATCGAGTAGTACATACATTTTATATCGTACAAACGAAAATATTTTTATTATACGTTTTCTTAATAAAATTCCGAAATGTCGAAATATTAATTATTCACGCCAAGGATAAATTGACTGAATTTTATATTTATGCGTAAAAACTGGAACAACCTGCATGACAAACTTGGCATATTCAATATAATTTATAGTTCACTGAAGAAGGTGTGCAGGGTGGCCCATTTTCGAGCCTCATCATTGGGATCTCGGAAACCGTAAGAGATACAGGGTCGGTTAAATTATGGCAAATTTTCATAAAATCTTTTTTATTTTTTTCTGACGTTATTTGAAAACAAATTTCTAAACGAAAAATTCTGTCATTGCCACTTTTTATCCTCTACAAGATGGCGCTGTCAAATTGGAAATCCGACGTTTCGTCTTCCTGAAACCATCATCAACTTATTAAACTACCTAAAAGCTATGATCCATCACACATTTTGATTTTCAAACACTTCGATGGCAAAAATTGGCATTTTCTGTATTTTTGAAAAATATTTACCTAATAGATACGGCACTGTTTTTACAGCAAATTATTTTTTCAACATCTAAATTTGTGATACTGATGAAAAACTATATTAAAAGCGAATATAAAAAGTAATTATTATAATTATTGTAACTAAAGCACTTGTTGGTATATATAATAATTTTTATTTATTTCCAATTCCTAAATGAGTTGTTTATTCCCTTCCTTGTTTGATTGGTATAATGTAAAATAAAATAAAACTGAGCATACAATATAACTTTAGTAAGAGTAGGTAGGTCGAGAGGTAGGTAGGTATAACAAAATAAACAAGAATTGTAACGAATTTTAAGAATAGGATATGATCCCATTGTTTTCATAATTGCAGCATAATTAAAAGAGAAATATATTTAATTATAAGCATAAAAGTCTAATTTGCCCTTTTCTCTCATTATACGCCACTGAGAGAACCACCGCATTTCCTTTGACTGAACCTCATATGTTTCTTTCACTTCATGAACCGCATACATAATTTGTTTATAGTGCAAGCAATAAGACATTCCATTCCGAAATTTTCTGCAATATAAAGTGTAATACTAACTCCGGCGCGCCGCGCCGTGCCGTTATGAAGCTTCGTTTCTCTCCCCCACCGAATCCAACCCTCGTTATTTTCCTGTCGGTCGCACCCGGTGCACGCAACCTCCTGGAGGGTAGCATGGTGGTTGAGAGGGGTGCATACAGGGGACCAAACCCACCCCCGAAATCATCTGTCGAAGCGTACCAATCGTGGCGGCTGAGGGCTCACCTTCTATACTTTTTATGTTAAATTACCAATTTTTAGACTTTGCATTTTTTATAAGCGGGGCCGACATTTGCAATCGGGCGGAAGGTGGCTGGCTAATGGGGTTTGTGGAATGGGGGTGTTTTCGCACGTGTCATTTGCATATGCGCCTCTAAAAGATCAAAGGAATGCGGTTTTACAACTTGCTCCGGGAAAGAGTTGCCGCAGCGTTTTAGAACCTCTAATGTTGAATACCCGCATGTAGTAGCCGCCCTCCTGGGCATTTATCGAATCTTCTTCGAATTGTGATTTGGGTTGAAAATTATGAAAGTAAAGCGTTTCTTTGCAATAAAACACATTTTACGAAGGATGGTGCTTTTATAATGTGCCGTTAGTACCAAATAATTTTTTTTGTGAACATAATGGCTCTATTTCTTTATTGAAAGTTTTTCCAACTCGCTATAGTTTGAATACTCTAGCATTTAAAGTAGGTGGAATATTATTTTGTTGATTTTCAGATTTTTGTCTTCAGCCTGAGTACCTCACACTTTTGGCAATATTGTCGGAAAGAGCTCTTTTTGTAATCTTCATTAATAATATAAATATCATGATTATGCATACACGAACAACTCCTGCACTGTCGCTTTTGTATTTTTTTAACAAGCAACATTATTTAACTATTCACTATTACTGTTTGCAGGAATATCAGAAACCAACCAAGTCGTCTTTGAACCAATTTAAAATAATTCTGCCGTTGGATTCCTTTATACTTTTTGCTGCATCTGACACCCATATGTTTTCAGATCAGGTATATTATTCATTTTCCTCGGTTTGATGGTGCTTTTATCTTACATTGGCCAGCAAAATCAACCCAACCTTTTGATGTGGGTATCATGCGAATTCAAGTAAATAATTGGTATATTATCTCTTCTGTGTTGTTTGGTTTTGTCAAGTATTCCATTCGCCGTTCTTGACGTTTCGGTTCCATAATAACATATCTTCCATTTAGTTTTTGAAATTTGAAAGCGGAACGTTAAAGTAAAATTATTCCAGAATGTATTACAAGACTTTTAAGTAAATTTTTGGCACTGTTTGTTTTTCACACGTTTTATGAACCTTTTGTTGAATTATATCTTCATCACTTCGATCCAACTTTTGAAAAACTGCTTCGGATTTTTCGGAGTTTTCCATATTATGGTTGACATGGGAAATTTTGTTGAAATATACCGTTTGTTTGTGTGCCAATACTTTCACACTTGATAAGAGTTGAAGAAATATTGTTTATTTTGAGATCTGTACGGCAAATTGATTTACTTTAAGGATGTCATACTTTTCAATAACTAAAATATCATTTTGTGTTCGAAAACCAAATTAAAATGACTATGTATTTTACCATATCAATGTATTCTAGACTAAACTGGTGCACAATTGAAGTGGATATTGGAAAAATATGGGAAAAATTTGAACCTCAATATTTTTGGAGTTAGAAGATTAATCTTGATATGGCTTTTTGTGATCGTTGGCACAATTCATTGACTTTCGTCCACTGTAAATAGATTTTTAAATTGTAGGCGCCTCTTATATCTACAGGGCGATTATCCAGGCCCTTACATTTATGTTAAAGTTCATTGTTCTCCCAAATCCCTAAAAAAAATTGGGATTTTTTTTAAACGTGTTCATTATGATTTATAAGTAATTTTAAAGAACCAATTAGAAGATTTTTTTATAACTTTGTTATTTTTAGAGATATCATTTGTTATAGAAGAAATGGCGAATTTTTGACAAAAAATTTTTTTTTTATATTTTCACCAATATTTTCAAAAATCTAAAAATAATGTTTTTTTCAATTTTGATAGAATATTTCAAAATCTTGGATAATATTGTTGAAACGGTTTTAGGATTTTTTGATTATCTCCATTATTATCGAGACACATTTTTAGTAAAGAACCGTGGTTCTCTCAATTACAAATTATATTTGTAATTGAGAAAATCACGATTTATAAATTTGTTTGGAAAGTCAAAAAAATATGTTTTTTAAAATTTATGTTATCAGTCGCACAAAAATTTAAAAAAATATTTTTGAATTCCCAGAAAACATTTTCAGTACACCAATAGAAAAAGAAAGATTGAATTGTCCTATTTTTTCCTATATCTCCTCAAACTGCGATAGTTCCAAACAAATTTATGAATCGAGGTTCGCTCAATTACAAATTTTACGGTTTTTCCTCGGGTTTTTCATAAAAAAAATGCATCTCAATAGGATAACCAAATAATTCTGAAACCGTTTCGGTAATTTTACCTAAGATTCTATCAAAATTTATAAAACAGTATTTTCAGATTTTTGACGAAGTGCCGAATATAAGAGTGATAAAAATATAAAATCTTTTAATTAATTTTTGTCAATTGATCTCGTTTATCCCTATTACGTTATAAATTTCAGGACCGAAAGCAGGAGGGGGGAGGGGTGATGTGGGTGTTCAAACACCCACTATAATTAACTCCGCGGGTAACCTAACGCTGATTTCGAGATTTCATTAAATAACATTTTTAGCACAAAACTTTACAATGAATTTTAGAGCGTTTGAACTAAAATTTTCGCCTGCGGTCTCACCTAGAACACCCCCCAAAAAAAATCCTGGCTACGGGCCTGATACAATTTGTTCAATTTGCATTCGAAGAGGGGGCCCTGGGAGCATTGAGTATTAAAGAGAAAATTGTTATTGGCAAACGTCTTAAAATGCGCTGTAACCTAAATTGTAGAAAATCCGCCATTTCTTCTACTTATAACAAATTATATCTCT
Organism: Rhagium mordax; assembly: GCA_963680705.1. Classification (NCBI taxonomy): domain Eukaryota; kingdom Metazoa; phylum Arthropoda; class Insecta; order Coleoptera; family Cerambycidae; genus Rhagium; species Rhagium mordax. Next base: position 10,230,316 of record OY796658.1, on the reverse strand, counting down.
AAAAATAACAAAGCTATAAAAAAATCTTCAATTCGGTTCTTTAGAATTACTTATAAATCATAATGAACATGTTAAAAAAAAACCAAATTTTTTTAAGGATTTGGGAAAACGACCTGTTGATAAAAGAGACAACCCACAATTTAAAAATCTAATTACGGTGGACGAGTCAATGAATTTAGGCAAAAAGCCGTATCCAAGATTAATCATCTAATTCCAAAAATATTGAGGTTCAAAAATTGCCCATATTTTTCGAATATCCATCTACTTCAATTGTGCACCAGTTTATTTTCCCGTTTACACAAAACCTTAAAATTCTAAAAAAATTTCAAATACCTATCAGTGCTAATGGTAAACGAAAGTGAACTGATTTCAATGCGGTTTTCTATCTTGCGAAAGCTTTCTTCTTTTGCAAGATGACAATTTTTCACAATTTTACCAATCTTGTTTTATCTTACTCACAGTCTGAATTGTTATAACAACGAGAAAAAAATTTCCAGGGTTTCCAGGACCAGAAAAAATACCTCGAAATTTACCTACGTCGAAACAGTTTTTGGAAATTTGAAACCCTCTGGCTCTCTTTAGAAAACAGTCAAATTTTATTTTTCCCAAGGTTTTTTTAAGACGGTTTAATTTTTTTCTAAAATACCTTTCCTTGAAGAAGAATGTCAAAAATGTTTTACCCAAAAAATGCCCTTCCGAAGGATTACAGCAACAGCCGAGGACAAGTTAAATTGTGTAAGAGAAAAAAAGTCTTTGGTTTGTTGCAATATTGGTAAAAAATGAAAATGGGAAGATTTTTCTTCTCAGAAAAAAATTAAAGAATTTAGATTAAGTTTAATAACGCCAACTTACCCGCTCTGAATAATAATTTAATAGGCTAGCTATTTGAAACTTTTCTCGGGAACGACTATTCCAATGAGAATAATGAAAGAAGCACAAAATGCATATTTTAAACCGTAGATAAAGGATTGTTTCATCGATTTTTCGAACAAGAAAAGTTTTGCCCCGTTTCCACTTTTGCATTGAATCTTTTGATGTACTTAAAACGAACCTAGGCACACGCGTAGCTATCAGATTAAGTAAAAGTAGTTAAACAATATTAGCCATTAAAATAAGGGCAGCGGGGTAAAAAAATGAGACCAAATATATTTGTCTCTCTGTCCGGCTATCCGTATTGAATTAAAGAACCCTTTGAGATATTTTGTTCGAAATTCGGTAGAGATATAGAACGATTTCTTATGTTGAGAGTTGTGCAATAATTGTCACTAAATATGGAGGTAATGAGAGGGGCAGGGAGGTGAATTTTACCTAACTTTATATTAAACTAGTCTGTTCTCTGTTCTTTTTATAAATCTTGTTATTTTGAGTGGTGTTACTTATTAATAAAGCTATACTGCTATACCAGACGATGGTCAGGAGACTTCCCTACAAAACTAAATTCCGACGGAAAATGAAAGCGGATGCAATATAGGTAATAGGTATATAACAAATATTTATTGCGGAACATATACTGTACCTTTAGGGATATTGTTAACTGTAAATTAAATTAATATATATTACAGGTATACAGATGATAAACCTAATATTGTCTAAGTACTTCTTAGTTATTAAAAATGTTTGCAGTATATATTTATGAATGTACCTACTTACTAGTAGTATAATTTGAATGGTTTAAAAATTGTATCATTGGACTCGTACCTTAAATAGGTAGGTACCTATCTGAAAATCCATACGGATAGGTATTTAAATTAGACGATACTGTAGTACCTATAACGCCATTTTAATTTTATTGCCGCATATCCTTATTATAATACAACTATGGATATCATTATAACAGGAAGTTGATGAATAGGTATCAAAGATCAGATGTGACTGTAGTGTGTCCCAAATTGGGGATGCGTGTATTGCCATCTCGGTTATTGTTGGAGATGGAACGTCGATTAAATGGGGAAAGGTTTGAAAGGTTTTCTGATTTTTTCCACGACGTTTCCAAATTTAAACTAAGTAGTTTTTTTCAAAGAACTAAAACGGTGCACATCACACTTTTTTAGGGTGCTTTCCTTGACATTACCAAAAAATTTCTAACGCCATTTGTTTTGAGCGAGGTTTTGAGTAATGCCACTTATGTTGGTTTAATTTCCTATGGTCGCCATATTGGCTATTTATGGGTGAATAGTGCTCTAAATTTTTTTTTCCAACGATGTATCACAATGTCAAGTAAAGTCAGTTACTAGCGTAAATACAAAAAAATATAAGTATATTTTTCCTGGTAGGCTATGACGATATTTGCTTTTAATAATCCCAAATAACTTATTCTATCTTTCGACTTAAAAATATGAAAAGAATTTGAATAAATGAATTGTTGAAATAATTTGCACCAACAATTGTGGAATTATTCTTATATAGGCGCTAAGAATCTTGCTACCTTGCCAAGAAACAAAATATGTATTTAATAATTAACACTTGTACTAGCTGCTAATTTTCTCCTTACTAATGTTCTTCTTGTAACTTGCCTATTACTAGTGTTACGTCTTTTGTTTCTAGTGCTTGAGTTATTTCTTAGAATTTATTATGTCATTGGGATAGGTATTCAAATGAAGAAAAGTTAGATATGCTAGATATCCATTTCAAATTAAATAGAAATGCTGCCGAAGCCTCAAGAATTTATATGAAGATAAAAGTTTCCAAATTGTACCTATGCAACCAAAACAAAGATGTTTTAGGTGCCTTTGTGGTTAATTTAGTAAACTGTGGAATATTCAATGGAAAAGCGACATAGTAGAACCTAAAGAGGTAAATCATGAAGAGCAAGATAACGTTGTATTGTATAAGGAGAAAAAATTTCTACGGTATCAGTAAGATAAGTTTCAAACGAGGTAGATATTCCCAAAACAGCTACACAAAATTTTAAAGAAATATCACCATTACACACCAACCATAGCGAGAACCATAGTCAAAGTTTACAAAAAGAGTGGATACTTGACTGTGGTAGAGTGGTACGTACAGAAATCTCAACGGGAAAAAAGGTCTCAAATTCAATTCATTTAGGTAGGTATTTAGTGTAATTTTATTAATTTTTTTTTAGTGTGATAATACTTTATAAAAAAACAATTTCCAAAAAATCCTATAATTATTGATGATAATGGTAATATGAGAAACGAATGGAATGGAAATTTTGTACACCCAGTCAGGTCTCTCGATCCTAGAACTTTGTACAGGGTGATCCACCATAAGTTCACCCCTCTAACTTGGCTATTTAAGAACGAATTTAAAAATTTCAAAAACCGGATTATAGGGTTTTTTTCAAAGATTTTAACGTATACTTGATATATATACCTACTAAATATATATCCCGCAATTAGAAGAGCTTCGAACTATTTTTTTTTTATGGAACACACTAAACGAGACACTAAATATATTTTATTTAAAAATCAGACTAGCCGTTATTTTATGATTTCAAAAATATATACTTTTATATATATTTTTTTTAGTTTTGGAGATATTGCGCAAATAAGTAGAGATACTTATTTTATATTATTAGGTATATAGGTACAATCGCCTTCACAACAATAATTGAACAAAAGTAGACTTTGATATTTGTTGAAACAATGCAGATATGTCAAACTAATATTTATCTGACAATTCATTTAATAGTGGCTTGCGCAATACCTTTAATTTAAAGCCCACTTTTGTTCAATTATTGTTATGCAGGCGATTTTATGTAATAAAATAAAATAATTAAGTATTTAGACAATATCGTCAAAATTTAAAAAGATTTATCTTATACTTACCTATAAAAGTGTATATTTTGAAATCACAAAAAAACGACTAGTCTGAGTTTTAAACAAAACATAGTATGTTCCATTTAAAAAAAATAGTTTATATTCGTAGCTTTTCAAATTTCGGAGATACATATTTTTTTAAAGAATACGTTAAACTCTTTGAAAAAATCCCTATAATTCGGTTTTTGAAATTTCCAAATTCGTTCATAAATGGCCAAGTTAGAGGGGAGGTGAATTTATGGTGGATCACCCTGTACTTTCAATTTTGGGGGCATACACATTAAATTTATGAATTTTTAAAGAACTTTGATTGCGGTTAACGTAAATACATTAAGGGGTGTGTGTAGTTCAATTTTAAACATAGGTACGTCAAATATTTATCGATAAACAAGGACGAAATATTGCATTTAATTTTATTATTATATTTTTTTGCGTTTAAGTTGAATATGCTATTAGGGACTATTGAAAAAGTATTTCATAGTCTACTTAATGTAATTATCGTCAAATAGAAAGATCGGGATTTTTTTCTGAAAAAGCACCTTTTCGTTTTTTACAAATTATCTCTAAAACGAAAGTAACTTCAAACGGCATCGAAAGGGTCATAAAATTTTTAAGGGCTAACGATTTATTTTAGAGCTCATTTGAAGTTGAATAAACTGAATTAGGTGTTTAGCAAATATCGTATTGGCTTGAAATCTATGAGTTTAGTATTGTATACAATGAGGTCAAAAAAAAATCGATATCTGCAAAACGCCTAAGTTTTGGAAAAATCGCTCGGATAGGGATTTTGATTTTATATTAGATTAGGCCTATTTTAAAAATATCTTGTATTCTACAAGGCGTCCCAAGCTGGGCTGTGATCAACTTTGATTTTTCAAGTGGCAACCTCCAATTTTTTTGCAATTTCGAATTCCTTGTAAAATTCTAACATTTTCTAAGTACCTAAGTATTACACCCCATATCTAAAATCAATCGTTTCTGAGTTACCTATTAACATTTATTCGCATTGAACAGGCTAATTACACCAGAAATGATTAGAAAACAATCAAGAAAAATTTATCAATCGTTTAAATATTATTGCTCGTATTATTGTCAAGTAACCATTTTTTTTAATACGTTAAAATTATTTTAATTAGTTGCTAACCTAAAAATAAAATACATTTAATATTATAAATATTTACTTTGGAAACAAAAGCATCGTTTAGACAAAATATTGACAGTTTAGCTTAATTCTAAGTCTCAGCGTTTACACTTAGGCTAAATTTTATACGATTTACAAGTAAAAAAAAAAACAAATAAGTAATTAGGTATGCTGAGAATTTATTCTGTACGTACATTAAATCAAATCGAAAACAACAAAAACAAAACTATAACAACTGCCAAATGGTCCACCTTATCGCGTTGTTCTTCACTTAAAAATACCATTTTGATGTGTTTTGTTTCCTTGCAAAAATTAATAATTTTCAATTTTGGTCGACATATAAAATTAAACTATCATGTGTTGTAGGTACAGGGCGCATCAACGGTGCGATAAAGTCCAACATTTCCTTTATTATCGATAATAAAAACAAGAATTTTATATAGAAGTTGTAGGAAATCAAAGTGGCTACATTTTAAAATTAGTTCGAAATCTACGGGGTGATTCATGAAAGTGGGGCGCTATAGATGTCAATTTTTTTAAATGGAACACCCTCTATACCTAAGTATATTTTAAAAAATTTGAATTCTCCATGAAATTCTCGATATTTCTATATAAGGATATCATATAGTCTAAAACTTATACCTACTTTGTTCTATAGATATTTAAGAAAATTAAGAAAAAAATGAAATTTTCAGCATTTTTTTCAATTACTGTTATTTCGTCACTGCGTTTAGTTAAATAAGATTAACCCTTTCATTTCGGGTTAAAAGAACGTTTAATTTAAATACTAGTTTAGATAAGAATTGATTTATTTGTTACAGAGTGTTCAGAAAATGTTGACATTTTCAGAAAACTTCGAAGCTCATTATTTATTTATTTATTTATTTATTTATTATCTCGCTTATTTCAAATGGAACACCCCATATTTTTTTACAAAATCTTATAGGTAGGTCTATTTTTATACCCTACAACTTTTGTTAAATATGTTGGAACGGTTTTATACCTTTTAATCAGATTAGTCTCGAGAAAAACAAATAAAGATGTTAAATGAGAAGAAAAATAAATTATTCAGATTCAGATTTTTTTTTCTCTTATCTTCAAAACTAAAAACGATAGATCAAATTTTTTTTCAGATTATTGATCAGCATAAAAATGTGCAACTTTGGCTATAAGTTGACCAATTTCGTTTCGTAGATTCCCATGCTGCGGGTCGAAAAAAACGGGCACATACAAATTTACGTTTATAGGGTCATGCATGATATTTAAAATTAGGTAGGTATATCTAAAATAAATTGTTATCCCCTCTTCTAATAGAACCATGATTTGTCTATTGAGTATGTATTTTTTTGTCAGTAATCAATTAGGTACGTATTGTATGAAACTAGAACATAACTTTTCCTTTCAACACTAACCTTAGATATTTTATTTAGTTAACTGCTTCATTTAATATTTCTTTCTCAGGTAAATCAGTCAATTATACCTTCCCCCTTTACTTACGGTAAGTCTACCGGATTTTCTCCCCATTCTTTAGAAACTGGCCTCAGTAGGATCCGTATAGGTTGATATTTTCGTAGAAGAAATCAAGAGGACTGAACAGTTGTGAAATTTGTAGTTTGTTAGACACCTTGCATGCACTTTCAATTATGAGAACTTAATTTTTGCTCGGATCAATTAAATATCAAAATAAGTCAAGTTCTCACGAATTAGATAAGAAGGTAGGTATTAAAACATTAATATATTTAATCAGAAGCATAATCGTTCTAATCAATGTTCATTTTCATTTTCTAGTTTGGCACGTAAACTGATGCGCCTACTTCTTTATTGGTTTCTTGACCGTTGCAACTGCAATTTTCCTAAAAGCGAATGAGTTAATAAGCCATAAATAAACAATACAGCAAAAAGATCTGTTGATGAAATTGGAAAAAAACAGTTAGGCCCATTTACCTTATATATTAGCTCAGTTAGCTGTTAGCTGTGCAATGCATAAAAGGAACAGTTTCTGTTTTTTTTTTTTTAGGTTGTCAAAGACGTCGTAAGCTGCTTTGTGCGTCGCTCTTTCATCAGGCAAATTTGTAGGAATGCAGTGCATACCATGCAAAATAAAGACCAGATCAAGCACGCAGAGGGAGGAATTCTAAGCATACAATAGGAGACGCAAAAACCTCGGTCATAAGTGAAAAAATCATCATAATAATATTATCTAACGTGAACAAAAGGGCTCCAAAAGTAAGCTGAGGAGGCCCCCGCAAATGTAAATCTCGTAACCCTTAATTTAAAGCTCACAGCATCCTTATCTGTATCAAAAAAGAAAATCAACGTATCTATGCTTCTTCTGATTTTACTGGAAGAAGTCAATTAAGCTCCAGAGCAATTTCAGAAAAAAACATACAGTTACTTACATCCTAATTAAACTGATATTAATTACATCGATCGGATCGGGCAAAAAAAAATTAATAACAAAATGAGGCTATTGCAAAATAATGATTTAAGCTTTTTATAAAAACCCACCTTTAAAATGCGTTTAAAAACTTGACCTAGTCCCGATCACAGCCAATGTTATTCGACCTATAAAAAACAGTCGTTCTCCTTCTACCGCTCACTCCATGTGGCAATGGTATAACTGCATATTAATAATTTTGTCCCCTCCCGTACAGCTAAGTCATCGTTTTTACAACTCTCTGTGTGCTCCCGGCAAACTAGCAGAGTGAACCGCACCGTTGCCATTTGTATCCGAGAGCAGCCACAACCTTAAATTAAGCTTTAATTATTATTGCTTTAACTGCCCATATTTTAGGATTATCTCGTTTTGTTGATACATTTTATGGCCAAACTGCAAATAATGATGGTAACATAACGGTGAAATTTTACTGCTAAATTCAAAACGTTTGGGAATTATCCTTTGCTTTCGAACGGGGAATTACAAACGAGTCCGAGGCTTCGGTTTAAATATTGTCCAAAAGTTATTCGTGAAATTTTTTTTTCTTTTTTTTTTTCTTGGGAAATTTTTATCATATTTTAATCCTTCAATTTATTTAAGTCCTAGTAATTTAAAAAATAACTCGATTTAAAAAAATAATATCTACGGCTCTGACCTTATGTCAAAGGAAAAGTTAACGGGTGGTTCCGAGGGTGGTTCATTTACATAAAAGGTAAATAAAAACAATAATGGGTATTTTCCCAGTGAAAAACAAACAGATTAGGTTTCCGTAAAGTCAGTAAAATATTATTTTGTCAAAAAAAAAAACGTGTCCCCCCCCCTTAACTTTATTATTTTTGGAAAAAGAGAAAAGTGTAAAGACAAAAGTCTAAGTTATTTTTACGTAGATTTTAAATACCATATCAGAAAAACAATTGAGTAACGTCAAAAAAAGTTTATAATACAAACTTGTGCTTTTTCTTTGATAACATGCTATAAATATGTTTTTGCGGAATATGAAAGAGCATGAAAATAGCTTTTCAAAAATATACAGGGTGGAACAAAAGTATCAAATAATGGCTTTAACTTTGTTATTTGCAAAGTTACAAAAAAATGTCAATATGAAAGTTGTTTGGTTCTTTACCATGCATGTTTTGAGTTTTTTAGTTTGTTGATATCTTCCTCTGGTTTGTTCCTATGGCAACCAACTTTTTCTTTTTAAACGGCACCCATATTTTTTTTTGTCAATTTGAAACAAGCATATTTTTCTCTATTCGGTCATAAAATTTTGCAATTTTTGTAAAAAAAAAATAAGCGTGAAAAAATATATTTATTACGACTCAACCAGAACTAAATTAATTAATTTCACAACATCACAACACTAAAATTTAATTGTTTGTTTGTAAAAATTTAATTGTCAAACTTCCATGGCATTCTTTACCAAAAGTAATGTTTGTGCTTTATAACTGCATGACTTTTTCCATGGCATCCTTTATTAAGAGGCGACGAGTGAGTCGTAAATGTTTTTTTCTCGCTTATTTTTTTTCCAAAAATTGCAAAATTTTGTGACTGAAGATTTTATCGTAATAATTATTGGAGTGATTTTATTCTCAGTGATAAAGCAATTTATTGTAGGTTATTATTTTAGTCTTAAAAAATTACAACAAGAATAGGAATTTTTTAGGTATTTTATAAAAATTCAATATTAGCCACACGATGTATTTTAAAATTAAATTTTTTTATCACCTGACCCAAGTTGCTCTTATTCGAGAAATAATCACCCCATTTGTATGTAAAATATAGCTTATATTTTTTTACGTTGATTTTAAGTACATACGAGTAATCATTAAAATATTACTGTTGATAAAGCGTTTCTGAATAATTTATCTAAAAATCTCAGAGGTAATGCATTAACATCCAATATAAGGGGATGTGTTATTAATATGCAAATATAACATCAAAACACTTAGGCCTTCGTGAAAATTTGCATTTCGCAGGTAACATATATTCAATGCAAACATATCTGCAAAAATTAAACGCAGGAATTTTAATAAACTACGTTTTACGGCACATATATTAATTTAAGCTTGATTTATTTACGAAAAATACAGTAATATACGTTAAAATCCACTCGGTCACGTCGCCCAAATTGCTAATCAACGACTCTTTTTAGTCTCGAAGCTTAAAGCCGTAACACATCCATACCGCCAATTATCGTAAATATCAGTAATTAAATGAACTCTGGCAACGCTGCCGCGCGAGTATTCCGAATCGCCTGTAACAGTACATCGGCTTTAAGCTGGGCTCTCGTCGGGTGTTCCCCTTTAAAGCGGCGCTACCCGCGATCGTGAAGTGTGTGTCTGTCGCACTCACAACGGTCCCAGATATCAGCTTGATTAACTGTTAGGTAATTTTCAAGATTACACGATTGTTACGAGGATCATCTACGAAATGTTTTTCGCTTTCTTAATATCGCCTTTATCGGGCGATTATTTGCTGCAGTTCGGGGAGATGATCCCCCAGCGCTGCCCTTAGGCGATGGTTGCGGTGCGAAAAATTGCGGGTACTTAAAGCCGAAGTTTTTTCCGCGGTTTGATAATGCAGCTTTAGGCACACATCAATCGAAACATTTACAAACTGACTTGTTATTTTTTGGATAATTCGACTTATCTATAGGTACAGCAAAACCATTCTAAAATGAGTTGTAAAACGCTTAACATCTTTTATTGCCGGGGCCGCCAAGCAAAAATTATCTGGCGTTACGCACAAAAGTGAACAAACCTAATAATTTGATGACAAATCTCAAGCAAAATTTATATTAAAGTTAAAAGCCGTCTACTCCGAAATAATCAAATGCCTTTTAAAATTTTTTATTGTCATCTAATTACAGCGCCAGTGGGGCCAGTCCGGCCCGTGCCGACTTTAAGGTTTTACAGGATCCTACCATACTTATCTATTTATATCAAATAGTATCGACTGCAGATTACGCTCTTATCGAAACGGCGAACATTGGACACGTATTTGTGGATTTCTGATAAAGCTCGATTTTTTCCCATAAAGAGCAGGGTGCCTCTCACGAATTACTCTTCACAAAAATACTCTAAGCGCCCTTATGCCCCATGGATCCTTCGTTTCCGATTAATATATTGTGTAACCCTCAACCCTCCGTATATGAAAACTTCATATGGGTTAGGGTAAGAGGCAAAGGGACATTAATAATAATGGGGTAGACTGCAGGCCTGCCCTACACAACTTCCATTTTGAATTCTGAGCTGAATATTGTTCGGTTTCCTAATTACCATATTTGCAAAATTTGTAAATAGTTTAACCTTGGGTTTTTCTTAGAATTGCGGAAGGTCTGCAGATTTCTAAAGCTCTTGCCGAATTTTATAACCAGCTGGTCATAATGCAGGTAAATGGAGAGTCAATGACCTTCTAGGTCTATGAAACCTTAAAAGATTGTTGTAAAATTTGTTTACATATTTAGATTTTAAATAAGTTTTGTAACGAATGATTCGCAACGGTTCTAAAATTATATTGCTGCACGAGGCAATTATTAACGGTGTTGTAACGGGACATTTTTTCTGCCCAGGGCAAACTAGGCAGATATTACGCCCTTTTTTGGACATATTTAATTAATTTACTAAAATGTACGTTTTTCAAATTAAAAAAAGTTCAAATATGATTAGTTACCTTAATACATAATAACAAAAATAAAACTACACTTCTTGCTCTTCGGTTTGCAAAAATTTAATCGAGTTCAGACTTTCATGCAATATACTCGATAGACAAAAGTGCCAACTTAGGCGCTCTTATAACGTGACTGGCAGCTATTTCTATATTATCAATAATGATACGATTCATTATCATAAATTAGAATGTTTCTATGTTTATTCATGTTTCCCGGGCCGATACCCTGCCCTGCATTAGATACGGCTCTGACTATTGATAGGAATTATAAACAATAACACATTGTTTAAACAACTTATCAAGAACCAATAACATTCCAGGATAAATTAGTTGAGATAACAGCACGTACTGAGAACGTTGGTTCACAACTCGCTATTTGTGCCAACTTCTGTTTTCATGTTAATAATTTTATTTTGCTGGCAAATTTTTTGTCCTAGGTTTTTTTATTGCGAGATATAAAAAAGCAATTATAATAAACTCGAAGCCATATTAGCACTACCCCGGTAATTCGTCTTTAATTAATCATTAAAAAAATATTTATGAGACTGTAACGCGAGTGCACCTGGCGTTGTAAAAAACGAGTTTTAACTGACTCGCCGGAGAATGTGCCAGACAAGGACGGTACAACAAAACGAAGTTAGCATAATCGCCATTTTGAACATAAAACCAATATGAAGAATAAAAACGTACCGTTATTTAACAATTGCCGCAGCTGAGACGCATCCTCTTCGCCAAGAGCACCAGGTTAAATCAATATAAATAAATAAAAGGTTTAAATAATAAAAACTGACCTTTTAGTAAAAAAACCAAAACCTCTCCGTTCCATATCACAAATCCAACATAAACAAATGAAAAATAACGTCACAAAATAAGAAAAAAATCATAAATACGCAACCACAAAATATTTCGATTCGGTAAACACACACACACTGAAAAATTCGATGTTTTTCGTACTTTCAAAGTTCATATCCTACATTACCGCAGCACACTATTCGCGCAACTGCACCGATGAACCTTTGGAGACTGGTTGTCCTTCGCCTGGCCAATAAGGATCAGGATATCCCTTCCCGTCGCCCCATTGGTTGCCATTTGAAAATGACGCCAAGCGAGCGGGGCAGGACGAGGGGGACGCTGGCTGGCTGTAAATGAAAAACTTTAAAGTCGAGACCTGACGGTCGACCATGCTATTTTCAAGGATATTAGCAGGAACATGCCTTAATCATGGCGAATGGCAAACAAGCCTGGATATATCATCACGCAGCCAAGCTGTGGGCTAGTCAAAGACGTTATAAATGGCGACCAGGGGGATAAATCATAGTACGTGTGTGTGATAGGAGAATAGATTAATTACGTAGGTATTTGATCATGTTTGGAGCAACAACAACAATTAAAATGTTCGAGATAAGGGTTCGTGATCTCTCGTCGTTATGTACCTACAGAAACGCACGGTCTTTCATTGTTTGTTTTGCCTCGAGTTTTTTGTTCTCCGCTTTCTTGGTTTTTACCACGATACTTCTTTTATTTTCCTATACTTCAGATTTCGTGATTGGCAATCGTTTCTATTATTTTCCAAACAAAAGTGTAAACTTTGCGGATTGATATGTATCTAATTCAGTTTCTTGTTGACTCACCTCAATTTCAATAGCCTTCCCTCTAGCTCTAGACTCGATTACGTTCCCTAAAACAAAATGCAAATTGTAGGATTTTTGCTTTGGCAAAACATTTTGTGTTATACAACATAAGTTGTTTAAAAGATGGCTGACGTCAGAAAGGGGCGTGATTACCGAAATTCATTATCGTCATTGTTTATTTTAGTTATTATATTGATATAATATCTACGATAATTCGATAAATATATCAAAAGTGTTATTTTATACAAATACTAAGTACGATATCCGTTGACTTGTCCCAAACTATTGCAATAGTTTCTTTTTTAGGTTCACATATTAAAATAACCATGTACCTACCTATATAAAAATTAAGTAGATAACTATAACGATAGGTGCAAAAAAATTAATACACTGGGCGTTCCAGTTTTGAATTCCGTAATTTTGGGGCAATGAGAAACAGTTACTATAAATAGGTACATTTTTTCTAGCACATATCCTATCCACTTCCACAGCTACGTTTCAAATACAAATACTATTGTAGCTTGGCTTTTACCTGAAGAAATCGTAACTTCGGAGAGAGGATCACAGATGGACAATGAAGGCAAATATGGATTTGAAGCCGACCTAGAACCAATATGTCACAATCACACCGACTTTATGGATTTACAACATGATGAGTAAGGACTAGACACTACTACAAATAATGGTGCACTGGTCGTACCAAAAGGTTGTGGTACCAACAATAGTCTCACATTCTTGGTCTAGTGGCCAAAAGTCGGAGAGAGAGAAGAGAACTAGGGAACAATAAGACGCTGATAATGGCATACGATAGAATAGGTATAGGACTAAGTAGGTATTTCAAGGATTGGATATTAAATCAAAATATTTCCACTAATAGGGAAGAACTCGATATGCAGTCATATACAGCTACAGAAATACCATGAGGGTAGAAATACCTAATGGGGAAGATAGGAGGACCAAACAGGTGCGAAGGAACCTGAACGAAGATAATCAGAAAGATATAAAAAATAAAAACCGTTTTTCTGAAAATGGTCCGTCTCTCCTCATATATATGGGAGATATGGACCACCAATGGGAGGAGAGATGGACCTTAGCAATTTCTCTTCTTCTTCCGTGTTAGGTTGTTGCCACAGCCTTGGTATACTCTGGAATGAAGTGCAACCTTCATGCAACCAACGCAACGGTTGCATGCCACATACTGTATCCAGTCGTCTTTTTTTTTCGGTTATGCGATAGTCTACAGCCTACGCATTCGTTCTCATAGTCACTCATATGGTCTTCTTCGGATGATGAATCAATCATTGAGTGATATCTCTCCAGAGTCTAATGACTCTGAGGATTCCATGCAAATTTTCATTTGTTGTATTTTTATTTTTTGTTGTTTTTTATGAGTATTTCTTTCTTCCTTTTTATTAGTTTTCTTTTCAGTTTTTTTAACTCTACTTGTTTTCTGTTTTCTAGTATTCGGGAGTTGTTAGCACCCCTATTATCTGCCTTCTAAGTTTTTTTACTGCTGGTTTGAGGGCGCGAACCAGGGAAATTTCATCTAAAACCTTTCCAGGTGTAATGTCTTCAACTGGAAGGAATGATTTTCGATAGTGTAGAGACGTTCATTTGAAACCCAGATGACCTTGGTTGTGGACTTATGTCTCTTGGCTGGTATGAAATCATTGTACCTACTAATGCCTTCAATTGAAGCTGTTTTTGATAATGTAGAGATGTTCAATTGAAGTCCAGATGGCAATACGCATGTGCATGGCTGTCGGCTGAGGACTTACGTCTCTTGGCTGGGATGAAACTTTGTATGGCGATGAGGTTGGTTTAGTTTTCCATTAATTGACTGTGAATCCTCCTCTCTTTGCTGAACATGATGTTCTCTTTGGTTAGTTGATTGTTCTTGAGTCTACTTTTTGGAGTAGTTTTTGGAATATCAATCTCTCCTCCCAGTCGCTGGTCCATCTATCCACAAAAACCCTTCCTCCCAACACGCCTGAGCGTGAACAGTCCCAAACTCGTTCCACGAAACACCAAAACAAAATTCTAGCCACTAAACGCAACAAAAATCGCCAGCAACTTAAAAAATAACAGATTCTAATCATAATACGGGAGTCACAGAATGTAAATGCATGACCCTGGCCGATTTCAATAAGCATCGTTGTCATATTTCGGTTAATAATTGCAGTGGTCCGACTCTCCTCCTGGTCCAACTCTCCTCCCCTTACCCTATACAGACGGATCCAAAACTACGTGTGATGTCACAGCAGGATTTACGAGGACTCAACCAAGGACAGATTTTAACCTAGGAAGTCGCAACCGTTCTAAGCTGAAGTCATATAGCCTTAAAAGGCTTCGCACAAGAAACAATGCAAGGTCATACATGATAGGAAAATTCCTATCATCTAGGTAAGTGCCCTTGAAGCACTGATGTTCTAAACAAAAAACTGCCCAAATATACATAACAGTCAACAAAGTACAACTGGGAGTAGATGCAAGAATCCTGCTAGGCAGAGATGTTGGCTAGTGAACGTGCAAGAGCAACATTGATGGATCCCGAAATATACCTATACCTAAGTATCTTTTATAGCACCGCAAAAGGGTCGGTAAAGGAACTGCTAAGGCAAAAACACCACTTGCACTGAACGGGAGACCAGGAAATCAGGAATGGCATAAGGTCATTGGAAAACCATCCAAATCAAAAACTGATGAATTACTACAGATAAATAGAAAACTAGGATGCGTGCAATGGGCATCCTGACTATGAATAAACACTTCACCGATATAAGGGTGAGAGACACAATCCGGAATATTATGTTGATTTGTGAATTTTGTGATGGAGATAGGGTATGCGTTAATATATCTCCTCTAAAACAGGGCAAAGTTCCTATAAACTAGGCTTCGGAGGTACTTTGATGTATTATTCTTTATAAAGGGGTAGGTAAATAAATATGATCTCCAGTCTCTTTTTAATCATTATTTCCTTACACTTGACATTTTAACTATGTCTATATATAGCAGGTGATAAATCTTTGACAAACAAGATACTTTTGTCCTAAGACCACTCCAGTAAGTAGTGAGGGATAAGTACATCCCTCTGGTGGTCAGTTGCTACTACCAGTCAAGACATCGACGGTGTCTCTGTGACCGATAGCGGCTTGCCAAGCAAGCACCAAGAGCGGCGACCTCTAGCCCTGATGGACTAAAACATGCTTAATAAATAGGATTATAGGAAACAACTACTGGACGGGCAAAGGCCCCTACTCCCATTGAATTAGTACTGGTAGTAGCAACTGACTTATCCCTCACTACTTACTATGTGCTGGGTCTGCCATAGGCCAGTTTGGTTTGCCTTTGTTATTTGTCTTTTCAGCTACCTGTGGCACACTGATGAGAACATAAAGAGTTCGAAACCGGTCTGTGTCTGGTATAGAAAAGACAAATAACAAATTTGGCTACCAATTTTGGATTTATAGGTATAATTCAATGGGAGTAGGGGCCTTTGCCCGTCCAGTAGTTGTTTCCTATAATTCTATTTATTAACCACTCCAGTGGTTAATCACAAATCAGCAGGGAATATCCCTCCAACGAGCAGCTACGAACACGTATTTCGGCGTTGCGTAGCATGAGATTTGTCTATAATTTAGATCAACAGATCTGGAAAAACAGCAAATTTAAGAAGAAAGTACAATACTTAAACATTCGTGTCCACGTGAACACCCTTGAAAGTGCCCTTTGAGTATAATTGTGTTCTTCTATACCTAAAGCATTTTAATCTCCAAATCGTCTGTATCTGTTGCTCGATAATGCCATACTTACGAGGAACATATTATATCATGTTAAGGAAAGAGTTTAAATGAGAATCTCTTAAATGATGGCCCTAACAGATTCATACCACGGCCAAGTTGAATCTAAACGGTTCGTTATGCATATGCAAGGTGCAAAATATCAATGTGTTCAATTCATTTTTGGATTTAGATATTTCGCCCTTGTTTAATTCTTCTATCCCATTAAACTCAAAGGCTGCAATGAATTAACAGAGAGCAAATGTGTATTGGAATTAATTGGAATAAAGGTGTTCAGGAATTTCCGGAGTGAGAGACTGGATGGCTTTACACTAGGAGCAGGAAAATTATTTAACATCGTAGGTAAAAAAATTGTCTTTCAGAACGAAGACAATCCATTTCGTAAGGTCTGATCCTTACTCCTCTCGTTGTGTCGAACATCATAGGCCGATGTCTCAATTGTTTATCCTGGAATGCAATTCCACAAACGAAATTGGATTGCTTAAATTGAAGTATTCCCTACAGACTTAATGAATGCATGGGTTTACGTGCTTTGTTAACTAAAATTTTTTATTGTCGCTTCAAGATGTCGGATGACTACTAACTTCATACGCTTTTGAAAAATATATTTTTCACCATCGTAGAATACATTTCCAAAAATACTGAAACACAAAATGATAATATTTCTAGACAATCTATTATGTTTGTCAGACGTTTTGAATAAGTTGTCTAATTTCTGTGGTGTTGTTTATACAAAATGTAATCGCGAACGACTTATTGCGCCTGCTACCTGTTAGGCCTTTATAAAGTAGGTACTACCTACCAAGATGAGTTTATGCTACCTTCTGAAATATGGAGATGTAAGTATTCCTGAACGTACCTCATTGCCTTGTAATGCAAATTAATTCTACAGAAGATTTAAAGCTCAAACCAAAGTTGAAAGTTCAGTTATACCCATGATCTCTATAATAAGTTGCAATATTTTCGGTATTCCACGGCAGATTTCGTTGCCTATACTTTTAGGAACAATTTATACAAGCTACCATGTTTTACTCGGAGAGAACGTGTAGGACTGTTTATTAGCTACAAATAGCTAAGTTATGGAATTTATTTTCCAACCACTGTTTTCTTCAGATCAATTAAATCCTCAGATTTAAATAAACTTAGGTAACAGCCACAGCTATCATTAAGTAGAAAATATATCTGTGGTCGTATAATACGATGTCGGTATACTGTATTAAGTAATTGCATGTACTTATTTATTTATTTATTTTATTTTTAGCAATATGATGTTTTAAAAAACAAGCAGTTTTCATAGAAGCCATTAAAATTTTTTTTTTCAAAATCTTGCATGTCGAATAATAATCAGTGATAAAAACGGCGGATGCGCCGGTATTTATGGAAACTGTTTTTCTTGTATCTACAATCTACATTTATTTCATTAACCACATATTTTTTTCAATGAACTGTTTTACCTAATTTTAATTAGTATTATGAATAATTCTCCGATTATAACCGAGGGAGTAAACTTAAAATCGTCAAAAATAACAGACTTGTTCATTTTTCTTTTGTACCTAGTCTAAAATCATATTCTTTTGTTTGATGTACAAAAATCTATAATAATATACTCTTAACTTCGACTTTCTCTTTTTACTGCTATAGGTATAGTAAACGAGGGGGAGCATAAAAAAATACCAATAATTATTATACGTTTATTTGACTGATGGTTTGCAATTCCATTTTTGTACAAAAATGGCTTTACTAACAGCATATACATATATTTCAAGACAGTTGTGGTGGTAACACTTAGTGCAACTTAAATAAGTTATCACCCTGTATTTGCCTTTTATACGTGGTAGATTTTGTATATACCTACAGTGTGTTCACGTTTAGAACTTATCACCGCGTATATAGAATTTTTATTTATAGACCGATTTGAATAAAATTTTGCCTGGAAGATAGAACACAATAGGGTCTACTATGACCAAAAAACCATTCGCCCCCTTCAAATGCAAAGCCACCTGCGATACCAAAATAAATTGAAAAAATCAAGAAATCATTAGGCATTTTTTTATCGCAAAATTTGACTAACGAAAGTTGTTCAGAATTGTTCAAAAAGCTTAAATCTTAAGTTTGATCTATTTTAAAAAATATTGAAATTTGAAAATATCGAAAATTGTAAATCCAAAAATATAATTTTAATGATATTTTTCTATTTCAAAAGCGTGCTGTGACAATTTCATGTAACAGAATTGTCACAGCACGCTTTTCAAAACGCAAAAACGCTTTAAAATTATATTTTTGGATCTACAATTTCCAATACATATTTTAAAATTTCAGTATTTTCAGAATTTGATTAAACTTTGGATTTAAGCTCTTTGGGCAATTCTGAATAACTTTCGTTAGTAAAATTTTTCGAAAAAAAAATGCCTAATATGATTTCTTGATCTTTTCCATTTATTTTGGTGAGGTGGCTTTGCATTTGAAGGAGGCAAATGTTTTTTGGTCATAAGTAGGCCCTAATGTGTTCTATCTTTCAAGCAAAATTTGGTTCAGATCGGTTCATAAATATTTTACGGGGGTGGTAAGTCCTTAACGTGGACACACTGTAATTAAAATTTTATGTATTCATTGTCACGTGCTGACGAGCTAATTAAAGATCAATACGGTAAATATTTTACTTAACCAGCTTTGATTTGTCACACAAAAAGCTGTTGTGTATTTTAAAAAAACGTTTTCTGAAACCAGAAACGTGACAGAAGGTATTCGAAAAAATCCATTTAAAATAATAATTTAACGGATTTTTAAATGACTGTCGATTACTTTTCTTTTGCCAATGGAATCTCCTGCCACGTTAATGGAGTTACAGACAGACCGACACGTGACTTCATTTTTAAGATCTAAGTACATTTGCATGACGTTTAATTTTGAATTTTTGAAGAATCGGATGATGAGGTAGAAAATCAAATACATAACTTAGTTCTACGGCACACCCTGTACTTATATACGAAAAGAATGTAAGAAAACTGAGAACCGTCTATACCTATATCGTAAATGAAACTAGCATTTCTATATATGTTTTTACAGGGTGTCTATTTGAAAACTTACCAATGCTTACCTACCAATCTTTAAAACCAAAATAGGTATTGATAAGTTCCCAAAATCATGTCTAAGACTCTAAATAAGTGACACGTTTAATCCATAGGAAAAATGTAATATTAAATTGACTATTAGAGGTATTTAAACATTTCCATGCAGAAAGGCACTGATGTATGCAGAAGAAGATATCAAAAGTTGGTAAAGTGTTTTCAGCTTTCAGATATATCGCCTGAAAAAAGATACCTTGAAATTCTTCAACCATACAACCCTTTAAATTTTGGCCGCCCCAGCGAAATTTTTTTAAATGTTAACATCTCTTTTGGAAGGCTTCTAAAAATGTTACATAATAGTATCAAACATTTTAACTGTTTAATTTCCGAGTAATACCTATACACAATTCAAAATGATAAATATGAAAGCATTTACTTCAAATAAAGTTGAGAAAGCAATAATAACAGATAATAATAATAATTTACGAAAATGTTAGAAAGCGGAATATCACGATAGTCCTGAATTGTTCGTTGTCATAGATCCGTAATGGACTGGACCTGAGTTGTATAGATCACAGATCTTAAGTAATCCCACAGAAAAAGTCGAGTGGAATCAAATCTGGAGATCTAGGGGATCATTCTATTGGCCCTCTTCTACCAATCCATTGATCTGGATAATTATAGTCTAATCAGGCCTTAACAGGAGGTGCCCCTTCTAGTTGGCAAAGGATAACATTTTCAATCATAGTAATTCATGCCTGTGATTTTTTAGTTCATGAATTATTAGGGGCACCAACCAAATTTTGACTAATAAATAATGGACCATAACAAGAGAATGGTCAAAAATAAATCTGCCCATCAGACATTAAGTTTTGCAGGATACTGTGTTGCACTTTCCTGAAGAGATGAGGGTTTTCATTGCTCCTATGACGACAAATTGATTTGCTGACGTTGCCTTTAAGGTAAAAAGTATCGCTGAAAAAAATGTTTTTTAGTAATTAGGTACGGCTCAGTCATCTTATTCGTCATGATTTCACAAAACTCAATTCTCCTGTATGGATTATCATCGCCAACGGACATTTTGTAAGGATGCAAAAAACACAGTCGGTTTTTTTTCTGCTTCTTACTACAATTTACTTACTACTTTACTTTTATAATAGATTCAGATTCGCAATTTGGGCAGCTCCAGTTTGTTCAAATTTTGCAATTAGCTCTTGAATATAATTGTGCCTCACTATTTTGCCATTTAATATCACTGCAGTTCTTAGAGCGCGACCAATTTGGGAACAATAAATAAAAATGATCACCAATTGTGTTAAAACCAGTTTTGAAAGAGAAATAGAGAGCTGTTGGAGACACAAAAGAATAACTTTCACAGTGATAAGTTAATTTTAATGAAACAACAAACAAAAGTTGAAAAAACAATAAAAACTAGTCTAGTAGTATGCAATAGGATTTTTAGGAGCTTTTCAAGAGGTATGACAAGGGTTGTGTTCCCGTTTATGAAAATTGTGTTGAGGTGACCGGAGCCTAAGGAGAATTACTGGAAAAACTCATTTTATGAATCATCCTGGTTCCCCTTCATATTCTAGAATCGGGTTTGAGATCTCTTCTATACATATATTCATTAAAGAATGGGCCAAACTGTAATAGTAGGTTCTTTGAGTAAAAATAAATCATTTTTGCTGAACATACCATTTTGCTTCCTTAAAAAGTTTCTTGTTTAAATTTTTTAAAATTGCTTCATTTGCTAAATTAATAAAATATCTCTTCTTAAAAACAGCGTTTTATCTATTATACTGAATTGTCTTACTGTCAGTTTTATTCATGTACAGGCTATTGATTATAAATGGAACCCCTCTTAACTTCGTTATTTTTTGAGAAAAAAAAAAATTTTTCCAAACAAAAGTTTTAGGGCATTCTATGAATTTTTTACAACCAAATTCAATAGTATACGGGGTGTCTCATAAAATCGACACAACATACTAAAGATTAAAAAATTATTGTAATAAATTTTCAATCAACATGTCCCCCGTATTTATCAATACATTTTCTATAACCATTTGTTTTTGGAAATCATTCATTCGATTTTTATGTAAATAGAAACCGCTGTACCTATATCGAAAAAGGCCACACTAAATGTCAACAGCAGGAAATCAGGAAAACGAGGACTTTTATAATATTAAAAAATATACAGGGTGTTCTACTTAAATAATCATATATTTGGTTTGTCCAGCTTTTATCAGGCACCACAATTGAATATAGGTACTTAGTATAAAAGCAGAATTATTACAATGCCCTCGAACTTTTGTTTGAAAAAATTTTTTTTATCTCAAAAAATAACGAAGTTGGTTGGTCTAATACACTTATTTTTGCTGGAGTTCGTGATACACCCTGTATAATATAATGTTGAAGCAAAAGGGAGGCATAAAACTTTCTGCAACAAAGAACTTAATCGACTATTAAACAGATCAGTTTTATCGGTACAACAGTAAATGAAAAAGTTAGAGTTATGAAACTCCCGCCGAAGTAAATTCAATAAAAATGTTCACGCTGAGGCATCGAGTTATTAATTCATCAATTAATTTGAAAGCCAACACTCAAGTGCGGCATTAATTCAATTAGAATTTTCCTTTCCCCGAACATTTTTCCTACAAGAAAGTAATTTGTCCCAATCAGCGTGGCACCCGAGCTAAAATAATAAATGAAGTTAAAAGACGAATAGACCAGCGTTGGGGAAACCATGGAGCGCCGTCTGGTTTGGTGGTAAATGGTCTTCCTGGAACTGCGAGATGAATTCAGCGGCATAGCAGCGACATAGGAGGCGGTGATTGATGCGTCAGTTAATGATGTTGCGCGCTCCATTAGGACACAGAACTGCTAAGTCGCCTTGATCGTCGTATCACGTGCAAGAAAGCACCGTATGGTGGATTACGCCGACTTACAGAACGCCATCAAAGCAGAAGATGAGAAATATTATTATAAACTGCTTAATGATGTAATGTTTCATGCAGAGGGTGCGCGCAGGCCAATTTTAATAATGCATGGGTTCGAAAATTGCACTTTTTCAAATTATTATGGTGACGACTGATGCGAGGGGTGAAAATGCAAAGGTCGCGCAAATCCGCAGAGAGTGATGTTTTTAAGATTCATGATTTCTCCTCTATCCCGGGAGTCGTATAACTTCATTATGCTATTATATGGTGATTGCAAAGTATATCTGATTGGAATGTGGTAGTTTTTAGAGGTAGTTCAGAGAAAGAGTCTTGTGTAAACTGTACAGTGTCCAATTTCTTGAACTTCTAAACTACTAATGCTACCTACTAATCAAATAATGATTCTATCATATAGACTCGGTGAAATCGTTGTGTTCATTCATGCATACTTCTTATGGTAGATTTTGACAAAAGAATTTGTGAAGCGGAGAATGAAATTATCAAAATATATGAAAACCCACTCCTGGCAATCATGGGCTATTACAAGAATGAAATCAGGACATTATTTTTTATAACTCCAATACTTAATCTTTTGCAGCAACAAGATGGATTGACTCGGCACTCAGAACCAGAAATTCACAAAGTATGCTGGGTTCCACGAGAAGAGATGTCAGTAACCAGAAACTGTCCGCAGGAGGAATCCTATCACCCCTTTTATGTTTCTGGTTATTGATGAATTCTTAGTACAATTGGAACAGCAAGGAATATATGGGCAAGGGTATGCAGATGACGTCACCATCGTGGTAATAGGAAAATTTGAGGACTTCACATCAGAAATGATATAAAACGGTAGATAAATGGTCTCTCAAGAAGGCCTATCTGTTACAAGGAAAAGCCCGAAACCGGACGAAACTTTCTTCGAGGGAAAAAATTACAAATGAGCAGTGAAGCCAAGTATTTGGGACTGATTCTAGACACCAAACTGAACTTCTGAGGCTCATATAGACAAATTGACTACCAAAGCCAGGATTGGTCGTACCAAAGGGTTATGGTACCAACAATAATCTACACCTCCCTAATTTGGTGGTATAAGGCTGGAAAAGGATAGTCGTTGAGGGAACTAAACGAGTTACAAAAACTTGCGTGCCTAGGGATAATGGGGCAATGGCAATAACGTCTACCGCAGTCGTGGAAACGCTGATCTGCCTACCTCCACTACATTTAGTAGTGGAGAAAGAATTACTGCTAGCGACTTACAGATATCATACAGAAATAGCCCAACAATTGGAAAAAAAACCGACTAATGCAGTCAGACAGAATCAGCAACCTATATCTTCACAAAAACCTCCAGGGTACCTGTTGAGGAAGATGAGTGGAAAAGGCAGATGTGAAGACACTTAAACGATACCTCGAACGATAGCACATGGTACACTGATGGATCAAAAACGCCATAGCAGGAATTGCAGGAGATCTACCAGGGATAGACTTCAGCCTGAAACTAGGCAACATTGCAACCGTGTTTCAAGCAGAAGTCACAGCCATAGAGGCCTGTGCACAAGAAATGGCACGGATGTCACATACACTAACAGAAGAATCCGCATCATCACTAACAGCCAGACAGCTCTTAAAGCTCTGAGTGGAGGCAGTAGAAATTCATTCCAAAACGGTACAAAAAAAGCTTGAAACTCCTGGTTGAAACTATCGCAGAATACAACAATATGCAATTGGGGTGGACGCGAGGACACCTATTCATTGTTGTTCCATCCAAAGCAAATACTAACGAATTGCTGAAGCTGAGCAGAAAACAGCTATGAGCAGTGGGTGGGCATGCTAACAGGACACTGCGCACTAAACAAACGTTTCACCAACATAAAGGTGAAGGACGATCCGAAATGCAGGATGTGTGGTGAAGATGAGGAAACATCTCACCACATCGTATGTGACACCCGGAAGAGATAAAGGGAAAAAAATCTTTTGTAGTATTTGGGCCTTTTTCCTTCCCAGCTTGTATTATACAATACATGCCTATAAAAAGAAAGAACATGGATTTAAGGTCCCCATCAGCGTCCCCATTGTTTTTCTTTCCAAAGTTACCTCAACGGTAGAAGAATGTCATCAATAAGCATATATATATCATTTGGTATTCTCCAGATATGGACAAGTAAGAGTTTAGGTAAACATAATATCGTCGAACGTGGCCGGATTACTGATCACTTAAGACCTGGCGTAGCAGGAATCATTTTTACGATGGTACTAGGAAATCATGGCTATAAAAGTGAGCAAGAGTTTCACTGTGCCATTTGTTTATAAAATTATTAATGGTATGGTAGATTGTCAAAATTTTTTGCAGAGAACTCATTCCAATATTGTCCCAGTGGGGGTATATGTTACCACGCTTATGATACACATCCACTTTTTCCCTTTGTCTCTTATTCTTGGTGGGAGATAATCTTCAATATTACATTTTTCTTGAGGAAAATCATGACTGTAAACTTGTTAGAAATGATTCTACTGTTACAATTATTGATTAGTCTCCCTTGCAGGAATTTTTTCAAGGAACCCACACCAATATAATATTTCCCCAGTGGGTTTGGATGTCATAATATATATTTCTGGAACCATGCTTGCAGGAATATGTGACCATTCTTTTGACAAAACACGTCCAAAAATATATACCTACCTACTGGGTAGCTTGAGAATATTTTGAGATATTTCGATGAAATTTCGTTCACTTATATTAAGTAGGGTAAGTTCATGTTAAGTAGTTATTTAGTTATCGACCAATAAATAGGTAGTGCAAAGGGTGAAAAACAAAATTTTGATAGAATTGCAAGTAGAATAAAAAAATATGTGTATTACTCATTCTTTATTATTTCTTATTTATTTTTCTTTCCCTAATGCCTTAAATAAGGCACTGTAAAATTTGTACTCTATTCTGATCATTATAATGTCAAAAATGTTTCACTTTGGGAAATAAATGGTTTATTTTTATTATTATTATTATTATGTACAGACACTCAGGTTCTCATGTAATTAATATTGCACATTTAACTGCTAATTTAACTGCCGCTAATAATAGGTATAAAATTCAATGAACATAAATAATTTCTACTTACTCATGCATTACGGTAAATTCCTATTAGATTACTCAAGTACCGACTGAAAATTATACATTTTCATCCATAAACAATAACATAATTAAGATAAATAATACCGATACGACACATGCAGATTGCTAATTAGGAATTGCGGCTGTAGGTAGGTACTTCATTGTCCTCCCTAATACCTCATTAAAATTTGGTCTGTTTTACAAATATAGTAACAATTATTCAATCTTAGAATGCTTTTAAAGATTTTGCCTTTGAGACAAACCATGGGTTAAAAGTTAATTGGGGTTAAATCTGGACAACGAGGGGCATGTAATAATAATTGTGCTACTTCTGGAAAGCTCAATTACCAATTTTATTGTAAAAAAGCGTGGGGTGCATTATATCAATTGTTATATATATTTCATTAGTAGCTATTGATTAAAGTAGAGTTAGCATCCCACGCTTTTTTACAATAAAATTATGTTTTGTCAATCACTTTATTCTTATTTTAAACTTA